>JAYKKI010000003.1:45300000-45775000 GCA_039881145.1 Druceiella hillmani
CTAAAAAAGCTAGTAATTATGTAACATATTAAAAATTAATTTTATAAAAAAGGCATTAATGAAAAGACATAAATTCGTTAAAAATTTATTCTCTAAAGACATTAAAAATTAATATTACATGGTACACAAGTCATACCACACAGCAGTATCCATAGTACACCTTGTAAAAATTGTTAATTCTGAATTCTTAGTCAAAGTAATTTTACTTAATCTTACATTTAACAAAAAGTATTATTACATTGTAGTTATTGGAAATTATTTACAAAAGCTTTCATTAAATATTATTATACATATAGGTTGTAATCTTCAACAAATTATATTATAAATAATTAAGGCCTCAATGGAAGGCAGCTTCACACAAGATTATAAAATGAATCTGAAATGTGCACCATAAATCAGAGGATAACGTGACTTACTTTATAATACCCATTCTTAAATAACGTTGAGAAAACCAAAATGCAGACTAGACAAAATTATTTTGATTTAATACTATAAATGTTCATGATCATGGTTTAAAATATTACAAAAATTTGATTAAGCAATCGTTTTCAATAACCAATCATTAATAGAATTAAGAACACTATATTTTCATAATGCTATAATTATTTAAATTGGATAATTAGATAATTATACAAAATCCTATTTTAAAAATATTAAACAAATCAAAATACAATATATATTATTTCATAAATAGAAAAAATTGTATTATCACTATACCAATAAAAAATTGGCATGCCTTTGAAAAACGAGACAGAGTTTCGAAAAATTCTTTGCATATAAAACAAATACAAGAAGCAAGCATTTTAATTTTTCACCATTTTAAACAAACATAATTTAACTTAGTTTACGTTTTCACCAATCTGTTATATTTGACACGTTTAAACATCATGCAAAATTTTACAAAATTCAAACCGTCTTGCAAAATTCAAGAAACAATATTCACATTGGTATTAAAAATTTATAAGTATAAACAATTATAATCATGGTTTAAAAATTTTAACTTTATTAGACACAATTGTGTTAATTAAAAATTTTAATTAACACAATTATGTCTCATAAAATCATTTAATATTTTTAAGAGACATAACTGTGTTTGAGAAACTATTATTTATTATGAAAGGTTTTTCAGCAAGTGTCTATCACATGTTTCTCATTCTAACACAAGAATAATACTCCTCTTGCGTGCTGCTTGAAATTTAATAATTTGAATTTCATCACAATACTATTTAAAACATTGTATAGGAACTGTGCAAGTCATTTTTTTATATGAAGTCCCTATAGGGTACATATTGTAATCCATCAAACTTATTTATACTGTCTGACTATGGTGCAATATGTAGTACAAAAGCATTTTAATAATTAGTAAAAACAATACAATGTCTGGCTTTTCAAAAATACAATCTTCTATATACTAGTAACATAACCCCTTTACATTCAATGACATTTACTATTTTCTGCTGACTGATTGATTGACAGAGATGTAACTAAGGGTTCTTATTTCTGTCCTTTTCAAGCAGTCTATGTTTCTTACATGGTCTCTACATAGCTGTATAACTATATATATTTTGTCATCTAATGGCACATTGTGTATATTTTAAAGGCACTATTGTAATATAATATATGGGTATAAATATGAGACCCTTAAATAGATATTTTTTAAGTATTTTCTCATCTACGTGTAAGCAGAATTTTAATAAAAACAGCACTTGTACTGGGCCACTGTCTCTGTTAATCTATGCAAGGATTATAATATGGGAAGGATAAGCAATGCCAATAGAAAGAAATAAATATATGAAATAAAAAATTTTAAATATCAATATATTTAAATAAATTAAAACTAAATATTTGAAGGATGCTTGAAAATATAAAAAAGTTCCTAAATGTCTTCAAATGAATCATAACAAGGTTTCTATTAAAATCACTTAAATTTGTATAATGAATATTTTTCTGATATTTTATTGTATATACACAAGTCAAAATAGGCAGTCACCACAGAATACTTAGTAAATAAACAAAATTGTTTAGGTAATTTAATAAATACTGTTCCTAACTCATGACAATCTGTCATTAAACTCTTTAAAAATTGTTGAAACATATGTACTTATTTTTGGTAAACTTTATAAAAAAAAAAAGAAATTTCTAGGGCATTTACAAAACTCTTGCATCGTAACTTATTTTACCAGTAAATATAATTATTGAAAATCTGGCAGTTAAAACGTTATAAAAATGTCTTGTCGATATTAATAATTATAATAAATATATCATTACGCAACTGGACACGAGAACATTTTTTTCTTATTATACATGGCACTTACAGATTTATCTTTTTCGTTACTATTTTATTAATTAAATTATATATGTTTGAATGACGCTAGCTGCCTTTAGCCGATCCGTTGCTCATAAGCAACAAGAGCGTATTCGAGGGATTACTTATGATGTCAAATCAAGCGTTTTTGTAAATACAAACGTACGTGTCGTATAAAATTTTCCCTTTTTTACAGCAACAACATGAGTAATTGAGTATGTATTTTAATGATTACTAATATAACGAGATTCGTTCTCAAAAGTTTCTATGAATTGTTACATGATCCACGCAATACATTAATAGATATAAACTCTATAAAATTTCTACAAATACATGAGATTTCAACTTCTAAAGGCACATAACTTGTTTCAATCGCCAATACACTATTAATGTACAGTAAGTTTAGAAGTACCGTTAAGTACATAATAAGACACACTTATAATTCATCTTCTTAACAGTTGATTATCATGAGACTCCCGTGGAGATTATTGATCTGTAAGTTTCCATCGTCTTTATGGGCCTAGTCTATTCGATGTTTCATTTCCTCATTTTATTTTCCAGCATATGTTGGATTCTTGAATGTGGATGTAGCTTGCTTATATATAGGATTTTCTCCCTGTGAAAAAGGTTTTCATCAATGAGTAAAAGTATTGCTTTAGAAGTAAAGCCATCTATAAAATATCTCTTTTTATAATAAATTACTATTACTGTTATTGGAATAAACTTTTTATTCAAAATTTGTTCTTAATCATAAGTTTTAGAGTTTAAAAATATTGTCACTCATAGATATTCAAAAATGATTTGCCTAACCGCATTATATCACATTGTCTAAATAACTCGTCTTAATATTTTTTATGTACCTAAATTTTGATACAGTTTATGCCTTTATATGAAGAAATATTAATAGCCCCCAACCTTTTGCAAAATCCAAAATGTTCAATTTGTGCATTTCGCAAAAGAAAAAGAATGCCATAATTTAATACTGAAAAACTCAAACATTTTATATTAGGAATTTAATAAAAAAGGCATCGATGAAAAATTACATTTACTTCAATCGCAAATATGCTAGTAATATACAATAACTTTAGAAGTACCATTAAGAATACGTTCCACTATACGATTATACCTATTCCACTAGCTTGTCAACGTTGTAACTGTCAGTCCAAGTGGAACAAAATAGGAACAATGCGTATTCGTAAATATGAGTAAATGGCGGGTATTTGACGAAAATTAAGAGATTATATTTTTACTATATTAGAGATTATATTTATTAATTTGGATAATAACTTAGACTTGCAGTAATTATAAAAGTGCAATTTAATTTCTATGTATTAATAATTTGACAATAATTTAGACTTATAGTAACTGTAAAAGTGTAATTTAATTTCTACAAAAGTTTGATAATTGTACGTTTTGCCTCTTTTGGTGTCACCTTTATTTCTATTAGGTACATCTCAAAATTGCATAAAGTGATTCTCTCCATCACTATGTTTAATCTTCAAAGATTATATAAATTTATTTACGTAAATTTCAGGTGTCAATGTGTCAAAGTCGAATTGACAGATAAACAACCACAACGACCCAACTCCACACATGGGTCGTCGGGATCGTGAACAATGACGGCATCAATGACGTTTTGATCACAACCCCAACGACTGCGATCGCCAAGTGGAACGATGCAGTGAGCGTTTTACGCGTTGCGATCGCCTAGTGGAATGCACTCTAAGTACATTATAAGACAGATTTATCATTCATCTTCTTAACAATTTATTTTCATGGGAATCCAATAGAGAATATTAACCAATAAATTTCCATTATCTTTACAGGCCACATTACATTTCACTCTAGTTTATGCAAGGTGTTTTCTCATTTCATATTCCGGCTTATATTGGATTCTTGAGTGTGAATGTAACTTCCTTTTTTAAGTTTAGCTATGTTATGATTATTTGATGCAAGTTTTTTAGGTTTAGTTAGATTATGTTTACTTGACGAAAGTTTTTTATCTTTAGTTATGTTATGATTATTTGTTGCAAGTTTTTTAAGTTTACCTATGTTAAGATTATTTTATGCAAATTTTTTTAGCCATATTTGATGCAAGTTTTTAAGCTTTGATTATTTGATACAAATTTTTATGTTTTGATTATTTGATACAAATTTTTAGGTTTAACTGTGTTATGATTATTTGATGTATAACAAATTTTATAAGAAATGATATTAGTATTAAAAAAGATTTAAATGGAACACAATTCTGAATAAATACACTCACCGTATCCCACTTGGCCATTGCACGTTCCTTTTCGAATCGCGCAAACTCTCTTCGGTCGTGTATAGTGGTAATCATCTTCCACAGCATGAGCAGTGCCAGTCCCATGAGCACGATAGCAGCTATCACACCCAGTACTATTCCCAATATGACCACCTGTGCAGATAAAATATGTCTATGATATCTTAACCAAAAAAGTAAGGAATATATTTAAATTAATACAATCACCGACTTTCTAAATGAGCAATTTAATATTATAATTATACTAATTTCTGCCCACAACTTCTTTCAGTTGGACTACTAATTGTAATATATATATACGTAGTCAGGTCAGTTAGGAACTATTTCAGATTTTGGAATAAAAATTAGCCTATATGTTATTCCAGGTATGCTAAAATTTTGTATAGCTCCGTTCAGAAACTACAGAATTAGAGAAATACTTTGAAGATGCAGTTCTCTATATAAATATATAGTCCTCCATAATACCCATGTCAGAAAAAAATTGGCAAAAAGCTTTAAAAAAAATTATTGTGAATTCAATTGTTAACAACTATGCCATACAACGAAACATACATTCTTGATTGCCAGCCACTCTTTTTAATGTTCGAACCCACATATCGTCATCTATACAAAAATACTATTGAACATAAATTTCTTATTACATTGCAAATTTTTCAATTTAACATAAAGCATAATTCTAGTTGTGTTAATGTATGGACTAAGTTAATGTTTACCTGTGGTCGACAAATCCTCTTTTCTTGAGCTCGGATAAGCACTCGGTCTTTTTCATCGTACGCATAGACGTAAGCAAATCGGCAATCATCGTCATCATAATACGCACACAGATGCTCATCTTTTTCTTCGTTCGCTTCATGTAAAAAATGACGAATTAGCATTTCAAAATTCCATCGAATTCATGACGTTAATTTAATGTGAAAACCAAACTCCACTGGTTTATTTTTTGCATGTCAGAAATAAAATTGGTTGGTATATGCTTTTCAACGATTTGAACACCACATAATACAATGTGTTTTTGCACACATTCATGAGGACCAAAAATGAACTATTGAGGCAATGCAAGATATTTACAAAAATGCAAGAAAGTGCATGATCGGATATAAAAAGAGTGCAAGGGTCATAGGTAATCCTCCAAACAGTGGTTCGGCATACTTAACCATAATAGCAGAGAATGTGACAATGATAGACCTTTTTGAGGAGATTTTACAGAAATTTTTTAAATATTACAGATTTACTTTATTATTACATAAATAGCCATCACACATTTTTATGACTGTCATTGGTGCCGCCTAATAACTTTCTAGTAATGTTACTACCACGTATTGCTTTTTATTGGATGCTGAAGTAAAAGATACATGTTTGGACATTGACATATATGAAACTCTGTAGTGATAAAATACATCTTTTTTTTATTATGTTTTATAGGAAATCATATACTTATATTAAAATCACTATGAAAAGAGATCTGTACACTGAGACACTATAAAACTTTACTAGACATTTTTTTGTAAATATATAAAACACGACTAAACAAATTTTGAACAGACCACCGAAATGAACTTTTGTGAATTTTATTAATTTAAGTGTATCGGTGGTGTTTTGAAAATAATATAATTTGTTAATTACAATTAAATATTGTGTAAAACATAACTTTATTCTATAAATAATATGGTCCTAACAACTTTTAAATCACTTTTTATGAACAACATAATACATTCATTCTATAAAGAATATGTTATATGTGCAGTCGTATTCAATAAAAATCTGCAAGGTCAAGTATAAAACTATTTCCTATGGAAAGGTTTAAAAAAAACAAAATACCATTAAGAAAAATTACAAATATTGAATATATTTGGTGTTAATTTTGTAGAAATTCATTATTCACAATTAAATGAAACTACGTGATGTAGTATTATTTCTACTTTCTTTAAGTTCTTTACCACAACCTAGGTTTCATTGTATCACAACATCTTCAGGTGGGCTGAAAGATACTCTTTGCTAACAGCCCACCGGAAGATGTTGTAATACAACGAAACCTAGATCATGGTAAAGAACTTAAAGATAATTACATTAGTTTCATTTAATTGTGAAAAATTACAAAAACAAAAAATAGCAATTCAAATTAGTCTAAGAAAGACATTTAGACTGTAGCAGAATTTGACTTTTCCAGCTTTTCATGTGTATTAAAATAATGAAGAGCACAATTAAATCCTTGCCATGACTGGGAAACAATCACAATTTCAGCTTAAGTTATGAAACGAATGTAGGTCCAAAAAATGGCTCTATTTAAACATTAATTTCACATGTTTATAATAGTGTTTATAATATTTTTTTACTTTAGAAGACCATTTTTATTTCACTTTCCTATATTTAAAAATAATGCTGATTTTTGTTAATTTTTTAATTTATTTTTATTAATTAATTTTCAATCTGATATCAAATCAAACGCAAGCCTCTAATGCCATAACGGAACAGAAGTTTGCATAAATGACAAATATTTTACATTCTAGCTAACGCTAAGTGTAACTCACCAATAATTATTCCATCAACATGTTTAGGCTCAAAGGTGCAATTTCTCTCGCAATCTTCTTTACTGAGCGGCCCAGTCTGGTACATCTTACATTGTACGCAATCCTTAAACTCTGCACATCTTCCAGGGCATGTCTGCAAAATTTATGTCCTATTACAAATAATCAAATACCGTACACTGAGACATCATAAAAACCTTGTTTGCCCAGTGTCGACAATAAATACGTTAAATAAAAAAGAATTTTTTTTTAAATGCTTACAGGACATTTGTCGCAGTAACGACCAGAGTAGCGGCCATCATCACCAACACCACACACGCACTGACCGCAAACACAATCTCCGTGACCGCTGCACACTTCACCACCGACTGCATAATAACAAAAATTATTGTAGCAAACTAATGTTTTAACTATACTGAATATAGAAAAAAAAACAAAAGTCGTAATATATATTGCTCCTGTTGTAAATTATATTTACGACAACTATATGTGCGGATTCAAAATTGTAATAAATCTGTCATAAATAGATAAACAAATCGATATAATTTTGAAAGTTTACTTTTGACACACATAATGTACAAAACAGCTGACAGCAGTAGCGAGCGCCATTTTAGTTTTTTTTCGCGCAGGCATACGCTTCTTGTCTTATCCTATCATGTTCATCTATCTCTCTCGGTCGTTAGCTAAGTACCTATTTTCTGTCCTTCTTGCAATATATTTGTTGCATTCAGACATTATAACTAAACATTGCATAAAAACATTTTAAAGAAGTTTCACTTCAATAATTAAAAAAATGTTTTATTTCTTCAAAAAAAAATTACTTATTTAATCAACAACTAATTTGAAATGTGTTGAGCAAGATAATACTTATGTCATTAAGTATACAGTATTAAAATTTAAAAAAAAATTTAAGACAAATCCAAACGTAAGATTAACATCAAGTGAAATATATAACTATTTCTAATATATATCAAATAGAAATTTATCACTCATTGCAAAATGTTATTTATTCCCTTAGCCCACAATTCATAGCTAGATTTGCAACAGTTCTTTCCTTAATAAAGTTCTTTCCTTGAATAAAAATATCTAGATTTTCTTTACCCTCATGAAAAGCTAGTTAAAATTTTGAATAGTAACAATTCATACTTGGCGGTATGCAAGTCTCATTGCTGGCTCTACAATCACAAGCCGAACCGCTCCATCCCTCGTTGCATACACACTGCCCACATACGCACTGCCCCTTCAAGGGCCCTGAACACAATAGACCATTGTGTCGATCACAAGAGAAGTTGTCACATTCACAGTATGTGCCGGAGATTCTCTGAAATATTTCAAGAGTTACTCAGTTTATGAAAATTAAAAAAATTTGTATCAAGCATCTATTATAAAGCAGCCAAGATCTTAAAATTGTATATATAATAGTTGGTAGTGCATAATATCTTTTTAACTAATAACATCACTCTCGTCCTGCTTCAATGAAATAAAAGCATCAAAATTATTCATAAATAAATAACTTTCATTCACAAATTTTAATTTACCTCTATCATGTATGGAGATAAAGTGGATATAGATAATGGAGGTAAATTAACCTCTGTATGACAGAGCTCAATTTAAATTTGTGATGGAAAGTTTACTATTTATGAATAACTTTGATCCTTTTATATGAGTTGCAATCAAAGTTAAGTGCTATGCAAAGAAATGGTTTAACCATTTCTTTCCAATGATAGTAGAAATAAGACGATAAGTTAGACATTTTCACATCTACCAAAAAAAAAAAGAATAATCTGTTTTATAGTTTTTTCCATAATGCAGTTATTAATTAATTTACACTGTTTAATGTAGTATTTATCTAAAATCTACGAACCTCTGTACTCATGTTATTTTCTTATTTGCTTATTTCTAAGATCTATCAGTGCAGTATCAGTATCAGTCTGGTGATAAATGATTAAACTTTTGGTTAGATTGCTACCATCTTTTTGTATTAAGTTCCAATAATGTATACTTATAATATTATTTATTTTATAAAAGCATTTTAATAATTGATAAGTATTTAGATTTTCAAAAATCAGATTTTATATTCACTCATAACATAATCTCTTTATATTCAATGACATTAACTATTTTCTGTTGATAAAATAATACTCTAATATTAACACATGTAAATTTCTGTCATTTTCAAACAACCTCTATGTCTCTCTACCCATTTGCAATATAGTTTCTCTCATAAAATTTCTTCATTCTTCTAAAGCACAATAGTGAGACCAATGTAGCTTCAATTATTTATCTCATATAGTAATAAAACTTCCTCCTTACCTCCTCTGGATTGGTTCTCTTCTCGCATTCACACTGTCCACAGAAACAATTTCCTCTGCCAGAGCACTCGAGTCCAGTCGTGACGCCGGGCTTACGGCAAGTGTTATTACTTGGCAACATAGAGCCTCCAATCCCGTGACCATCCTGTGTGCATTCACAATTACGTCCAAAGTGATTGGGACCACACATGCAAACGCCGCATGCATACGTACCAACATCGTTGCAGTGTGGCGAACGATCCTCATAGTTCTGTGGATTATAATTGGATTTATAATATCTGTACTCAGAGTTGATTTAAAGCATGGTTACGAAATTTTAAATAAAGTTTCATAGGTATATATTTGATTTATGAAAAAGTTAAAGGTCTCATTTAAGCGTAACCTAAAGATTCCTCCATACGTGAACTTATTTAACGCCATGTAAGGTTGCCACTTGAATACGAAGCGAAAAATTTCATTTAATATCGGATTATATCACTTGTTTGTTATATCACAAGCTGAAACTGTAACAACAAAATTTACAATTTTAAACATATTTAGACAATAACAACATGCTATATACTCACTTTATCGCCTGGTCTCTCACAAGGGCAGTCGCAGACCATCTCCAAATTTATTACGAGACTCTCATTGATACCAACTGGGTATATCTGGAACACTTGATTCCATTCAGCTGGATTCTCAGGGCATTGTGTAACCATTATCTCAGCGTAAAACTTGACCACATCACCGACCTATGTATATTATTTGTACATCAATATATATTACTTGTATTTATCCTTCTTAACACATTGTCTGAATACAAACTATCTCATGTTTTCATAGCAAAATATTATTGATCTGTCACTTGTTTTTAACACCCAAATATTATTGACCAATCAGGAGTTAAATTGTGTTTTTATGCCAAAACATTGTTGACTGGTCACAAATTAATTTGTGTTTTTCAAGCCTAAGCGTTCATTGCTGACTGATCACAAGTTTGAGTTAAATTTTGTCTGTTTGCATTTACTATAACTATTTTAATTATTAAAACTCAAAGTAGTACGGAATATTGTAAAAACAATCATAAAAAACAACTTATTTTAAAAATAAAAAATTTTCTTGATATTTGGGTCCTGACCACAATTTTAATATTGTAAAAATTTAAACCGTCACGGATCGTAACGAAGAAGAATTTTTCAATGAATTATATGCAGTTGCTTTATCTGATTGTCTAAGTAATTTTGAAACATCTATTAGTAATTCAGAAATTGATAATTTATTGGAAGGTAGTTTTGAACATGATATTTGAACCGCAAACTCACAAAAAATAAATGCTATAATATAATCTGACATGGAAAAATATTTTGAAAGAAATGTATTTAATAATCCACAAAGCATCAGCCAAGTAATGAATTACGAAGACGTTCTTCAAAAGGAAAGCGCACAGAAAAAATATATATTTGCAAAACTAGTTGCATACCATTGCACGCAAATAATTGCTACACAGTTTACTAATGAAAAAATTATTAACCTTAACATAGAAAATATGCATAAAGTTTAATTTAAACTCATTATAGATAAATATAGTATTCATATTGAGGTTTGTTTTGATTGTTTCACTTCATACTCGATTATGGAATAATAGCAGCAATACTGATATATTTTCTGCGTGAAATGACCAGTCAACATTGTGTCTAATTTACAATGACTTAAATAAAAAATCAGTGAAATGTCACTCTTATTCCACAGAAACTTTTTACATAATAATAAATATATAATAAATACATTTAACTCTTTCAAGCTTCAATGTTTAAGCAACATATTGATTACCCTATAATTGAAATTGCAAAAAATATTTAAAATAATTTTTGCAATTTCAATTATGGGAGAACGAGGGATGATTAAAAATTATTGGTGTCAGTTTGTCTCTTTATTAATAAAAGTGTGGGCAAGTAAAAATATATCACTACTCATAAATAAAGTCACAAAAAAAATCTAGAGAGATGGTATATTGTGAAGGCACAAATCTGAGCATGTCATGAAGTTAAAAGCTAACGATTTTACAGTACATCTGAAATTATTTCAGAATAATAGTTTCCATAAGTTAGTGGAATACTATGAAAAATTGTGGAACATCATTATTTCCAAGTTCATAATCAAAAAATCAAATGCTGTCCTTAACATGTTTAGTTTCATAGCCGATTTACTAAACTTAAATAAATCACAGTTTGATTATTAAACTTGTAATTGCACAGGGCTGTTCGAAGGGCACAGAAGATTTCTTTGTTTACCTCTTTCAGCCCCACTTTCATATATATAATAATCTTACTGAATATGCAGCAGTTATATTGGTTAGAATCCCTGTATATAATAAAAAGACGACACAGAGACATCCAATCTTACAGAAACAACCTATAAGAAAGTAACAGAACAATATTGGTTAGGAGCTTCATAGGCATAACTTAATAGCATATTTAATTATGAATTCTTATTCTTTAATCCATTTTTTACTGTTATTAACATATCCTAGATTACTCTTAAAATTTATAGAAAGATATTAATCGAAGTCAGTTCAAGTATTGGTTTAAGAATTTTTGAGATTTCTCAAAACAACTGTATAAATTTACCAATTTTTAGTTTATAATACCATTTATGTAAAAATTTAATTAATTTTAATAACAAAGAGATAAAGTTAACCTTTTCTACATTTATACAATGTGGATTTGACCATTCAACATTAAATGATTCATATACTAGATGGTGTTTCTCAATCGTACACCAAAAATCAATAAACAAAAATTCAATAGTTTAGTAGAGGAAAAATATTAAAGTTCATCAAGAATTCACTAGGCCAATACACGTTGCCACATCGACACCAAGTTATATTATTTTTTAATTACAGACAAGTAGTAAAATAATTCTTATGCTTGTGTCATAAGAGTCATAATACGATATGAGACCCCAGTGACAGCAAAAAGCATGTTTCCATTTATCTATTTGAACATAGTTTGAATTGTGAATGTGTCTTAACTATTTTTGTTCGATACAATTCCAACTGCATGCCGAGTAAAAGTCTATAACATAGACATTGCACATTGTGTTTATATTTTGTTTGTATTAAAATGCTATTTGAAAATTTTTTTTTTATTCTTGGTGTACTTATAAATTAAATTATTTATATCTTACTAGTACTGACTGGGTTTTTATTTAATGTCGAACAGTCAAATCCACATGTTATTTGCATGAGTGTAATAATGAAAATGTTGACTTTTTGATATGGGGTTTGTTACTATACCATAAGCATTCGAAGAAGCTACAATAAATACACTTTTCGGCCCATTGGAACCACTAAATAAGGCACTGGATTTATATTTGTTTATACATTTCTTTAACAGCAATTTGAAGAGACTGGATATTTAAAAGTTTGTCCTTAACTTTCCAAAATTAATAAAAATTGGAGATGCGGGGCAAGAAGTTTACGGCAAATAATTCTTTAATTCTACATTGGAATTTTAACCCACTCGTTTGCTGTAATGGACTGGAACACCGTTTGGACAAGGAATTTTTCTAATATCTGGACATTTTTTCTAGATTTCCTCCAAAATGTTCACATATAAGAATGTTAAATACACCATTCAACTTACACTAATATAAATGATAGTTTTTTAGACTACATTGAAATTGTGAAATATCTAGTGAAAAGTGAAAATATGTCTAGTGAAAAGCCCCTTATATATAATGTTCATATAGAACTTTTTGTGCTCAAAACCAAGGTCCTTCTGGAATATTGTCACTGAGGCGATTACAGATCATGTTTGAATTCATTAAAGTATTGGTGAACAGTAAAATGAGCTTCATATCCTCATATGGTCCTTTAAACCTAATAGAATTGTTGTTCAAGATGATGTGTCATCCTGTGGGAAGGCAATGGTCAATCCTGTGGGAAGCGAAGTGATAAAAAATTGTTACAAAAAACTTACATCAATGCGTTTTCTTAATTAAGAGTCTTAGTGTTAGGTTGTAATTTTATCAAAATATTAATCATCCAATGAAATTATGAAATACCCTGTTGATAAAATTAAACAAAATGGAAACATCTTTTGAAGGGTCAAACTTCTAATTTTTTTTTAATTTTTACCAAATGTGAAAGGATAGTATGGTGAATAGACACTTTAGAAAATATTAATTTAGTCGAACAAACAACAATTTAATGAATGCTCACATGATCGCTCAAAAACCAAAAATTCCTTCATGGACAGAAAAGGGCACAGGATTCTGCTATTCACTTTTAAATCCAATTTTAACACAGACGAATCAGCAGTTGCCAACTGCGACTGCATGATGTTATTAATATATGTGTAAAACACATGCGTCCACTCTGATTACTCACCTTCAAACCATCGCACTTGTTGGTAGGCACTGCTGAACCATTACCCAGACATGATGAATAATATTGAACTTGCACGGCACTCGTAGAATTATCTTTCATTTCTACGGATGATGAAATTTTCTGAAAATTATAATACATATCAATCTCCTTCCTAAGTCTATTACGTATCAACCTCCTTCCTAAGTCTATTCAACTTAAATTATTAATTACAACAAAATTCAATTCTTTTTTAAAAATCAAAAGTTTACTTTGTAATTTAAAATAATACACATAAATAAAGGATAATAAAATATGAATGCATAAATCAATATTCTTAGTCTACTAATTGAACTGAGTAATGGAATGATACAGTAATCAAACAAATACCATAAATAAAACAATATTGTGATCATTGTAAACAAGACTCCTAAAATTCATATCACAATGATTCAAATTCATAAACAAACCAGATTTTGAAGAACAAAAACTCTTCTTATCTTTCTGGTCATTGAGTGCATTTCTTTAATTATAGGACAATAAAAATATTTATCAAAATTCTAAACTTCTTACATCATATTGCTCCTTGACAAGGTCAACAATATTGCTGGAATCTCCAGAAAGCACACCGCAAGTAGAACCCTCAATATGCTCATGGAGCTTCTCATAGACACCAATTTGTTCAGCAGTAACCGCAAATATAACATTGATAGCATTTTGTTTAACCTACAAATATATTTTAAATTGGTTTTTACAAATGTACACCAATAATGTAAATACACTACATACTGCAAATATAAAAATATATACATATACTGCAGTCAAAGAAAAAGACAGTTTTTTAAATGTTACAACAAAAAAAACTGTCAAATGAATATTTTACCCTTAAAAAAATATTTACAAAAGGAGTTTAAATACTAGAGTATTTAACCTAACACTCCAAAGCGCTCCAAAACCACGAACTCAAATATAAACAAACTTGATGCCAATATTATCAAAATAGCGTCATAAAAATATCTTTTAATAACTTCCAATTTGTTAATTGTACCACAAAATAAAAGTTTATTCTAATTATGTCCTAATTAATAAACAAATTATAAATACATTAAGTTAGATTCACATTAATTAGTAAATAAAAATAAATTATTATAAGACATCAGTGAAAAGGAACTAATTTGGACATAAATAAGACACAAAATAATATTTTCATATTTTTACCTTCAGGTTGATTTGTGAAATACTGGGATAATCTTGAATAGTCGAATGTGTGTACATGCCTCTATGGTCTAAGTGACATAATCCATCATTTGGTTCAACGATACCACCAAGCTGTTAAACGGTACAAATTTTTAAAACATATATGTATATATAAATAACATGTTTATAATCTCTCCTCGTTTACGGCTCAAAAATTTTTTTTCCAAAACCATATGAAAATGATTAGAAAATGTTTTTGACGGCCTTCTTTTGGTGCTTTACACACCATTAATTTATATACTTATTTACAAATAAATAATAATTTCTTTCCATACCTTGCCATCCCCAGCATAATGAAATCCAGCATCAGTTGAGAACACCAGCAAACGTCTCGCCTTCTCCCTCCATCCTATTTGATGGCGGCACACTACAGCTTGCATGATAGCATCAAAGCCCCCTTCTGGGGCATCTAAGTTACCAGATACAGCTGCATTTCTTACTTCACCCTAAATTTATTTGGAATGATTTCTTAATGAATAAATTTTCGTAAAACACATGTCAAATTAATCATAACACTCATAAATGGGATTAAAAACTGTTCATCACAAAAATTTTCATTTTCCAATGCACTAGCAGCGCTTCAAGAAATAATCTTGTTTTATTTCATAAATCGAATCAAGATAAATAGGGCGCAAATTAGAATTCTATAGTTCTCTAATCTCTTGAAATTATTCATGCAAGTTAACCGAATAATTCTATTTGAAAGTTCTAACCTTACATTTTTTTAAGTATTTGAAATTGACAGATGCAAAAATTAATAGAGGATTGGGAGGACCTTAATACTTGGCAAACAGAGCTAAATAATGGAAAATGCTAAATGAAACTTCTATTTTGATTTTGAAATACCTGTCCAGTCCAAACACTCCACTTGATTGAATGTGCAAAAAAGAGTTCTTCATTTGACTACGGAACCATAAAAAGCGTTGTTTATTATATTTCTCCACAACATATTTATAAAATGGCTTTAATTTTATTAGTATTGTGTTATTAGCACTGTAATAATAACACTTTATTCAAATTATATAAGTGCAGTTTATTTTTATTCAAGTGGCAAGACATTTTTGTACACCTGTGACATTCATTATCCTGTAATGATCTATCTATAAGTACTATTTTCTGTAGGTACAAATAAATAATAAACAAGATATTGCTGTTACTTACTTTTAGAGCAATTTTTCCATTTTTATATTCATTGACACTATTAATAAAGTAATATATTCATTAACACTATTAATAAAGTAATATAAACCCGAGCTTGTTAAGTGAGTTAGTACATAGATAGAAAGTTAAAGTTAGTGATCCATTACCAATAATAATAAACAAGTTCTATGGTCGAATAGTTGCGTAAAATCTATGGTCGTACATACCAGTTTATTAGTGTCCTTTTCAAAACTGGCTTTTAGACGCTTCAACATTTGTAATATTTTACAAAACCAATCAAAACTCTGTTACTAAGTTATAATGACAATTATTAAAGCATAATACACACACGTGTACATGTGAAATAACTTTCTAATTCTTTGACTGAACATTGAAACAAACATCTTAACTATATATGATTCAAGGCATTATTCATTAAACCTAAATTTTCTGTCACACCATTTACCCACTAAACAGTGTGGGCAATGACGACAACACATCTATCGTTCTGACATATGTAACCTTCCTTTACTCATTACTCGTAAAAATCCATACGCTCACCATCAGTAAAACTACTCACGCCTTTTGCCTTTTTCAACACTATACTTACTTTAATAATAAATAACCTCACTTTTCCCTCCATACATTCATCCACTTAACACATACTTGAACAAATCAATTTTCCAATTGACATTTTCATTAACCCCTTACCTTTATCTTCATTTAACAATAGTCATATTTACACTGCATTTATGGCCCACTGGTTTATTTTACATAACACCCAACCTCTTTATTATATATTATTTCTTTATGCAGATTTCTTGCGTAGGCACTCATTTTGATTATATTATTTCGATTATATTACTCCTTTATGCAGATTTTCTTGCATCACTATCGGTTACCATTGTCTAACTTTTCATCAGTAAATGATTAGCTCAAGGCGAGTTAAAGCGAATTTTTCTAAAATTCATTTACTTTTATTGCGTTTGTTACAATATAGAGACATTATTGTGAGGAAAGACTTACATTGAATCTGGTGGTATCACTGCTGAGAGGCATCTTATTGTGGTAGCCATAAGGGGCAGCACAGCCGGAACATGGTTCAATCAGGCTAAACAATCCCATAATAATTACTATCATGCTACTATCACCTTAAAGAAGATATTCTCTAGCAAATAAAAAAGGAAAGAAGGAAGAGTGTTGCTGATTATTTTAATCCTTTGAAAGAGGAAAAATGTAAAACGTTGTTTCTGTTTCGCAACTCGGTGACACTAATCGATCAGAATAAAATAGCAAGACTCTTAATTCTTTAGTGCAGATTGCACAATAAATTTACATATTCACTTGGAGATAGTTCTTATCATTCACATAATAGGAAACAATTAATTTGTGATCAATGAAACTTTGGTCATTACATAGATAAATAATGGGAAAGTCAGAGAGTACTTAAAAACTTCCAACAGTACACTATCATACACCCAATTTAACTTAAATTTCATTAATCACAAATCAATGAGAAAACAAACATTACATTACATAAATACATAAAATAATATATGACGATGTAAACTACTTATGCCGAACAATGCATAATAGTTCTAAGAATAATGCAGACCCCGATAGAAGACATGCAAAGCAAAGAGGGAAGCAGAACGTGGGTAAGAAATAAAAAAAATTATGGGACACTCGCCGTGTTAGACTTACAGAAAACAATTTAGTATCGTTATCGAGTGGCATGTGGTTACGATATCCGTATGGGGCTTCGCAACCATCACACGGCATTTCCAACCTAGTAAGATGGATGACACATAATATTAAAGTGAACAAAAAAAAACAAAAATGAAACATGCAAACAAAACGTAAAAATTAATAAGCATCAATGTTTAGTGGTAAACGCACTGTTTGTTCATTTACGTAAAGTACAATTCCAACTGTTTTGCCAATTAAAATCAATTTGCCTACAAATATAATATTACTACTTTATTTACTTATCACTGACTAGGGTTTTAACCATAGTTTGCAAAAGATAAAATAAAATTAAACGATGATAACCCAAATGTTCAAAGATTTATAAAATGAAGATGATGAGTACAAATTGCATTGTGACGACTCCAAAATACATACTGTCATAGCACGGAGTGACAACAAAACTATTTTATAAATTATATTATTTCAAATTTTTAAATGTGACAATTCCAGATGACTTCGAGATTTTTGATCTTGTATCAGTGTTACCAGTGTTAGACAGTGTGCTCGTGCAATTATTCTCTGACTTGATATTTTTTGCTTGCTTCTCTATGACAGTGAATGACATTATGTGTCTATAGTATCCTAGAATTAGTCATATTATATAAAAAGTTGTTAAATAGAAAGATCTTGACATCATAAACTTTATCTTTCTGGATTTATCTTTAAAACCAGTTTAAAAACAATTCTAAATTCAAAACACAAAATAATGGTAATGTAGCTATAGTTATTGACTGTTAACACAATTAATTATATTAGTTTATTATAATTGTTTTCAGATAGTTAAAAACTTTTTCCATTGAAAATTATTTATTTTTTAAATGAATTTTTTGTCGTATAATTAATGACAAGCTTATATTAGACATTATGCTATAAAAATTCGGAAACAAAATGAGAAAACAAATGCATTAAAACAACACACAAAACTGAATTAAATGAAGTAACCATTTTCTGATATGTATGATATGAAATGTGCTGTAAAAAGCTTTCATTACATTGCTGCAATACAAACACAGGAATAATGTAAAGCATGATATTCAATCTAAAAGCTGCAATGTAAACATACAATAAAAAAAAGTAAGAACAAATATGTAACATTTTTATGACATTTTACAATTTATGAAAGGATTACATTTTTTGACCACGTTGTTTAATTAAAAATTTAAAAACAATTAGATGAAACTACGTGATGTAGTATTATTACTACTTTCTTTAAGTTCTTTACCACGACCTAGGTTTTGCTAATGATAATCATCTTTGCTAATAGCCCACCTGAAGATGTAATACAATGAAACCTAAGCCGTGGTAAAGAATTTAAAGAAAGTAGAAATAATACTACATCACATAGTTTCATTTAATTGTGAATAATGAATTTCTACAAAATTAACGACAAATATATTCAATATTTAAATATGAAACAGTAACTTCATGATATATAGCTGACCAAATGATGGTCATCAAAGAAAGATCTTGAATTAGGAGAAGATATAAAGACTTGCTAAGATTAAATTATTGAAACTAGACTTATGAAATAAATGGCAAATTAAAATGTATCGAACTTAACTGTTCTCAATCTATGAGCTATATATATAATATAGAAACTGTATTAAATAGTAGCCATTTTCAAAACAGTTTATAAACATTTATATCTACTTCGTAAACAATATAACCTGCTAACACACAATAAGTACATATTATCACGTAAAATATACAACAAATAGGACGAAAGCATGCTTTACTTACTTTTTAGGGACTGTTGAAACATATGGCATAACAACTTTATCGACAAAGGAACCAAAGCCGAGTTTGAAATTTGAAGTAATATTCCTCATAGATTCCGAGAGTAGATCACCCAAGGCACTGAGCTTCTCCTTGTCATCCTCCATAGACTTACTGAGGTCCATAAGATAATATAAATCTACTGGATAGTCTTCGGCTTGTGAATACGATACGCTCAGCTTGTAAACTTCATCTGTTATAGAAAAAAAAATTGTTAAACAAATTTTTTTAAAACTATTTTTTAGCATTCATCTTTGCAAAATAAGCAATAATCATTTACATTTCGCTTTTCAACAACAAGTCAACAACAGTCAACAATCCTAGTTATAATGACTCGTTTTCTGTGCAAATTTTGCTAAAATTCCTGCTAAATGATATAACAAAGGACATAAGCCAATTTACCTTATGCTATTGAGACTCATTACAATGTATTGCAAAAATGAAATCATCAACGGATAGAGGTAAGCAGGAAAAAAAATTATTGTCACACAATAAATAAAGCTAATTATTATTTTAGCTGCTATGTGATAATAACATTTTTTGTTGTCTTGTATTCCTCTGTTCTTCATGCTTAAATTCATGTTCATTCAATAGCATTTGGTCGTCTGAAGTTACCAACCATGGTTTCTTCTTTCCAACTCCTTTCTGGTTACAAATTTTCAATCATCAGAAAATCTTTGCATATGCTAATTTAAAATCTATATTTAATTGAATGTTTAATGCACTATTCTAAAAATAGAAGTAATTTAAACAAAATAATTTTTTGACTATATCGTTAATCAAAGAGATCTAAGTGTTTGAGTTTGTAACTGAAAGTATCAAATTTTTTGTTTCCTCATGGTGAGTACTGGCTTATTTTTTTTTATATACAGCATTTCATATTTCTCATAATGCACTAATAACTTTAAGTGTTAGTAATAAAACTTCTTGAATACAGCCACTAAGCATGGCAGTTAATAACCATCGATAATCACACCAACTTTCCAACTTACTTATCCTTAAACGTAGGTCAAGTTTTTGAGGACTAATCTGGACAACCTGGGCATCAGCAGCTCCGTACCCGGACCCTGATGCTGAACCTGAAGATGAAAAAGATCCCGAGGACGAACTGGAGAATGAACCACTTGAGCTACTGGAAAATGAACCACCTTTAGCCATGCCTCCTCCTCCGCCTCGAACTGAAACAAAAGCAATCGTGTTTAAAAGTATTTAATCCACAATCACAGAATAAACAACGAGGCACTCAATTAACAATTAATAACTCTTAATCATCCCGCAACAGGCGGTCTGGAGTGAACCCAGACAGAACTTTCATTAAAATGGGGTTCATTAAATTTTTTAATTTAGGTTTAACATAGTTCAGTCTTTGGGCAAAAAGAAGGGTTCTAATTTTTTTTTGACAGCAGCTAATTCAAATACCTCTCGACTGTTATAAATAACAGTGATTCAGCAATTAGCAGTAATAAAAAAACATTTTTTTGCCTTATCTCCGTAAATACTGTTCAAATTATAACTAAAAACAATTCTCCACCTATAAAAAAAACAAATAGCTGCAATTTTTCAGCTCCAAACAATTTGTTTTTTTTTAAGTTATTGTAAAACATAGGTTTAAAATTTCTAATGAGTTCCTAGATCGGCAACTTATAATTCTGTTTGTTCCGCTGAGCATAATCGAATGACAAAATCCATGGTTCGGATGCTTTCAGATTTAATAAGCCTTTGAAAACATACATATCTACTAACCCATATACGTACACACAAAATTCAATGTGCTTATAACTAATATTTTTTTTAAAAATACCCTTGGTCTTATTGGTCTTGGATATCAACATAATCCTTTCATTTTGATGAAAGTATAAAAGTAAACTAAAAAGAAATAATGAAACTCCATATCATCCTGGAAAATGATTTTCTTCAAATCAAAGACACATTGCTGTTTGATGGGTTTCTCAGTAAACCTCATCAGTATAGTTTAATTGATTTTTCCAGTTTTCGATTTTAGCCTGAGTTTTTGCCAGTTACAGTAATATGGAGAATTAAAAAATGTTACTCCTCCTGCCCCACTTTCCTCATTCCGGTAGTCGTGGGACATTGCATCTACAATTTCAATGACCATATTGAAGATGAATGAAAGCTTCAAACCAATGAAACAGTTAAAAACTAACAATTAGACTTCAAATCACATAACTTCTAAACGAACACACTAATATAGAACTACAAGACAAATAAAAAAGGTCTCAATGCATTCTCTACTATTAGGACTTTTAAGATTACTATCATTTAAAGCTTAGGTCTGTTCCAATCGTATCTCAAGGTTTCCCTTCTCTCCTTTCCAATATCCAAATATTTACACTAATTTTTGGCAGTGGTTAACTGTTCACTCGTCCTGTCAAAATTATCTCAACACACTCTTTCAATCATAATACTTTTCTTAGATTCACATTGTTCAATGTAGCACTGTTGTTAATGTGGATAATTCCTATGTTCATTATATGCAAACTTAATCTAGAATAGTGACCTCACTTTAAAACCACCTGATGAAACATGAGTTGACAGACCATTTACTTAACCTTTATTGCTAAAAATAAATAGTGACACGTTTTTATTATACAAATATTCGCTTGGCAATAAATAATATAAACACCAAATAAGCAAATTATATTGCGCGTATCTTTCCAAAATATAATATATATGATTCCACTCAATTATTAACAAGTAGATAATATTGTAAATAATTAGAGAACATATGACTATGACTTAAATTGAACCTATGACTTAAATTACAGTTAACAATATTAATAAAATACCTAACTAGTAATTTTAAAAATTTACATGTTACATATTGTACTAAAAATGACTTTTTTTAACTTTACCTCTTGTAAGTTCCCTACTTTCCTTTATATTCACTAAATTATCTGGATCAAAAGTATACTGTTCTGGACACCCGCCATTGATAGTCATGAGGGACGGTTGGAAGCACCTATCTCCGGCATAATTAGGTTCAAAACACCAAGCGCATGATTTGGTCTGTATGCATTCACTGCATGTGGCCTTTGCAGAACATGGATTTTGGCCTGTTAATTTTTCAGCGATCTGTCCATATCCTAAGGATACTAGGCACGCTAAAAACAATACTTTGCTACTCCACTCCATGGCAAAGTTTCAGTCTTATAGTAGATAAATCTGAAATAAATAAAATACAGTAATTTAATATAAAGTGAAGCAAAATCGACCCCTAGAAGTATATTTTTTCCTCAATTTGTAATTACGTCATTAATATCATTTTAGTTTTCAAAATGGCTGTAACTGTAAACGTAGGAATATTTTGGGCATACACAGGCCATTAACTACAGCCTTTTCATAAAAAAAATACGTACTTCTCATACTTGCAAATAGGAGGTAATATGTGAAACGTTTTAAGCATTTTGTATATCATGAAAGATAATTAGTATGCTGAACAAATTATTTTAGAAAAATGCAGTTTGGTATCAATGATATTTAAAAAAATTGTTTGATGTGACATGAAGAAATATACATTAAAAACAATGTATGCCATGACAGTTATTATTTAAAAGAAAAGTACCATAAATAAAAGACTTAAAGATAGTAAAATAATTTTTAAGTTGGTATAATTGATTATTTAGACAGTTAAAAAATAACACCGAATCCGATATCTTCGTAAATTTGTATTTTTACCTTATTTAATTGCATTCATTTTTCTTTATACTTTTGCGTATGTTAAGTATGTGTTGTCTAATGATAAATTCAATGTGAAATTAGGGAAACAACACACAAATTTGAAGGCAAATTAACATTGGTACCATACTGCATTTATACCAATTGTTATTCACAAGCATACGGTGCATGAAATTCGAGGCACGAACAAGTAATATTCCTTTAATCTTACTTCTTGGCAAAAGCATTCAGTTTTCTTAATATACATTCACGCAGATGTAATAACAGAAGGCAAATTGATTTCCTTAAATGGATATGTTTAGAGGGAACAGTTAGTTTTTTTTATTTAATTTTTTATTATCAAAGACATAACATACAAATAAGAACACAAATTGTCTAATATTGAACTTAAAATAAGTAACAAAATGTAAAAAGTGACGTTAAGACGTTCAGTGTTCGCCAATCATTTTAGATGTACAATGCCACACGGATAATGAGAAAAAACCTTTACAGTTTACTAAATTTAATTTTTTTCTTTAATTACCGGTATTTGTTTTACTCTTAACTAAATATTGTTATGTATAAAAAAATCGAGGCGGACTCGATATGTTGACAATATATCGACATCTGTCACGTGAAGTAAACCACTTAAATTTACGACGTGTCGACATACCCACTGACATTTGAAATTTGACGTCTGTCAGTAGTATCCAAAGGAAGTCAAAGATCGATTTGTTTTTTACTAAATTATTATGAGTGGCTTTACTGTCAAAAACATTGTTTTTTATATGTATTCTTTCAAGAAAAAAACTAAAAAAATCATTAGTTATATTTTTTTAAATAAACCATGAGCTTTCTAACTATCGAAAATGATGTTTAGAATAAATTTTTTTGCAATTAAATAAAATCGTAAAAAGGTCACTTCAATGTTTTACGACCTTCAAATAAATTTGCGACGTTTAAAAAGATGAGAATTTGTTTTAAAAAATTGTCTTTGTGTGTTATTTTATCCGTAAATTCTTGGATATTTATATAAGAAATCTGTCAAATGAATGTAAAGCTGTGCAATTGGTCCTCGCAGTGACTCGATTATTTAAATTATAGAAAATTTCGATCAACCATCGTTAAAATCCACATTCATTTGGTGGTGATTTCACCAAGGATGTGACTCATTACCTCTAAGAGGAACCAATCATTCCTAGACGTATTAAGGACGCTTAAAATTAATATTTAAATTGACAAAATACACGGCGAACACATAAGTATTTAATTGTATTCAAATATTGCGACAACGCAAATTAGATCGTTTACCACGCAATTAAAAACACATGAAACAATAAACCAAGCAAAGTCAACAAATACTGCTTTTTATAATCCATGACACATAACATATACATAAGCACAATTACCTAAAAATAACTACGAGTATTATCACACAACCGTCGAAAATCACATTTGTTAAAAGTTCTTCAGTCTATTTTATAAATGGAACGATACTGTAAACAGGTAACACACGACATGTCTCTCGCACA
The DNA here is from genome assembly GCA_039881145.1 of Druceiella hillmani. Lineage (NCBI taxonomy): Eukaryota > Metazoa > Arthropoda > Insecta > Lepidoptera > Hepialidae > Druceiella > Druceiella hillmani. The sequence goes on from JAYKKI010000003.1 coordinate 45,324,904, forward strand.
CCAAAATAGCAACTGATGACATTACCCGATACTCGCGACTCACAGCTTAGGTAAAAGCCGTTCCACGGACAACAGAACGTATGAAACATCGCCATTTCCGAGAAGGCTTATACCGTTTCCTATGGACTCACCGTCGTCTTTGATTACGTCATTATTATATACTACGAAAATTGCAAACATCTAATTGGTATATAGGTTTTTTAAGATACAAATGGAAAACGAATGGCCAACAGAGGAGTCACCTCACCTAAATACTGTAGTCGTCATATGATAGTGGAAAACAGGTATTCCATTTTTCAAAATCACCTCGAGATTCATATCGGGAGTATGTTTAAAAATATCTAACTCACATACCCCTTTGTATTTAACAGACAAGACAATCTGATAATACAAGCTATAGGTGGACGTATTAAACACGCATCGGAGTTTCAGGTATCATTTAATAATCACTTATGTATTCAACTTGAGAACCTCGGGTGTAATTTAACAATATTAAAGAATGGGTTTATGCATTTAAGACCCCAAGTTGAAATAATTAGAAACAGTTTCTTTGCTAATCGCAATTGAAAACTTAAATTTCACGTCCTTATTTGTAACCTATAAAAGACTAATTCCAAACTACATAATTAAACTATTATAAAATCTAACAATTGCGTTATCTTTCTATTATTTTATTTATACCTTTTTTTTTAATCCACTCTTAAAACCGTTAAGGTCTTATTAGTGACACACCCTTCACCGACAATTTTTAAAGTCATAGGATCCCGACAAGTTAATACAAAAACGCTTGTCGAGATTCCCTTTTGTTAGAGAATTAAGGTAATCTATCAGGTTCGAATCCTTGATGTGTATTATATAATCACTTCCACATGTAGGTATAAACCTTCAAGCCTTACACGGCGAGAGGGACTGCTAAGCGACCTCGTTGAAACCTTTATCTCAATAACCATAACAACGATAATTTAGCAAACATTACCCATATGTGAGTTACTATATTTTTGTTATACGAGAATTATTCTACAATTACTTTCATAAAAATTATAAAAAAACAGTTAATACAAATGAGCCGTATTTTTTTCTTTTTAAATATTCTCTCCACAAACGTACGGTCCGAGGTAGACAAGTGTAACCATACGAAAGAACGCCGATAACTGTGGGTGTAAATTAAATCACAAGCCAAGGTCCACAGCGACGTGGGCGAGAAAAGAAACTCGCTCTGTCCCACTAAAACACCAACAGCCGGTCGGGTGGGACCGTTTTGATTTGTTAAATTTTCAATATTTTTTGATACTTAAAATTACATTTAAGACCTTTGATAAATGAGCTTAACTTAGGTCTAGCCCTTATTTACAGAACGGCACTTATATGTATACTCCATTGGTCTCGCGGCCACTATACAAATTTACATATATGCGTACGTATATGTTCATATATTCTGAGACGAGTAATAACAGAATCGAGTCAATGTCATTGATTCCAATCGATACTTTTGCAGCAACATTTGTCCGCATCTATCGGCACCTATTTGCGACCACTTCCTTTGCGATACGATATCTATAGACATTTATTTGTACCACTTCTTTACGACTAATAGTTATTTCGCAGCAACATGTGTCATCACTATTACTGCTGTCAACTAGATAGAATTACTCAAAATTAGAATTTATCAATTTTTACCTTAAACGCCGATTTCGGGGAATGTATACCAGTTTAATACAGTTTATAGAAACCAAGGGAAACATTCTGTCTGTAGTTCGATATCACAATGTGCATAAGCATGTTCAGTGTCACTAATTAAGCCAGAAATTACTTACAGGCCGTAAAACACATTTTTTAAAATATTTATTCTTACACATTATTTAATATTTATTTGTTAAATATACTAATATTAAGAATTCAATTCTATTTTTGTTCAATTTCTTTTTAATATATTAATATTAAGAATTAAATTCTATTTTTGTTAAAATTTTCTTTAATTACGTTAATTTCACTTGCAAGTGACATCAAAGTTTATATTTATTTAAACATTAATAAACAAAATCAAATCGATTCTTGCTTTAGCACCGACATCTTAAAATGCGACAATTGCACGGCCTGCTTTCGCACAATCAGTAAGTTTCTAAAAGATTACAAATTAAAAATTATGAATAAAAACTCTTAGGTATAAAGATTTAAGGGTACATAATATTAGGCATAAACATTTAAGGGTACATAATATTAGGTATAAACATTTAAGGGTACATAATATTAGGTATAAACATTTAAGGGTACATAATATTTCTGTAAAACTATTTGCAAATATTAGGTAATATTATTTTAACACTTAAATTGGTTAACCAGTACATCTTTTACAATATCGCAAATTTATAAAAACCATAAAATTCAGAATATTCGCTATAATTTTCCTGTAAATTATAGGTAAACTTCTAGCAACGCAGTATTTTCATAATTTTAGTATAATCGATTTATAATTTAAAAAAAAATTAAATACTTTGTTCTTATATATCGCCTCCACTAAAATCTCTATATGAATATTGTTGAGTGTTAACATGGACCAAAAACCATTAGCACAGGAGTTCCCAAGTAGGGGGGCGCGCCTCCCAAGGGGGGCATAGAGAGATATCAAGGGGGGAGGAGAGCGTTTGCGTTTTAGAAAGAAAAACAAAAAATATACAAACAACATTAACAAGTAACATTACAATGTAATGTTTAATTTACATGCATAAAATTAATGAAATTAAATATCATATTCACTATTATTACCACAAACTTGCGAAAAATTTGATGTTTTGGTGTACATTTTTTGTTGAGAAATCAGTTTGAGTGTGTATAATTATTGTGTCTCACTGTTAAAAGGTAAGTGTGTGTATTTACAAACTTCAGTTACCATTTTTATTTAATTTACTAGATCAAAGAAAAAGGGGGGCATGAAAATATAATTTATAGTCCGGGGAGCCTCAACAAAAAAAAGGTTGGGAAACCCTGCACTAGCAGGTCCATGAGTGTTAACTTTTGTGATATATACTTATATGGTTAATAAGCTTTATCACTATGCCAATTTCCAAGTTTCTATGTCAAATACTTTCCGAGAAAAACGTCCGTGACCGACGACAGACACCTGAGTGATCTAATAAGGTCCCGTTTTCCCTTTTGAGGTATGAAACCCTAAAAAAATTAAAAACATTTAACGTACGGTCAAAACGCAATTTTAATCGTTTCTGCCTATCTTATTTTGTGTTAGTACCTAGTCTGTCAAATCTTTAAAAATTCTGTAAAGATCAATTTTTACACAATTTTTACCACAGACGGCTGAAAAGTTCTAAACCTAAGGTACTTACTGTAGTACTTAGGTTTAGAACTTAGGTAAGGTACTTACTCAATACTCTGCAGACAGGTCACTACTTGAATATCATCTAATTGGTATACAAGGAAAGTTTGATGTTATTAGCTTTATTACGCTTCGAGTAATCGAACCAAAAAAATCGCCATGACTGAGTCATCGTTAAATTGAACAAAACTGGGGCACGGTGCCGTCATTAAGTTCCTTTTAATAAAGGAAAACAGCGAACGAAATTTTTCAACAAATGTACGAAGTTTACGGGGAATCTGCACCATCATCTGCTACGGTAAAACGTAGAGTACGATTATTCCAGCAGGGTCGAGAGTCCCTGGAAAGCGTCCCCCATTCGGACCCTCTATCCACGACCGTCGCTAAAGAAACTGTCGCGAAAGTCATGAAAGTGGTATTGGAGAACTGCATGATGATTTCAGGGAAGGGATCAGTAAAGAACGAATTTGAGATGTTTTAGGCTGTTTAGGATAAGTCGGTGCACGTTGAGGTTTCGGACTTGTGTAAAGGAATTTTTAAGAAAATTTAGTCCCGCATCTTCATCATAGATGAAATCTAGATTCAATACCATGATCCGGAATCAAAACAAGAGCCGATGCAGTGGACAGAAAAAGGAAAAAAACGGAAAAGAAATATAAAGTCGAAAAGTCGGCTTCTGAACTCATGACCGCCATCTTTTAGGATTCCGAAAGGATTGCCCACCGAATATTTCTCAAAAAATACGACGATGACCATCGAATACTCCACTTTTGAGACTTTTTGATCACTTACGTGCACTTTTGAAGAAGTGCATCAAGCTCTTATGAAGAAAAATAGAGACAAAGTCAGCCAAGGGGTTTTCTTTTTGCAAAACAATGTACTAATTCACACAGTGCGAATTTCCAGGTAAGCTTATGAGACACCGGTTCCCAAGAAATCCCCCACCACCCCTACAGTTTGGATTTGGCTCCCGGAGATTATTCCTTCTTTTTTATTAATTTAAAAAAAGGATTTACGTGATCACACTATGACGGCAAAGATATGAACAATTTTTTTTTCAGTGGGTTATAAGCCCTTCGTAAATGCTGTGGAACACGTATTGAACTTGAAGGAGACAATAATGTAAATTAAATTCATTGCGGACATTGTGTAAATCTTTACTGAATACTATTACTAAAAAAATTAATAGCTTTGTAAAATAGTTTGGGTACTGCTAGTTATTGGATAGGTATACGTCATTATCAAGGAGTAAAAAGACTAGGAAAGATGTGAAGTCTCTGGTGGTTGGTTAGGTCCAGATTGGGACATATGGAATTAGGTTACGTGTAACGCAGATGACGGACAATAATCGGAGAAAATAGAATATATTACATTTAATTTATGGCTGGCCTGATCGGTTTTCCGACCTTGTCTGACAAAAGTCCGCAATTGTCGGCCACCGACTCACCACTTACAATAATAGTTCCTTTACATTATGCGTTAGGATTCGATGTTTTGCGTATTTACTTAACAATACTACTAGATTCAATAGATATGAAAAAAATGACAATAGAACAGCAAAAATAATCACTTAGCATGAGATATCACCAAATAATGGTGGCGCCACGTTATCATATTTAATGTATGGTAAAACTGACACTGAAGCAGCATTTTCAAGTCAGGTCTGCGGTTGTATTATATGTCGTAGATCACTGAAATTCTATGCTTGTGATAATCATACTTAGAGGAACAGACAGTATCTACTACCCTAAATATCTTTCAAAGAGCTCGCAGGTGCGTAGAAAAGTACGAAGAAGACACTCCTACAAAACCAAGACTAGAAGAAAATAAAATATAGACGTAAGTTTGGTTTCGTTAACGGTGCAATTGAAAATGTTAATAAAGCAGAATAGAATCCGAAAAATAAAAAGAAAGCAAGAAAAGATAATTATTTTCAATATGGTCCTAAAACATGAATTGGCACCAGCGAAATCAAAATTTGAGGCAATTAAGGGTGTATTCATATACAACTAGATACATTTTCAATTTGCGTCGCATATGCTATAAAAATTCATAAGAGCCAAGGGCTTCATTTAAATAGTGATCTAAATGATAATTATTGCTTACGTAGAGCTTTTGAGGGTGACAAATCTAAGTGGAGTTCATCTGATTAATGTTGACTTTAATAACAACGAAGCTCAACAACCGGTTATCGTTGAGTAAAATCGTTTAAGATCTAGGACCGGCCAAATTTGTCGGCAATTATCACAATAAACCGACAAGGAAGAGAGAAAAGATAGAGATCAGGTCGTCCGCTATCTACATAGATAATATTGTTACTTGATACTGTGAGAAACCTTTTTTTAACAGGAAGTACTATGAATACTTATGATTAATTGGGCTTTGCTCCAATAGATCTCATAACTTTTCACTGCTAGCGATTACAAGACTTGGCCTTATTTTTACAAGAATTATTTTTGGTCAGGTATTATGTTATATACAGATGACTAAAAATCACATACGACCTCCCACAAAAACGCGAAAATTGTCATACAAATCATACGTACACTCTAAATCTATGCTCACATAAAAATAAAACACTCTCACTCTTCTTCGCTCATTTAAAAATAAGACTCTCACGCTTCTTCGCTCAATTTCTTCGTAAATTAAAAATATTAGAGAACCTTGGATGGTTCTTAAATAATTTATACGTATACACAACAATGTTGCGATAATTCCGGGTTCTATTACATTACCTTAATAATATTAAGTTAATACTTGTAAAGACGGGATCACATACCATCATCGCGCAATCATGTAAGTGTTTAAGGAAACAATTCAATCCTGGAGTTTTGGTCTTATTAATTAGAAGTCTTACTCAAATATTTAACATATTTGGCGTTAATTTTATAGAAATTCATTATTCACAATTAAATGAAGCTACGCGATGTAGTATTATTTCTACTTTGTTTAAGTTCTTTACCACGACCTAGGTTTCGTTGTATTACAACATCTTCAGGTTTGCAAATAGCAAAGATCTTTGCTAAAATCTTAAACAAAGTAGAAATAATACTACATCACGTAGTTTAATTTAATTGTGAGTCTTACTCACCTTAAGGCGCAAAAAATTCACGCGTTGGGTAAATAATTTACATATTGCAAATGTACAACAATATCATCAAGGAACCAATCTAAAAATAGCTATTAAGACACCAAATAATAAACCCCTAAATTGCTTTACTAAAGGAGCCACTCGTGAAGAAGAAAATGTCCCAAGTGACAACGTGACGGAATTGAGACATAACGATGCGAACAAGAAACCGGTAAACGATTTTAACCATGGACATAATTTGAAGTGATACCCAATACTTATAGTTTATTAATCTAAATTCTGACATTGCTTATTAAAATCTCTTTTGACATGTCACGATTTAACTTCTAATTATTATGAGCAAATATCCTTATTATCTATACGTATATCTACAAACAATCAATCAGTCCCTCTTAACGAGGGTCAGAATGTGCATTTTACTCTGTAATGGTCTCCATCCATTTTTATCTTCAACATAATCCCTGATGCTATAATAAGCCTTCACAATAAGCACGTGTTTAATATGTGTTTTAAATTTCGCTATGGGAAGGTTTATTATATCTTCAGGTATCCTGTTAAAAAAACGTAGAATAAAAGACTTATTAGTAATTTGTAATCTAAATTTAATACTATGAATTTTATTTTTATTTCTTGTATTAAGAGTATGGATATCAGATCCTTTAACGAAGAAATTTAAGTTCTTTTTTACGTACAATAAGTTTTCATAGATATATAATGACGACAAGATCAGAATATTTGCCTCTTTAAATAGATCTTTTACAGATTCTCCGGGTTTCATATTATATATGGCTTGCAAGAGTAATTGACGCCTAATAAAGATAATTACAATCGATAATAAAGACGGAATTACACAGTGAGAAATCTTGAACAATTAAAATTGCTTTATTTCATTGCACAACATGAAACCGTGTATCTATGTTAAATTAAAAAGTGTGTTTAGCGACAATAGTACAGAACAGTTCTTCACATTATTCCATTTTAACATGACCGCTTCGATAGGCAAACTTATTATGGTAGTCTACCAACCTATGGTACCGATATAACTTGCATGCATATAAGTATGTGTATACCATGGGCAACGTGAGCGTAGGATGCACGTAGCGTCCCACTGCCCCACCCACTCGCCCGCACCCTCCGTCTCTCGCCGAGATAAGGCGCCTCGACCGTTGCAACATAATATTTACCGTCTGCACACATAACAGCTCGGCAAGCCAATCACAGCACAGCATAGCATGTTGTAATTATCATGTTTCGTTCATAAAAGAAGCTTTAGAGGTTTGATGATCCAAATCCGACATTTATTTTTTCAAAAGCAAACAGTTACTGCTGCGACTCGACACACCTGTCCGAAATGCCAGTGCACATCATCAACAGTGTAAAGGACATAACCTTTAAATCGACAGTATCCAAAGAAAAAACAATTAAACGCAAAAATTAGTGGAAAAAGCGCAAATTTCTCCCGATAGAAGGTACCTTGTCGTTTGTACCTGTTTAGTCATCAAATTTACAGTGTTTTATAAGAAAAAAATCAGTTTTCAAGGAGCAAAATTTTCAAGATCACCAAGTACTTTGCAAATAAACGTAATAATATCGGAGTTTATCGTTTTCCTAAAAATTATATCATTTTCGTAAGTTCGCTAAGGGCACATTTACATTTTTAACGAAAAACGTCTATTCTTGCAAGTTTATTATAAACTCTGGGAATATGTAGTACAATTGTGTTGATATGAAAGAATAGATCAAACCTTCATTTATTAGTTTTATACATTGATTTCATGAAAATCGGCTTTTTTTCAACTAATTCTTTGCCAAAATCGCTAAAGTAGTAAGTTTACAGAATTCATTCCAAACAATTACACCTTAATATTAAATGCGAAAAAAGTTGTGAAGTACCCATTTCCTCTTATTTAATTTGATGATAAAACAATTTTAATTGACGCAACAGTAAAAGAGTAAAAGAAAATATTTATTCAACAAAAGCGACTTTCAATTTCCCATATATTTTGAAGGCCCGTCGAAACGTCATTTTGCGTTCACTAGTCATTCTGCGCTGAGAAGCACTCATGAACGGTCGTTCCGGATGCTATTCATCCTAATCTCCTTAATACACTTTCATATTTTTAATATTAGTCAGGATGAGATTTCCCGGGTTGGAAAGTAGCATATCTAACTGACGTGAAAGAAGGACAAACAATACCGTCGCCGTAGTATGTTGGATTGATCACAAGGCATACGGTCTTTAACGGTGCAGTGTGTCGCGGGGATCCGGGTTCGTTTCCCGGCCGTTCGTCGAGCGGAGCTGGACTGGTGTTTTGGTTGGCTGTAAGAGATTGCTCTCGTGGCCATAAATACATTTTCGCATTTTTAATTTGTCGGAATTGTAATATTATTTAGGATAAGGTTTACCGGGTTGGAAGTAGCCTATGTCAATGCCCGCCACGCCTACTATCTCTGTGCAAAAAGTATTTCGATCCATAGTTCCTTTGCGACGTGCAAGTATGATAAATAAACGCCCTTACTCATGTACAATATTAGTTAGGATAACATTTCCCGAGTTAGAAAATAGCCTAGGTCATTTCCCAGCTAGCCGACCATCTCTGCGAAAAAAAAATCATGTCGTGCGATGTTCAGCTGTGACGTGAAAGAAGGAAAACAAACACACTTTCGCATTTATAATATTATAGGTAGGGATTAAACTGAGTAATCCCTTTATATTTCACATATATCGATTAAAAAAATCACGTCGACACGTTGCTTCCTTATTAACTTTGTATACTTTTTCAGTTTCAAGTAAGAATTTTCCAGTGATAAAAAGTCCTATGTCATTACCCGAGCCCCAGGGTATCTTTGTGCAAAAAACCACGTCAATCCGTTACTTCATTGCGACATAAAAAAAGGACAAACAAACACACTTTCGCATTACGTTAGTTACGATAATAAAACTGTAGAATTGGCCTATCTATACATTGAAGATATTTACGAATAAAATATTTAGGGTAACATAACAAAAGTAATAGAACACAAAAACATAGTTTTTGAAATATGTATATGTGTGCCAGCGAAGATGTTACAATGAGAGTGTTGGAATCAGATATGTTGGAACGACTGAGAGACAGCCGAGTACCAGTTTAGAGATGGCAGAATTAAGCTATTCCTATAAAGGAATATCTAAGGTAATTTATCAGTAAAATTATACAGTCTAGGTAAGATTTAAATTTATGCACAAGGAATTGTACTGACCAGGTAGCCTCTTTAACATTAAGTATATATAAAATTTCTTCCATTGAGACACGCTAAGAAATAAATACTATAGAATACGCATTAACATCCATAGATGTATGTATTGTCCGTGTGTATTTTTCTACTTTCAGCTCTGCAGTAGAGGACATCCATAAACTATTATGGACACAGCGCTGCAAGCTTCTCAGATAATAATCTACCTGAACAGCGTGAAAGTCAGAGAAACCTTGAAGCAAGCTTTTTGAAATCACTTGAGAATCCAAATATATTTTTGAAATAATTACCTATTAGAATACTATAATTGTAAAATCTCTGATATATATTTTGTAAAATTTTAGTTACTCTAAAGTTTTAATAAAAATTTATAACAATAATAAGGTTTTTAATATATTGTTTAATAAATTCCAATTCAATGTTTTATCACAATGCCATCTATGGGTGATAATTCTACCTAGATAGCGCCATCTTTTGGTCTTGGTAATAATCGAAGCGCCACCTGGTGAGTCGGCTTCCAATTATCCATATAAAAGTAGACCACTTTTTTGGTATGTATTAGTATGGGAGTGTCCGTTCTGTACTCTATTCTGTGGTACCTGCGGGTAAAAAACCCTGCCGGCTAATGAGGCCTAATTGATAAAAATTTTATTTAAAATGGGCGCTCTCGCCCCAGCCTTACTCACAGACGCCTAACGCACAAACTTCACACTAGAAGTTTGCGCACGCGTGGTACACTGCTTCCCGCCGCCAGTGTTGTATCACACCGTGTGAGGAGTGGCCGTACGACACAAATAATAAAAATTGGTCCAAATCAATCGTAAGTATTTTTTATAAGTATTAATTTAGCTATATAAATTTATAATTTATTTCTCTACTAACGTACGCTGCTACGACCTTAAATATTTAATAATATATCGTGATCAAACTATTTTTATTTAGTTTTTTCTTACATGTAGTTGGGGGTTATTAAGGCCTATAACATTTAACCATAGGTCTTATTATCCTCCTAATTCTTGTATAAAAATTTGTTTCTTTTATAATGTATTTTACACTATTTACAAAATGTTACGAATGTAAACAAGTAGTGCACAATTTTTTACTGAGTTATCTCTATTTTAGTGTTTATTATCACGATGCCTCCCAAACGAGCATTGTGGTCAGAAAACAATATGGTGTCAGCTGTCCAAGCAGTAAAGGGGAACTCTGAGTACATATAAATCTACAGAGAGGTACGGCAATCCTAGAAAAACTAAACGATCTTCCGAGTGGCAGTATGAAGCAAAGGCTGACTTGAAAAAGTGTACTGAGTGATGACCAGGAAACTAATATTGCGAAAAGGATAACCAAGTTCTCTAAAATAGGACTGCCTGTGATACCACGGATACTACATCGCTTGGTCTATAAATGTAATGAAAACAAACAATTTTAATGAAAACACCAAACTTGCTGGTAAAGACTGGTTCATATTATTCATGAAAAGACCCTGAAATATCAAAAAGAAAGGTTCAATTTATAAACCCAGCCAGAGCATAAAAACTTAAAAAAATTATGGTTGACGAACACTTTGCGAAATGAAATGAAGTCTATGATAAGCTAGATCTAAAAAATTAGCCAGAAAGAATTTATAATAGGAACGAAAAAGCTTGTCGTATAACACTTCACTCCCAACAAACTGTTCTGGCTAAGAAGGGGTTAAAAGAGTGCATTTACAGTCTTCGGAACATATTGAAAGTGTCACCATCGCGGGATGTGTAAATGCATTAGGTACTGCAATACCATCAATGATCATAGTCAAGGGAAAACGGTTGAAGCCGGAATTATTCGACAACTTGCCACTGGGATCAGTGGTAGAAAAATCAACAATGGTGTATTATATGTCTAATGAACTTTTCAAAAACTTTTTAAAGCGTCTGGCCAAATACAAAAGTCCTGGAGAGCGCCTTTTACTATTTGATGGTGCAGCCTGTCATTTATATTTGTCCATCGTCGAAGTTGCAGATTCACTCCAGATATTGTTATATTGTTTACCGTCGAACACCACCCACGAACTCCAGGCGCTTATTAAAACTGTCTATCTATCATTTGAACACCAGTGATGAAGTTTTGTCATTCTTGGACCCAAAATCGAGATAAAAAACTCACTAAGGCACGATTTAACATTATTCTTTCAACGGTCTGATCCAAATGCATGACTTAAAGTAATATTACAAGTGGCTTTAAAGTGACTAGTTTGTATCAATTGAATCGATAGGCTATTCCGGAAACAGCTTTCGCTCCATCTATAGTAACAGAAGTTCCAGCGCTTCTTGGTCCTGATGTTGTCGATAAAGAAAATTTGCCAACAACCTCCTGATTCCCCCAGGCCAACGGCTCAAGAACCTTGTAATAAATCGCTAGTTGAAGTTTCGTCAACATCAACACCAGCAGTAAGAATTGTGCAGGTCCCAATCAGAAATAATATTGGACATTTTTACAGCATGGTTTACGGTAGTTCCGGTTCCGATGATGATGAAGACATTGTACCGCTCGATCGGCTAAAAAGAAATGCATTTCATCAGCTTATGCTCGTGCCATTTAAGCCATACAAAAAATACCAATAGTTAGAAAAAAAACATTAATTACAAAGGAACTAAAGGTCTGTTTGACAAAAACAACGAAAGAAAGAAAAAAAACCGCATCCGTAAAAGCATCTACTTACAAAAGTAACAGTGAAACTTTATCAAAGTAAAGAAGCTGGTACTGTCATGACTGAAGAGGACGAGATGGCAGATATGAGACAATGCACTGAATGTGGCAAATAGTATCACGAGGAGTGTGTAGGTTTTTCAATGGATCATACTGATGATTTTGAATTTGTTTTAGATGAAGCAATTTATAGAATGTTAAGAATTATAAATGTGATAATTACATCCATATAATCATTGATCTCATATACCAAACGTGCAACAAATAATTTGATTATTTAAGTATATTAAAGCCGTAGGTCTTATTACACTACTATAGTAAAATAAGGCATATTAGCAAGGTTTTTAAAAACGTTTGATTTTGTTTTTGTTTACGGTATAAGTAACCATTTTTTATTTATATTTTAGAGTAATTGAAACGTAAGACTGATTACGTAATTTTTTCCAAAAATTAAATTCGCGTTTCTTCTGGTTGGGTGAACTGGTTTCGATAAAATAAAAACTAAATGTTACTTCACGTAAAACGTACGGGTTGGGTATGTTTTCCTGAAAATTCAATATTTTATTATTGCAGGTACGAACCCGATATAAGTATTTAATTATAATTCGATCGATATAAAAGACATTATATCAATCGATACTTCAGAATATATTGCCAATCCAAAAAGTTAGCCAATCTAAAAAATGCTGTGCTCTTTCACAACACTTCTCTAGTTAATGCCAGTAAACGACGGCTTCTAGTCTATAACAACTGTTGTAAATGCATTTTTTTCTAAAAAAAATAAAAGTATTTTTAACTAAAAAGTTTGAACCGCCTTAGATTTATTTAAGTTATTATAATAATCAGGTCAAGACACTACGTCTTTAGTTTGAGAATTATGGCATTTTTCCCATTATTTCTGTAAATGTAATTACCTAAAAATGGATCGCAATTTATTAAACGAGACCAGAGTTGAATATTTGGCCATATCATAAGTACGATTGGATAAGATGGCCAATTTTGTTTTATAGCGGTATAACCATATGCATTCAAGTGTTCCATTCGTATTTTTACATAAAATGACAAATTAATGTGATTCTACTTCACGGTATGAAACCTTAGCCGGCCGTCGCACTTCTCTGATGACATGCGTTAAAGAGAGTTTATAAGCAAAACAAAGAATCCAAAGGCTTCTTGTATTATATGTCTAATGCCAAAACAATTCAGCACGGTTAGAAAACCATATTTTTGGTACATTGTTTATGTGTTTGTTTTCACTTCTCATACTAGTATTTTCCTGATCGGCCACATAACATCTTTTTTAAAAGGCTTGCCGTAAATTGAGTAAACGAACCATAGTGGCGCGAGTTGTCCAATATATCAAGAATCTTATAATTAGTAAGTAGTGAGGTTGATGTGCTTTAGGTTGAAAGTTAGAGGTACTTAGGTTCTCACTAGATAATATATCAAAGAGTAATAACAAATAGTGGTCAAGTATCAGTTACTTAAAATACTTTGCCAATTTTTGTAAACTGAATACAACAACGTTTCATTATGGTACAACTATTCTTGTTAAGATATTGGGTTGCATAGTGGCATTCTCCATTTAGTTACTTTCGTCATTTACTTCGAGGTCTTAATTGGTATTCGATGTATATTTTACCAATTATCGAACTTAATTATCTGCTCTAACGATCTACGACCAAAATGTAACACATATATTTTTTTGCTTATTAATTTTGTTGAATTATTATTATAATTGTGAATAATTAATTTCTACAAAATTAACGCCAAATATATTCAATATTTGTTGAATTATATAAGTAATGATGTTGCTTTCAGAAACTAATCAATTGTTTAATATTTGTAGTTCGAAAAGGACCCCTCGATATACTATTTGCAAAAAAAAAGTTCGAAAAGGATCCCTCGATATAATATTTGTAGTTCGAAAAGTACCCCTCGCCTAGAGTCCTTATACAGGCTGTCCAGTGGCAGATTTCAATGTTTGAAAAATTGTAAAAAAAAACTACACCTCTAATACAAAGTAGGTTTATTTTAACTTTACAACAACAAATGCGGATTTCATTTTTTAAAAACCACGTTTTCCAAATGGCGGCCATCGAATCTGACACACTCTTCGAGTCTAGCACGCATGTTTTCAAAAACGCGTTTGCCGAGCGACTGGGGTATCCTGCTGACTTCGGCTCGAATATTTTCTTTAAGTTGTGTCACAGTGCTCGGATTTATTTTGTAAACAACGGATTTTAAGTATCCCCATAAGAAAAAGTCACATGGGCTTAAATCGGGTGACCTAGATGCCCACGGTACGGTACCGTTTCGGGATATGTTTTTTTCTGGAAATAACTGCCGCACTGCATTCATGGACACATTAGCAGTGTGAGCTGTGGCCCCGTCCTGCTGGAACCATGTGTTTTGCTTGAAGGATGGACTATTCTGTAGTTCTACTCGGAAAAAATAATTTAACATCTGGGCATATCTCTCTGAATTCACAGTTACACAGTTTGGCCACGTTGATTTTCAAAGAAATAAGGCCCTATGATTGCAGATGCAGACATGGCATACCAGACTGTTACTTTAGGCTTATGTAAAGGCTCTTGATGCATTTGTCTTGGGTTGTGGACATCCCAGTAACGAAAATTCTGCTTATTTACATATCCTCCAATGTGAAAGTGAGCTTCATCACTAAAGAATATGTTGCCCATCCGGGTAGCATTACGAAATCTCAACAACATCACCTCCGCGTAAGTTTTTCTTAATTCAAAGTCAGAATCGTGTAAATCTTGAACAATTTGAATTTTATATGGATAGAACTTGAGCTTTTTTCACATTATTACGTGTAAAGTTGATTTCGGAACTCCCAATATCGATGAACGTGTACGCAGTGATAAACGGGGATTTTCAACGACAGAAACCATAACACGCTGGACATTTTCATCCGTGGCTACCAATGGTGTAGGTCCTGGCCTGGGCCTATTTAATGTTGAAGATTGGCCTGTAGCTCTGAACCTTGCTACCCATGACTTACTGAAGTTCGTCGATGGTCCATCACGTAATCGACTAATACTGTAACGATTATTAAATCGACGGCGTGCTACAGACAGCGAAAATCCACTCGAAATGTATGCCTCGACGCCAAAAGCGCAGTGCTCTCCACTCTACTGTTCCATGGCTACTAAAACATCCGCACCGCTTGCGCTTCTAACGACGCCCCCCCGCGGCCCTTTTATGTGTCGCGTTCAGAAACTATGTTTGTTCAAACTTTGAAATCTGCCACTGGATATCCTGTATATGCTTCATTTTTTGAAGTTGTAGGATGTAATTTTTAACTCACTCGTATTTTAGAGCTTGTTCAGTAAAAACTTACCAATCCTTGCATTACTTTCAAATAAAGACGTATTTTCAGTTCTCAATAAATAAAGTGTTTAATTGTCTGATAAAAACCCATATCCCTACAAATTTACTTTTATGTTAACATTACTGGCATGAGATCTACTTCTTACTACTTTCCTAATCTTACCGTCATAAAAGTTTAACAGTTTTTTTTATAAAACCATGTTTGTAAATACGATATACCTACATAAAATACATGAAAATATCTTTAAAAGAAGACTACGTCAGATTTTAGAAATTTTTGGAAATCCTAAGAACAGACACGCGGACGTAACGAACTTTATATTCACGAAGAAAGCAAGAAACATTTGTCAAACCAAATACGGTGTCAATTGTGGCGCCAAGTTGTCGCAGGTTTATTCGCTTCTTGTTGGGATACAGTAAAACGATATATCGGAAGCGTATTTTCAGGCAACACAGTCTCAATCTCTGAAAACCTTCGTCGGGGATAGTGTCGTTTCACATGAGTTAGCACCTTTCTTTCGGCGACCGGGTCTGATCGGCGTGTATTTATACTGAGAAGGCGAGTCACTTCCCGTTACTTGTCGTAAAGCGTATCCAGGTCGGCGCGGCGTCCCGACGCTTAACTGGGTCACCTGCCGTCGTCGCCTCGGCCCAACCCAACAAACTCCCCAATTATACAGACTCATGTATTGTAAAACCGAAGACAAGGAACAATCCATTTAAATAGGGCATATCAAATAGGCTAATTGGCGGGTATAATATGGCGTGCATCAATATGTGTATGAAAAAGGTTAAAGCATATAATTGTATTACAACAGTAAATTTGGTGTCTTAATGGCACGTTGTAATGTCTGTGAGCTGTCGAAATAAAAGTTACACCAACAAAATAATTTAAAAAAATTAAATCTATTGCCATGCCATATTTTTGGGGTAGTTTGACGAGGCGCGATGGTCTATTATCATTGTCACACACACCATTCCCTGGAGAGGCTCATTTTGATTTAAATTTCAACCGATTCTAATATTTGAAGAGTTCGGTAACATAGACAAACTCGCAAAAGCACGTACTGACCATCAAAATCCCTTTCCTGTCTTTCCCATCCCAAATAATGTCAATATTTTGTTTCCTTTTTTAATTTACTTTTGTTTTTTTTTGTCTAATGTGCTATGAAGAATTTTCATTGTAAAATCTCTAACAGTCTACCAACTAAATTTCAATACAAATTGTTATGGTTGACTGGAAGAGATTGCTCATGTAGCAATAAGTCCGCCATATGTACTGTACATAAAAGTGAATAATAAATAAATAAATAAAATCCACTATATTATTTGCCATTTATAAATAAATTATATACGGAGAATATTTGTAACAGATCGATATAGTAATTATGCAAATTATTTCTAAAGAATCCGATAAATATAATCTAAATAAAAATTTAAAAGTATTAAAATAAAAACACGATAGTTAAAACAAGATTTGTCATAAAGACACGAGGATTGATGTATGATTTCTATCAAGCATTTTATATTCTTCATTACCATTTCACTATCAGTAACTAAGGCAATTCTGTTAAATATCTATTTTTTCATTACAAGCAACGATCGTGCGTTTTATTCGCCACTTGTTAGATAAATTTGAATTTACTCAAAAACCATTCGTTTTTAAGTAGTCGGGTTTTAGTTAACTCTTTTTTGCTTTATGTAATCGTCTTTTAAAACCTCTAATTACTCATCATTTCTCCATTTTTTATAAATTTTTTTACCTTTAATTTCTGTATTTTTAACTCCCTAACAATAGGACCATTAATTTATTTAACGCATAATTGTCGCATAGACCCACAACCAAATATTAAGTTTCCTTCAAAAGCATCCACATGCCGGTTCCTCAGTTCATTTTCTCGACACATTCAAATGAATGTGTCCGCATATGCGACAGACGTGACTCAGCGCTATAGTTTTCTTTCAATTTGTATACCTCGTTTACATCCAACGGCCACACACTCATGTAAAATGTTAAAATATGTTAAAATGCATTAGCCACCTACCGAAGATGGCAGACAGTCTCAGAAAAAAAAACATAGCAAGCATAGTGTTAATTTAATTTTTAACAAATAACATTCTACTCATTTAGACGATCCACAGACCCGTTGCTTATCAAAATGGGTTGAGTCGTTTAGCTGCTACGAAGGAATTAACTTACATACATATAAACATGAGTACGTAGAATGCTAAAATCATAACAATTCCTTTCTAAATGCACCCTTATCAAGTGAACATACGAAATATATTTCACGTTCTGTAATAACGCGGCGACTATGTAACGAAGGTAATAATAAATTCGAATCTATAAACAGGAATGAAGCGACAGGCCATTAGATCACCCTGAAAGTTTCGATCAGATTTCCAAAACACTTTTTGTTGTATGTTTACAACACTCCTCCAACCAATCCTACGTCAACTTCAGACTATACAGCTATTTGGGTGACAAATGTAGCTATATACATAGTTATGGAGCTATGTTATCACATTCAAAAATGTTAAACAATGTTTATACAGATACGATTCAATTCGATTAAGGGAACATATATATTTAATATCATCTAACCATCAATAAAATGAATGGTAACATGATCTTGGTCTTTTACTTTTCTTCTTTCAATGTCTTCAGTATTATATTTTCTCCAGTTAATGTGTCCGCTCTAAATCACAAATGTTTCAAAGTTTTTTTAATTCTTTTATATATCTTTCTTTTACAACGCCTACCTTACCTGTTACGTCTGTTTTTCCAGAGATTATTCCAAGATGAATGATTGAATTTGTTTAATGATTCTACTTTACACCCGCCTTCCAAGACCATTCAAAAATCTTTTCAATATATCCGAATTCTCTCAGCATTTCAGAAAACATTTTAGTATTACGTAAGTTCTTTTAAAAAAGTAAGGGTATTTTCACCTTTCCAGACTAAAGCTAACGTTATACAAGATTTTTAATTTTTATAAAAGGTCGTTTACACTGGTTTTGAAATCGTATTCAAGAAAATTATATAATATTTCTAATTATAATATTACAAATAAAATGTTTTTACAAATATTTATACGCGCGTAGGTACTCAATCGTTTACGAATTCGTTTACAGAATACGACTAATAAAATATCTTACTAACTTTTGCTTATGACCGGAAGCAGAAAAATCAAAATCGACAAAAAAGTTATAGCTAGCTTATATAACATTTGAACGATTACCGTGTGACTGCACTTCTCTACACTCCAAGCATTTGATTCAAATATAGATGACCTGTAACTACGCGAATGTACATTCATATTATAATTATGGAAGAAAAGAGAACGAAGTATACGTATTGTATGAACCTAATGCGATGAGCTACATTTCTCTCTCTATTAGATTTTACACCTCATTAATAAATATTTCCAGAATAATTTTACACGTGATCAATTATTAAACATAGCCGCAAATATATTTTTGAATATGATGTGCAGCAATGCTCCGTGATAAACCAACTTGCTTCGGCGCGTGCTGTTGGTTATATCTCGATGTGCGGATGTTGACCCGCCGAGTCGGCTGCACACGCACTCATCTCGAATGCCCTTATCCCGCAGGCGAACTTCAGGAAACGGTATTGCAACCGAGCCCGCTAGTGGCTGCAACGGCATTATACTTTTTGTTGCTAAGATTAAACACAATAACGGGTTTTAACGGAGCTTTACTCCTTTAGTACTCTAGGAATATTGATTTCTCGCAACCATTAAGTAGTTCTTCATTTTACTCAGTAATTGACAACAGCTTTATCAACGTCATGCGGTTTATTACAAATATTTTACCTCAAGTGAAACAGTCACCAAGATCGATGTGATGGCTTCATACAAAAATCCATTGACACATAGAGTTCATATAAAAATAAAATAAAATGATTTCGCTGGTTAATTTGTCTCTCTGTACGTGTGGTATGCATGATGAAAATGTAACTCATTCACGATACGACAAAATTACATTGACCTAAAAAAACTTTATTGTCATGTTACAATAAGTTTCAATGGTAAATATTAAATACTTTATTTCCAGGTGTCCGAGTAAAAATAAAATTTGTTTCTTTCAATTGACTAGGAATATTGGGTCTACGGTAAAGTTATAAGTAATTATTGCATAAGAAAAAATTCAATGAACTTTAAAAATTGGCCAGGAAAAAATTATCAATATGACATATACATTTTACGTTTCGAGTATTTTATATATTTAGAAAATCGTCTAAATATACAAAATACTAGATAATTATTTAGATAATTAACCACAAAACCGACTTTTATTTTATTAGTCCATACATAATTGTGCACTCGTTAATAGTCAGAAGATGCATTTAAGATGCTTACGTTATATTTATTTTAATTCGAGGCTAACCGTATGTAATGATTAATAAAAATCATTCAAGATTTCCGTGCCACACGCTTCTGCTGAAAAAATAAATTATAAAATGCTATAAAATGTTAATAGGCTGTTCGGCTCAATTTTTGTATTTATACCAATAGCTAAATCGAACCAGATGATTACAGAATTACAATACACATAGTTTTAAACGGAAATAGCTATTACACAAACTAAAACAATAAGCCAAATATTTACAAAACCTAATTTTCGCTCTGCCTAGATTGAATTCAACTCTTAATATAAGTGATAAACATGCAATATCTTTCGTAGTTTAAGAAATTTTAAATCGCCTCGTGAAATAATTAAAAAAAACTAAATCTCAGTTTTGTTTACTTGACGTCATTTATTTAAAACAGTGTCAGTATTTATAATGAAAGGAGTGATTCATGGACACTGACTAAACATAGTTTATTATAAGTATGATGACGAAGACTCATACTTACGAAATGGTTTCTTAATATATGATATTATATACATAAATTTTCGTTAATTTCTACTAGTTTTTTTACCGAATGTATAAAAGATAAAAATAATGTCCAATGACTACACCTCGCCTTGCTCCATAAAAGGCCATAAACACAATTGGATGATAAAATTATTGTTATATTTTCCTTACTTTTGTACAAATCCACGTATTGAGGTTTATTATACACATGAAACACTATTTCAAACACTTTTTTTACATAATCTCACATTTTATTAATCGACATGTCACAATATCTTCAAACACCCACACACACATCCGACATTCGAGGAAACTAAATTGATCTGAAGTTTGTCAATAATGCGTCATGCATAATAATAGAATATATTCCGGAGTAACGCCATCTATGGAAGGTATACGAAAACAAATAAATTACTTCATGCTGTAGTACAAGTCGACTAGTAATTGTCAAGCTATTTTTAAATGATCTGAATACTTGGTAATTCACCCTACTGTAATTTAGAATTTATATT
Source organism: Druceiella hillmani (assembly GCA_039881145.1). Taxonomy (NCBI): domain Eukaryota; kingdom Metazoa; phylum Arthropoda; class Insecta; order Lepidoptera; family Hepialidae; genus Druceiella; species Druceiella hillmani. The sequence goes on from JAYKKI010000003.1 coordinate 45,345,996, forward strand.
TCAAGTATGACTAAAATATATTTAAACATAACAAATTTCTATCGAATATAATAAATTACATAATATATAGCTACAATTTTTAAAATAAATTAAATTTGTAATGAAATACTATTTGTGGATAAAAAAAACAAGTAAAGTCAATTTATTTTCTTTAAAAACAATAGGGAGTTCTTTAATGCTAAAAGGATAAATAGAAAATTATTTATCTGTGGAAAACAATCGTTCATTGTTACCAATGTAATAGTACCAGAGACAATTCGTGCTCTATGGGTTTTTCGAGTCGAGGTAAAGATTTTTTTTGTTAAGTTGCCGGTTGTGTTATATCACTCTAATCCGTTCAGCCAATCGGATTGTACCACTCTCGTGAGTATGGCCGACATTTTGATCTAAGTGTCATGGGAATCGTCTAATGAAATGAAAACGTAGTTTTTAATTCTACATGCACGGTTTTAAGTTCCATCAGTGTTTTTTTATAAACATAGACAGTGATTTTAGTGTAAGTAACTAATTTAAGATGGCAGCTGACCGGGAGATAGCGGCCGAGGATAGTATTAGAGTCGTCTGCCGATTTCGGCCGCTCAATGATTCCGAGGAAAGAGCTGGGTCGAAATTTATTGTGAAATTTCCGTCAGGGCCGGATGATAATTGCATTTCCATAGGTGTAAGTAATTTTTTCTAATAATAATATTCCATGAAAAACGTGTCTCGCTTTTTCTTCATCATCGCCTTAAATTAGATCATGATGACTAATACGCTTAGCTCAGCTGTGTATGTAGTGGCCTTTCTTTTCGTTTCTTTACGGGCAATGAACACGGTCCCGTTAAAGTAAAATTTTCTGTTTTTGCCCAATATTTTTATTTAATTCGATGTATATCTGCAATATTTATAATGTTGTCATAAAATCAATACAAACACTGATGCGACCTTGACCTATCCTGTTTCCACTATAAGATTTTCGATTGTCATATAATGTGTGCTATTCGTGTTGTTAAGTTTCAGTAGAAATAGAAAATGAAATTTAATTAATATTGTCTAATACTTAAAAATAAATATAAGGTCTAATGCGATGCAGACAGTTGCTTTGTTCACTACAAATCTCGCCATTACTATTGTTTCCGATTAGAATTTTTAAGAAAATTACGCACGTCTGCCAACAAATGCGAAGGATCCGATTACAACTGAAACAAAATTAACGCAAAATTGCTTTCTTAGGTAAATAATGACATTAAAATTATTAAACTTTTCAATTGCTCAGTTTCACGAAAAATCAGTCTTTAAATTATTTTTATGTCGCGTGTTATTATTAACAAGACTTAAAATATAATTTTTAATACGTGCGAACAACATTTTTAAGAGTTCATTAACCATCTGGTTAACAATTTTACTTCAATCGGTAAGAGTTAGTATTTGTGCTAACAACGCCTACATATTTGAATTATTATGTGCAAGTTAATGCAAGGTTGTAGTAGAAATCGAAAAAATATGCAAGGTCTGCATTCATTGTGTGGAAAAATAGGGTTTATACTATTGCATTCAACATACAAATAGTCAAATAATGATAGTTAATATAACTTTTACAACGTAAAATTATTATTAAAATAAAGAAAGTTGAAGGTAGTTTTTATTGCATTATGTATTTTATTATATAACAAATTAAATGCTCTCATTCAGTTTTTGCTAAATTAATAAATGTTATACTCTATTAATAATAACTGATGTTATTTCTGTTAATTTAAGAAACTAAGAAAAATAAAATTATATAATTGGGCAATAATTGTTTACCTAATTATGAATTTAGCACCTATTCTTATTTCACAATGTTATTTTACAAAAATAGTATTATTTCTGGAAGCAGTTTAGAATTGAGATATTTAGTTACTTACTAGAAGACACTTTTCTTTGGCAACACTATCTTTTGTAATTTTGCTCATAAGATTATCAAAAATAATATTAAAATAAAAATTAAAATAGTAGTATATAGTAAATAGTACCAGAAATTGGAAATGAGAATTATATCTAGATATTGTTACTTAATATTCTAATAATATTATCTAAGTAAATTTTCATTACGAACTTATTAGAATAATTTTTTACTTTCTAGAAAAATGTGAGAGGGACAACAAAAGAATGCTTCTATTATTTATTTACAAAGTATTCTTTTATGCATCATAAGTTAGTTTTCCTTATTAATGAAAATGTAAATAGTTATAATATTAATTGCATTTTATAAATTACATCTTTTATTTTATGAACATATGGTTATAATTCACCCAAAAAAAATAATTTGGGTGGATATTATTTGCAAATAGCTATTGAATTTCATCTTCTTTATTTCAGTCCTTTGAAAAACAGTAGAACACAAACTCATTTTTCCAGTATCTGGTAAAATTAGACAAATCACTTTGAAAACTTTCTGAGAAAATATATGTATATATCTTTTCTTCAATCTTCTATTTTTTCCTTTGGCTTATTTGGTTGGGATTTATTTTTGTACAATCAAATTCATTACTTTAGGCTTTCCATGTGACGAAGCAGATTAGACGTCCCATTGTTAAAAGCCAACGAGGCTTATGAAACTCCATATTTCTTTTTGTGTTTATGCAATGTGAAAGTATTTATTTGTGCACAATGTGGTTATGTCTGTTCTCTTTTACCTTCTATACAGCTAGGTGGCTGCCATTAGTACTAATGTCTTAACATTTTAATGTTTCTAGCAGACTTTGAATATTTTCTTAAAATATATTAATATATATATTTATATGTGTATAATCTTCCCTGTTTATATGTAATGTATGTAACTACATATCGTTTATACATTCTTCTACTTGGGTCTACCTATAAGGAATAAAGTAAAATATAGCAGTATAGATATTTGTCATTTTTTGTAAATCTTGTATTGTTTCATAAAACATTTGCATACCAAATTGGCGTACACTTCTTGTTGTGAAAGCGGTATAATAACACATGTTTAATTTGAACTCAGTCATTTCAAATAATGGATCATTATATTTCATTCAGTATGTTAAAGTTTTTTTAATCCCAAATATAATTGTAACAGATTGTTTAGGTAACACTATTATTATTTGAGGAATACAGACTGTAAACCGTACCATCATAATGTATATTGTATAACATCAATGTTCGTTTTCACACTTTCACTGTGTTGAGTTTGCAATTATGAACTGTGGAATTATGAAATATTACAGGGCAAAGTATATTTATTCGATAAAGTATTCAAGCCAAATGCAACACAAGAAAAGGTCTACAATGAAGCTGCAAAGAGCATCGTGTCAGATGTTCTGGCTGGATATAACGGTACTATTTTTGCCTATGGACAAACAAGTTCTGGTAAAACACATACGATGGAAGGTGTTATAGGTGAGATATTATTTACTGAATTAACTTCCCAGGAATTGTTTAATTATTGCGCATTTAGTCTTGGTAAAATATTGTATCTTTTGTACCATTCTTAGTATTCATTTTTGAACTATTTAAAAGCGAACTCCTATTCTTTTCAAATATATTCCCTAAATAGTCTAACTATTGTCAGTTAAACTTGAGTTGTATTTGCAGGTGATCCTGGAAAGCAAGGTATCATTCCTAGAATTGTTAATGATATTTTCAATCACATATATGCAATGGAAGAGAATTTGGAATTTCACATTAAGGTGTCTTATTTTGAAATTTACATGGACAAGATTAGAGATTTATTAGACGGTAAGTTTTTAATGGTTTTTCTAAATAAGAATTTCTTTAATGGCATATGTTTTTCAATTTACTTAACCCCAGCCTCACCTTAAACTTAAATAGCTTTTAACAAATGTTGGATTTGCTCGGTCAGGTCAAAATTGAATCTAATAATATGTTCAAAAACCTTTTTTGCAGTTTCCAAAGTGAACCTAAGTGTACATGAAGATAAAAACAGAGTACCATTTGTGAAAGGTGCGACAGAACGTTTTGTGTCAAGTCCTGAAGAGGTATTTGAAGTTATTGAGGAAGGAAAATCAAATCGACATATTGCTGTCACTAGTAAGTATTATTATACCGATATCACAAAACGTTTCTCATTTTAAATGTTCTTTTATCATGCGTTGAACATAAACATCGATCTGATAAGAGATTTATAACAGTTCTATTTTTCTTCTAGTTTTAAAGGTTGAAAAGGTGTATAGTAACAATAAGTATTACATACATAATGTCATCTTAAAAGTGCTACATTTTTAATGGTATGTTGTGTTACATAGCCTCATTTATATTATTAGAGTGTGCCTCACAACGTTTGTTGAAAAAAATCGACATTTTACATAAATTCGCAGATTTTGTTTTTTATGAGGTTTACAATAACAATGTGTGGTCGCATCTTGTCGGATAATAAAATTAATACAAGAGATTTATTGTGAAAAGATATTTTGTGAATATGCTAGTTATTGGTTTTGTTCTCATTAATTTATCTGTAGTTCCTAAATTCTCTTTTTTACCTTCAATCTGTAATTGATGCTAAAAAAGTGTTTCTCTTCATACATAAACTTTAAGACTATTTTCAATGTGTAGAATATATTATTTTACTTTTAATAGACATACTTTACATAATTTTACACTTGTCATATGTCTTACTTAATGGAGAGCATTAAAAAATATGTATTACTTTTGGATGCCCAGAAGGTAGTGATTTTTAGTAATGATTTTGGATATTTTGAGAATGGTCATGTTATCTTGATGTAACTTATAAAAATGACTTTACTGCACATGCATGAACAACCATGTTCATTTGTTAGGCAGTCTGGTTTTGAGATATTATCACAGTTACAACCACATTTTAGTTTCTCTGCATCTAAGCTCTTAAGGGTTCTGTAGTGAAATGAGAGTTAAGATAATTTTGTCAGGTCTCTCTGTCACAGCCTCGCATTTTTTGCCGTTTTAGACCTATGTGATATTAAATATGAATGTAAAATATTACAAACAATTTTTTTACCTACTTCCTAAAGAGGAGGCAAACAATTTTTTTCGCTCGGATCATGTGGCGTATTATTCACTCGTTTTAAAATTAAGTTAATATTTCATTTATCTTTTTTATTTTTAAACCCAGTTTGCATATATTAACCGTTAAAGTGCTGACGAGCGCCATCACGCTTGTGTGCGTACTAACTAAATTTGCCACGAGCGCGATGGTGCTCGCGAAATCAGTTGCTGTTTAGCGCGCGGTAGGGGAGGTCACTCTCGCGCATAGCTAATTATTATCTTTTTTATTTATCTTTCTATGTGTTACATAAAGATCAAATTATAATATTATTAGTAATTACAATATAAAAAGGATCCAGGAGAAGAAAATTTTTAACCCATAATGTCGGAATACGAAAATAATTCGAGTGAAAAGTGAAAATTATCGTTTTTCAAGTTGTGAAGAAAATGATAGCGGGAGTGACATTGTAGTGCGCTCACAATTTGGCGTAATGCAAATTTTGAGTGATAGTGATAATAGTGACGATAACAATTATTTTGCTGGTACGGAGGATGTACCGGACTGCGAAAATACGATGTGACCTTGATTTCAGTTTTTGTTCACAATATATATTTCCATAATTTTTTTGCATTTCATTATCTTTGTACAAGTTTTTTTATTAAGAAAACACCGAAAAAATTATTAAAATTGGATGATTTTTGGAAGAGATACAGTTTTTTTTTCGAGACAAGGGTAATTGACATAAAAAACAAAAATTTCTTTGACATTTTTAAGTATATATGAGTATAAAACCATGGCACTAAAACGGTTAAGTTATGCGTCATCTCTAATTTTTCACCCGTGAGTTTGAAAAATCTAAAGTTCTAAACAGTAGCATTAAATTCGATTTTTCGATTAAAGTTATTTCAATTAACTTACTTCAACACAGTTTCAAAGATCTAGACAAATATATAATTCTTCTTCATACGTATTCGGTCGGTTTTTAAACCTAAAAACTTATTGACAAAAATTGTTAACGAATAAAACTATATTACAGATACTGAATAAGGGTAATAAAGTTCACAAACAATTTTTAAATACTATATAAATAATACAAGAGGACTACGTTAATCGTATTAACTAAAAAACTATTGTAGCATGATATCACAATCACCACATGAAGGAATCACTTTCAATAAAAATTATCATGATTGACTTGCAATTTTCTTTAGCATACGTTTATAATGTTGAGCTACTAAACGCATTTAAGTTTAAAATGCCTGCAATTTGTAAACATGTTAACATTGTAATGATTGTATACTTAAAAAAATAAACAGCGAAGTATTGTCAGTGAAGGTGAACATTAAATAAATCTTTTTAAAAATCATTATTGTCCTGTTTCTATTATTCTAAGCAAAAAGGTGACTTTTAGATATTTAAATATATTTACATAAACAGTAATGTAACAGAGAAAATGTGGACAAAGAAATTAACTTTTACACAAGTGTGCAGCTTAACTGTGTCGGTATTAAAATCATTTTCACTTCAAGTGGTTTCAATTAGATGGCTTTTTTTTAACTTTATACTGGTGTATAAAGCACGTATAAGTTCGTACAAGGTATAATGGTTTATACCATCTGGTTGTAAAGACAAACGATTATCGTCTTATATGACTCAATATTTAAGGTAGTTGTTATCAATAATTACAGGCTGATAAAGTGTATATGGTGCATATCATTTATTAGCTTATTTTGACCTTATTTGACATCAATAAATGCGTGTATGTCTCTACCTAAAGATGTTTGAAAATTGTAGTTATATATTGTTTTCTATAACTGTTACATAACAATGGTCATTCAGATGATAGTTAAACATGCAATGGTAACAATCTTCCCTCATTACCATCGCCACGTGCGAGTGTAAGTAAGTACTTTATTTAGATTTTGCGCCATATGTTTCAGAAGTAAAGCACATGTTCACCTCGTAACCATATGTTACATTTGCCAAATTAATTTACAACAATTTAACTAATAATATAGTTAAATATAGGAGAAATTTTAACTAATAATATAATTCTTATGCCCAAACTGACATTTCGATAATATGTAAAAGGGTAGACAACTTATGAATAAATTTGGCTAAATAGACATATACAAAACTAAAATAACTTTCAAGTGTCTTATAGTAAAAAATCAAGTCGTATATGGTGCAGTGTCTAGTTATAGAAATATTTTATTGTTATGTGAAATGGAATTATGAATGACTTTCCTACTGCTCGGTTATTGTACATGCTTGGTTTCATATAAATGAAGGAACTTTGAAAGTTGCTGTCGAATGTGATATATTGCAAGCAGTGTCTGCTGCGTGACATAGAATAGCTTGCTTCTAATATTCTGATATGCTCTGATTACACTTTCAACAAATATTTTGGCGCTATTGAATGAAATAATATTTCGCTGTTACAACAGTGTAATTAAAAAACGGAAATTTTTGAACCCAATTATGATGATAATAAAATAATTAATTTAGGCAGCCTGATAGTCTTCACTTCCACAATTAAATTTATTTAACCGTAACCTATTTTTTGTTAAAATGATGGCAGAATTAAAGCATGTAAGAGGGTCAATGCACTTTAGTTCCTTTATAATACAAAGTTTCAATTGATACTGTGTTCGCTTCAATTGAGACTCAAGGCTTTTATGTTTCTGTTACTAAATTTCAATGTTTGTTTATTCAAACTAACAGAAGTGAAAAGTTTTTGATTAACTTGTAATTAGAACATAATTCATGACCATGATTACAAGACTTAGTAAGCAAATCTATATTTGAAAAACTCATTAATCACACTGTATCTGACCGTCTTTTAACTGGCTGTGTTGTGGCGACAAAATATCTCAAACTGTAGAAGTTTGAAAGAAAATTTTATTTAATATGTAAGAAGCACGTCATTGTCAACATTTTGAAAAGGAAATTTCCTTTCAGGGTCACTAAGAAAATCCTTTTAAGACTAAAATTAATTTCAGACAATTTGAAATTATATTTTCAAATTTTTTTTAAATACCCGACGTGCGGATTGTCAAAATATAGATCTAGATAGGTCTAAATTTGTTGCATTATGTTGTTAACCTTTTTCTCAAAAATTATACGAAATAAAATAACAAGTTCTGTTATCAGCAAAAATTATTTTATCAGAGACTGCAATAGTTTGAAATTACAATATGTATTATAATTTTAGAGCCTTTATTGCCTGTAATTTACTGCTATATTAACAACATTATGTTTACGTTTGATGCGATTGTTATGTATATATGTAAAATCTATTGTAAGCTTGAAGTTATCTGTGAAATGAAGAAGATTTGTAAAAGTTTAAAAAACCACAGCACCAGAACTGAGTAAAGAAGACAGTTGCACAAGTGAAAATGATACTTTTCAAAAGATAGCAACCGATTGTAAAACATGTGCATGAGCAGCTGTGTGTAATTAAAATATTTCATAACACCGACTTTGAGAAACCTTGAAAGTTTTGTATTGTAAATGTTATACAGTAATGCCCATTACCCATCTACTGCTTTGTGAATTTACAATTATCATTATTTTTTTTATTACTTTTCTCATATACGGAATGCATTCAGTTTTAGAGATACAGTTTATTATGTTTGCACCTTTGAACATTTTAGATGCAAAATGCTTTTATACGTCACATATATATAATAGGTACATCTTCAATGTTATTGCATTTTGTGCAGAAAGAGATATATTCATTGAATTCGTTGTTGCAGTATTTGAAATCCATATAGCAAATAACTTTTTCCCTGTGATATTAGAATGTTTAAAATTGACTGTTTTCATTTTACACACCATTGAGGATTTTCATTTTCATGTTAACCAATGTGGCAGCCCTATGATGTGAAATGCTATCAATGGCTATCTTTTATTATACTTATGACACTGGATTATTTATTTTTTTTATTTTAGCCAAAAATGTGATAATTTTTGCCTTTTTTTTTATTATTAAAGTAACATTCTCCAATGCTGCACAGTGATGAGGTAAAACTTAGTACTACAGTTTTTGTGGTATACCTTACTATAAGTCACATTTGTTTTAATATTTTTATTGTAGTCATAAAAATAAACAAAATTCTACGAGTTTAATCTATTTTATTTTAATTTTAAACTAATCTTTAATTCACATTCATCGATGGATAGCAAAAATTTTCCATCATAATAAACTTTTAACATTTAATGGACGGAACGGACGGGAAATGTAGATATTTTGACATTTGTGAATCGGTGGTGCTATCTGGTATCATTAAATTTCATAAAAACCCTCGTTATCTCACATCCTATAATAAAAGAAAACTAATAATATAGTTATTGAATACATCATTAGAATTATGTTAAACAATAAGTTAGAAGTTAACAACTTGTTAACTTCTAACTTATTGTTATAATAATTAATTGTTTTTTGATAATAAAATATATGTGAAATTTTAATGCATGTGCTGTTGTTAAATTGATATTGAAATGTTGAAAATAAGACAAGTGTAATGAGTGACGTTTTTCATATCCCGTCATGTTTCGAAATATGCTTTCCAATGTTAAGTTATGAGTTAGGCATTGCCCATGGCTCACACATATTGGGCGTTACGCTATTTCATCAAAGCAATAGAATACCTAATGGTGAACTCTTTATTCGGATTAGAATAATGAGTGATACTAATATTATTTTTCTGAAAGGAAAATCGATTATATCAAATTATCAATTCAGCGTTTTTCTTAAGTTTTGATGTGAAACATTTAATAGTGCGTTTGGATGGGAGTTAAACGTTCTGATGACACGTTATGATGTGCCATTCGACCATCTTTGCATCTTGTCAGTTAACAGTATTATAAAGTTAAAAATATACGTTTTCGCATATTGAAAAATAAATGATTTCTCCATAATTATGGCCCAAATAAAAACTTCTTGTATTTTATTTTCATTTTATATTTTCTAGAGGAGTATGGAAAAAATACTTAACCTAGTAATCTATACATATAATAAAATTGTAACAGAATGAATTCTGTACATTGAAAATATATTTAAAAAAAGTGATTAAATTAGCATGTAGAATGATAATAGAAGCCAGAAAACTTTTTTTTAGAATTTTTGTCTGTTAATTTGAGCAGGTGTCAGGGAAAATTTACTTGGATGGATTTTGATAAAATTTGTTAGAGTATACTATTACTCTAACTAATTCATGTATAGCGGTGATGATACCAAGGAGCAACTTATAATAGAAAATTTTTTTTTCCTAATTACACACGAACAAAGTTTTCACAGCTAGTAAGACAATATTGGCCAAATAATTTTTATAAGTTTAAAAGAACTCATTTCTATTCTCAAAATGCCCGTAATCCTTCTAGACAAAGTCAATACCATGTATTACTATTATATAAGTTTTCTTGAAATATTATAACTTTTATAGATTTCAGATTATTGTATTAAGAGAAATTTTACAGAGTAAAAATTATTTTTTTAAAAGTAATTTTCACAAAATTATATACTTATTCTATTCTATTATTATACTATTCTATTATTTTCACTACAATCTAAATCTTAGTTTTTGATACTATAGTCAATTGTGCAGAGAAAGTTTCAAAAATAAATTTAATTCTTCAATTTTACAGACATGAATGAACATTCTTCAAGATCTCATTCCGTATTTCTTATTAATGTAAAACAAGAAAATTTGGAAAACCAAAAGAAGCTCTCGGGAAAACTATACCTTGTAGATTTGGCTGGTTCAGAGAAGGTAAACATTTTTTATTTTTAATTCACTCGCATGCATTAAACTAGACAATATGCCTCGTATTTACAAAACAATATACCAACAGGCAATGAAAATAAAACCTTAGTTTGTGTTTGCAATCCATAATAATGAAGTTGTCCTTTATAAAATGTTTTAAGAGCATAAAAAGAATGAATATAATAAAACATTATGAATAATAATGACTTACACTTTAGGTATCAAAAACTGGAGCTGAAGGCACGGTCTTGGATGAAGCTAAAAACATCAACAAATCATTATCAGCTTTAGGTAATGTGATCTCCGCATTGGCGGATGGAAACAAAACACACATACCTTACAGAGATTCCAAACTCACACGTATCCTTCAAGAGTCGCTGGGAGGCAACGCGAGGACAACCATTGTTATCTGCTGTTCCCCAGCTTCTTTCAACGAGAGCGAGACCAAGAGTACTCTTGACTTTGGTAAAAGGTTAGTTGTCCTTTCTTGGTGTTATATTATATAGACATGTCTAAAAATGACAATTATCATCTCTTCAATATGACTATATCTTTAGTGCCTTCTGCATAAAACTACCCAGAATCGTTAAGTACTACAAATTCCATGAAGTGACGAGGCAAATGGCAGTTCCACAGAGTGACACATCTCATGCGAAAAACATTGGTTAAAATTCCATGAACAGTTATTTTATCACACCCCTCTTTGAACAATTTGCACCGCTCCGTATGCCTGTGTTTTCAACGTAGTCGAGACATCATAGGTCTTTTTTAACATTTTTAATTATTTAGTGCAAGAAATTTAATTTGAAACACAAAATTTAAGGCAAATTTTTATTCAGTTAATTTATCCATAATAAAATTCACAGAGCAACTCTGAGGTCGACCTATTATGACAATTGCTGTAAACACAGTAGTTGACAAGTCGCACTCCAGCATATCTTGGTAATTAAAGAAGGTTCATCCAACTTAACAAAAAAAATACTGTGTTCTTTTAAGCGGTTCAATTGATAGACAATTCCGGATAGTTTTTTATACAGAAGGTATATGTGCTTTCTGTGATTATTATTTCTTTCTTCACAGTTTCCATGTGATGATACTTAGTGCCATATTTTTTGTTCGTTTTATGTGGGTATAATTACTTAGAGTATACCGTCATTAATTATAGCCACATAATATGTCAGTTTTATCATATTTTGCACACCATTTTAAATTATATACCTATGTACATTTAACGATCAATATTTTGACTCTTGGGCGCATTCTTAATGTCAAAAATAAAAAAACTCATACATTCGCAAATAAAAATATTTCTGTTTTAGTTTTTAGCGTATTATATTATAATCCCTGACGATTTCAGAGCCAAGACTGTCAAGAATGTTGTCTGTGTCAATGAGGAGCTTACCGCTGAAGAGTGGAAGAGGAGATATGAACGTGAAAAGGAGAAAGTTGGACGTCTTAAGGGCAAGGTTAGTCTGTTGACGTAAAACAAACATTTTTATACTTAAGTTCGGGAGAAAATAAATCATATTTGATTTATTCCAAAATTTTATTTCTATTAATTAATAATTTTATCCAATTCAGGTGGAGAAGTTGGAGGATGAACTCAATAGATGGCGATCGGGCGAAACGGTTAAGATTGAGGAACAAGTTAATCTTCAAGAAATTGAAGCTGTTACGCCTGTTACTTCCATCATTGAGGAGAAACCACCAGTACCGGTAAATATCATTTTCCCTGTTAAAATTAATTCATATATAGCGGTGATGATAAAGATAGATTATTTACATAAATCATTGGATGCGTTTAAAAATTTAACAAAATCTTTCTACAAAATAATGTTTTACTCCAAATCGTAAATCTTTGGATTCTACTATATATATGAACAATTAGACATAAAACAGAGTTATAAAACTAATATGTCATTCTCTATTCGCTTTTTTTTTCAAAACCATATGTTCACTCTTTGTTCCAAAATTATGTAGTACAGAGGGATATAGTCAAGAAAACTGCAACAAGCTTACTATTTTTATAACTAAAAATAGTAAGTTTGTTGCATAAGTTATCATAGATTATAAAAAAAACTACATAAGTTATCATAGATTATAAAAAAAACTACATAAGTTATCATAGATTATAAAAAAAACTACATAAGTTATCATAGATTATAGAAAGCATCTTCTTTTATTCAGCATTTTCGTAGTAAAGCGAAAACTTCTTTGCTTGAGAGAATAAGTTAATAATAACAGGTGAACAATTTGTACAATTGTAAATTTAAATTTTTTTCCCATATTCTGCAAAATTATTTTTTTTATTGAGTAATGAGAAAATTGAAACCATTATAAATTCGTAACATGAAAATTGTATAAACTTTCTAAAAAATTAAACAATTAATAACGCACACGTCACTCATTTCCTGCTTATCTCTTGTCATTGCTATTTTACGATGTTGGCCATTCATATACTTTTAAGAGCGCGTGGATAAGAAGCTTTTATTTATCACTTTACATGATTGGCCCAGTGCCAAGTAACACCATTTATTATATTTTAGATGTATCTATGACGACAATTGGATAGATAAGGAAGCCGAAAATTATAACATATCTATTTTTATAATACGGTTTCCTTGCAAAAGACTCAATTAAAAATGGTTTAATTGCTTTAAATATATCTGTTAATCGGTTGCTATCACGTTGTGCAGCTGTTGTAACTTTTGTTAATGACGCATGACCAGTTTTGACCGAATAGGTATTTAGTCATCGCTGTCAAAAATAATACAGATCTTAAAACCTAAAGTTACAAGCATTTAGCTAAAACGGTTATACTTGAAAAAATTAGTCATTCTTATTTCTAATAATTTCCCATATGACTTTGTACTATTAATTGACTAACATCTATATATATTATTGCCAGTCAAAGCTTATTTTATTACAACATTAGTGCCATTATTAATTTTACAAATTTGTATTAAAAATATTTACTTTAATTACATTCTTGAAATTCTTTAATTTATTATTTTTCTCCTATAATTAATAAATGTATATGTAATAATAGAAAATAATTCGGAGACTACAATAGAAGAACTATGTATTTTGTGCTTAACTTAAGTGTCGCTAATAGTCATAGAGATAACATTCAAAAATGATATCTGGCTGTAATATGATAGATCACAGTTTCGTATAATTAAGAGAATGCCACACATACAACTTCCATTCAATATATCACTTTTCATATAACGAGGGTCCATTTTATGCTGAATTTGACGTGAAAGAGGACTAGCCTTTGTTACTACTGAGACACATGATTTTCAAATGTTATACAAGTTTTTTCCCACGTTTTTGCATAAAGTATAAATCTTTCATATCACAAAGGCGAGGTGACAAATAAGTGATGTTCGAACAGGTCACGCTTGTGTAAGTGTGGTGTCATTGTTGATCACCTAAATTATACCAAACGTATTTATATTTGTAGGGCAAGATGTTTATGTATGCTCTGCATGTGTAAGTAGTATATTGGTTCTTGTCAATCATGCAAAATATGACAAGTGTAAAACTACACTTATACTTGTATAACATTCGCAAGCATATTAGTAGCGGTTGTATTTGTGAGATTAAAAATTTGTATGTCATTTTTACATTTTGTCTTTCTATAATTTCTGTTGTTCAAATTCTACTCTCATTTTACTGTCACATATAATTATTCAAACTAAATTTTGCCACATATGGATTATTTTATATTATATGGTCATCAAGAAATATGCTGAAACGCCACCTTTATCTTGACCACACACACTATTGTAATCTTGAGTGCATGTGGAATACAATACAATAGTCTAACCAAAAAACTACCAACCACACAGCCTATATTTTGTACATACAATAAAGTGATATCAATGTCCAACATCAAATGTAGCATTTAACATAGATACAGCATTTTGACTGTCAAATAAATAAACTGTCTAACAGATGTTTCTTTATGAAGTTTTGTTGACACAGTCTTCTCACCGAACTCACAGTTATTGATCTTCCATTTCATAAGGGAGAGGAAGAACAACACTGAAGGAATATGATAATAATACAATGTATAATATATATATGTATGTATATATGTATGTATGTATATATATATATATATATATGTATATATATATATATATATATGTATATATATATGTATGTATGTATATATATATATATATATATATGTATATATATATGTATGTATATATATATATATATATATATATATATATATATATATATATATATATATATATATAAACGTTTGGAAATCTGATTAAACTTGGTTCACTGAAATATAAATGTTACAGAATTTGTTTCATTTAGTGTTTTTAAATTGAACCATATAATATAAAAAAGAATTAAATACAATGTAGCTATTATTGTCCTTTGTTCATTGAATATGTTAAAATAATATAAAAAATTGAATAGAAAATAACAAACAGTAATAAAGTACAATACAAAAATAATTTTTTTGCCAACAATTAAAACAATTTTCAAAACTAATCTTGTTTTTTGAAACTGTTATTTTATTGTTAACTCGAACCGTTATTGAGTCAGAATAGTATTGAAAATTTATTATTAATCTTTAATGAGAATCAGTGAATTGTCATAACCCGTATACAGATATTCAACCAAATTAAATTATTAATTAAATGAACATTATCCTTAATTAAATTCAAACATGTATAAATATTTTGCTCAACATTATTCTTGCCTATATAATTTATTATGATAATAGTGATGTCGTCGTAGCATCTCTAGCCCATGATTTAACATTATCGTTAGTATTAAATTTCTGAAACTTACCCATTAATTTGCTTTAAAATTTTATAAAGTTGTTTTTGAAACATGCATCACACCCTATTCCATTTCATTCAAACGTTTCCTTGCTTTTCTTATGACACATGCAAGATGTTTTTAAATAAATACATTATCTCTCTCTAGCAACTATTACTAGTTTTAAAAATGTTTCATTATCTGCATATTAAGTTAATAAATGGATATAATTACCTTGATCGTATCAATTTGAAATACTTTAAATTGGCAATATGAATTCACATCATCATTCTAATTATGAATTAACATCATGACCAATGTACACTATCCTATTAATCTATTGTCCAAGTTTTAATTAGTTTAGCTCACTCTAATTCAATCTACTTGTTGACTTTTTTGTTTTAAACTTTTCCGAGTACTTTAGAGCAAACTACTCTTGAAAATCACAAATCGCATCTATGGGTATCTTGAATGTAACTGGTACAAATGTCACTGAACTTAACCATATTATATATATATATATATAACTAAAGGTTAAACTTGTCCTTCATGTGATGGCAATACAACAAAATTATAAGAAATACGAAGGTCACTAGATAAATTTTGTTATACTCCTAATCGAAGCATATAGAGACCTGTTTGAGGTTAGTATCACAAACTTTAGTTTATTAGATTACTATCAGTTGACATTTGACCTGCGTCCCATAGTGGTTATATTCTTTCAAGTTTTTAAAACCTTTGTAATTGCTATGTTCATGCGGTGTAATCACAATAATGCTCCAACACATTAAGCCGGCTCTACAACCACATTTCACGAATCTAACATCAAAACATTGAGTCATCCTCCCTACAGTCCAGACTTGGCGCCGTGCAATATTGCTTTATTCTCCTATGTAAACAAACAGATAAAAGGGAGTTTTCCAGGGACTCAGAGTAACTAGGAGCATTTGAAGCATTTGTTTTGGAAGCAGACCTTCGCCACTTGGTTCGAATGTATGAAGGCTTGCATATCTACTATGGGTGATTACTTTGGAAAAATATAAATAGTACAACAAAATTTATCTAGTGACCTACGTACAGCCCGAAACTAGTTATTACATAATAAGAATCATAATCGCTGATAAAGTTCTTTGATCAAAATTTGAAGTAAAAAGATTATTTCTTAATAAAACCTTATAAGTGAATTTCTATGTTTTTTTCCTAACACTCTCCCATTTGGCAGCACACATACTTTTATGATCCTAATACCTAAAATTTAGATTTATTCATCCTAAGAACTATGCCATTAATTGATATTTCAAGTCATGTTACATGTCTTCACTGGTTATAAACAAAATCGATGAACATGATGTTAGTGATAAACTAATACTTCCCTACCGCATGTCACACAGACATGTAGGAGTATGTTAGTCATGTATTACTTGTATGACTTTAAAAACCTATACCTTAAATTTATAATCTTTCGACCATCAAAATATCTTTTCGATACATAGTGTCTACAAGACACTATTAGTTGCACTTTATTTCAATGAATATTAAAAAAAAATTGACATTGTATACAATATTTCTTGTTGTCCTTGCAGCCACTGCCAATAGCCGTTCCCGGTGGCCTTGACATGGCAGATTCCCAGATCCAAAGTAAGTTGGAGGCTCTCTATCAACAGCTGGATGACAAGGATGAGGAGATCAACCAGCAGTCGCAACTTGTAGAGAAGCTCAAGGAGCAGATGATGGAGCAAGAAGAGCTCATCGCCTGCACCAGGTTATTTTTATTATAGCTTTCATGTTCGACATATATAATACTCAATTTTAAGGCTCTTTTTGTAATGGAGTGAATTGTTTGTCTTATACTAAGGTTCATTGTTACGAATTTGTTTTATTTTTTATTGTAAATTGTTTTTAACCAATGACATAGAGATGAAATTTCCTTCTTAACACATTGATAAAAACATTCTTGAAAAGAGTCAAGAAAAAGTATGATTATTAAAATAATTATTATTGGATATTCAATATCCAATTTTCTTCATATCTTATATTGTGAGAGCATCATAATAAAAGATATGAAGAAAATTGAATATTGAATATCCAATAATAATTATTTTAATAATCGTGAGCAAAGGGATCGAATAATGTTGATCATTCCAACTTCTATTTTTTTTTGTTCGTTGAATTTTTTTTTTGTTCGTTTTAGTCGGGATCTCTGACCTATCGAAATACCATCTGATAAAATTTGACTCAAACAGTATATCTATCATTACATCTCCGTGAAAAAATTTCAATATCTTATTTAGTTTACTGTTGTTTTTCACAAGACTGCATGGTTTGTTGGTTTACACTGTCACACTTGACCATTAGTGCAGTGCATTTTTCTAACACTCTCGTTTGGCAGCACACAGATACTTTTGTGATCCAAATATTTAAAATTTAGTTCCATCATCTAAAGAACCTATAATCCAAATTTTAAGTATTTTAGCTCACATCGCTTTGACTTTTGAGTATGTTAGTACAAACCAAACTGGATAATCACAAGTCTCTTGAATGTAACTGGTTCCAACATCACTGAAAATAACCATATTAAATACAAAGCGAGAGATTAAACTCGTCCTTTGTGTGCTACTGACAATTACTTGAATTACTGAGTAATAAAGCATATGTTCTATTGTAAACTGACAATAAAGAAAAATTAAGAAATATGGCCAGAAGCTAACAGTTATTATTTAAGAAAATCATAATGGCCGATGAAAAGATCTCTTTCTCAATTCCTAAATTTTCTGTGTTATGTAAAAACACAAGTGCTTCCAAATTATTGGGTGGTAGATATATCTATGTGCTAACAAAGACATGAAATGTGAAGATTTATATGTCACACTTTGCAAAGTTTCGCAAAGTAGTGTTCCAAAGATTATATAAAAGATAACTCATTTCATTATTTTTTTGTTTGTATAAATTTTCTTTACATCTTAAGTTTTTAGGTTCAAATAAAGATTTATTCTATCTAAAGCCGGGTCTCCTGCAACCATATTTTTGTTAGAATTGAGCCCTAACATGTTTTTCTAACAAAACAAGGGCGTGGCCAAAATGTTTTGTTGAACAAAAACATGCAAACATGTTGTCCAAGACGAATGAATAACATCCCCCATTCGCCTGTGGGAGAGAGAAATGTTTATTCCGTCTTTGGTTTCAAACATCGCACACGTCACTCGCTCCTATTGTTTACATCGTCAGTCAGAGAAATTTTGGATATTCAAATTTGTGTATGGTGTTTTAAAGATAATATGAATTGGAATAAAGACAATACATTGTTGGTTATTCATCTGATCAGCTTCTTTTTCTTGTATGAAAAATGACTTCAAAAACTTAAGTACATTTTCCTCGTCTGAATTAATTTTAGCTCAAACGAAAAATTACCTAACATTAACGCAGGAGACGGTCATGTTTTGCTAACATTGAACATGTTTTGTTAAATTTAAGTCTTTATATATGATAAAATATTATATGAAATTTTTTACTTCACTTTTTTTGTCAAATATCATCTTTCATGGTTTCTTCAAACTTGTCCAGAATTCCTTCTTGAGGTATTTATTGTTACTTAGACATTGATGAACTTTTTATATTCGTTCATGTCATCTTTGAGACAATCAAATTGAGATTCCTTTTATATTGCCCAAGAGTATGATTGCATACTATGCAAAAGACTATAAATACAGTTACTCGTTTTCGTTTTCTTTGTGCATGGAATGTAAATATGTAGGTGTAAAGTTGAATGTCATAAAGTCGCATGGAAATAATTTTTCTCTTCTATATCTTGAAAAGAAAATGAAAACTGTTCTTTTAATTTTGCCTTAGGAAATAAATTATGGCCATTTGAAAAATTTAAAAAAAATTCAGTTGTCCGCTTGAACGTAAGTATGTAATCATTAATTGATTTATGAAACATATAAAAATATATGTTCCGTTCTATACCTTGACTTGGTTTTTATGGAAAACAATTTAAGTTTTTTTTGATATTATTGAATTATTTAATGATATTTTATGATACGAGAATGAAAAATGTAGAAAGTATGGTAATAATTTTGTAAAAAATTTCCACTTTGCGCTTGAATAATTCCATAACCGCCGCAAATTTCATAAAACAATTCTACTGTTTCTTCATGACATAGAAAAGAATTACTTCTCTGTGGCTTTGTCGTATTCAACTTTATAACTTGTGCATGCAAAACTGTGTGCATATATACACATTAACTGGGAAATCCGAAACCATAGCAGAGATAAGGAAAATGTTTTAGTGCCATTGGGTGCCAAAGTATCCATAAAAAACAACAAATAATACCTAAGACAGTTTACTTGTATCTGCTATGGTTTCAGATTTCTCCATACTATCCCAGTTAAAAAACACACTGTATGTCTATATATATGCAATATCCAATTAATATACATTTATATACAATATTTCCTTACGGAAATTCAGGAATCGGGAAATAGAGCAGAAAGTAATTTAGAACTTTATAGTAAAATTATACCAAATATTTTTTATGTACATTATTAAACTCGGTGGTCGGTAAATAGTGTTTACATAGACAAGCCAAAAGTTTGCATAAAATACAAAAATGACAATTGCTCCTACCAGACGCGACTACGAAGCGCTGCAGGGTGACATGAACCGCATCCAGCAAGAGAATGAGGCTGCCAAGGAGGAAGTAAAGGAGGTGTTGCAAGCACTGGAAGAATTAGCTGTCAACTATGATCAGAAATCTCAAGAAGTGGACACCAAGAGCCGCGAGTGCGAGCAGATGACTGAGGACTTGTCTACAAAGCAGGTCTGTTGACTGTCTCATTTTTTTGTTCTGTAATAAATTATTCTACTCCAGAAATCAGTGTGACATCCACCCAAAAGATTAACATTTTTCTTCATTACATTTGTAGTGAATTCCTGTCCCCAAAGATATTATATTTTCATTAAATTCATTTGCCTAACGCCTGAAAATATCAGTGTGTTTTATATTCATTAACATGTCATTAATTTAAAACTCAAATAACATAAAAATAAACTTTTGATTATGAACTCGATACATTTGAGTATTTCTAATTTGACACATTGAAATATGGCGATAAAATCAATCACAAATTTAACCAACTGTCCACAAATTTTGGTTTAGAATTAATCTGATTACGTCCAAATGCTAATTTAAATAACGTAATAATCTCCGTTCACTTTAATTATATCTTGCAACACTGAAGATTTTTCTTTGACTAAATACATTATTATATTGAAACACAGCAATCGATGTTAAAATTGTTACTAATCTGTAATTACTTTATTAGCAGAAGTATACTTTTAATAATATATCTATTTGTAACAGTGTAATGTCTGGATTACAAAATGGAATTATTATTAACATTCTAAAGAATTTTCTAAATAACAACTGTAATATTATGACTACTGAATAACAGTTTAGTAGAATGATAAAAGCAGCTGGTAGTTGGAGGGTGGCCATATTGCCGCAGTTAACATATTTGACTTTCGAGATTAAATTTGTACTCATCTGTCATGTAATATAGATTACTACTTATAATCAATTAGATGAGTACTTGTCATAGAAGAAGAGACAACGGAAAAGTATTTCAAATATTTTACTGACAAGTAAATTATTTTCCAAGCTAAACTTCATATCTTCACTGGATATAAACAAAATCAGTGAACCTAATGTTAGTGATAAACCATTTTCTTTTTGTGTGCTCTTGGTGTTGCACAGTGTGTTGCTAATAAACTCGGCATATTCAATTGTATAATTTGTTTTTTTTCATTGAATATCGAATAATTTATTACGGTGTTGTTCAGCTATTTATATTTTGAGCGAGTTAAAGAATTGCCATGCCAAATCTTTATCCATTGCTGCCAAATTCTTTAATAATAACGTCTCGTCAACTCAAAGCTTCAAGTGATAATTTTACTGGCTCCAAAATTTTGTGCATTATTATTTGCATTCCATTTGTTCAACTTATCAATCATATGTATCATTTGTATTGCACTTTTTAATATCAGAAAACATTCAACCTGGGTTCACGGCTTTCTATACTGCACTTTTTGTTATCAGAAAACATTCAACCTGGGTTCATGGCTTTCTATACTGCACTTTTCGTTATCAAAAAACATTCAACCTGGGTTCATGACTTTTTATACTGCACTTTTCAATATCGGAAAACATTTAGCCATCAATAGCATAGAGTTGTCACCTCATATAATAAACTTAATTCCTATCTGAATTCTTCCTTGATTTGATGTGACATTTTATGTTGCGAAATAGCTTTATTACGAGATGAGTTTTTGTTATCCCAACCATGCCCTATATGTCTAACTTGAAATTGCAAGATATCTCCAGTGAAATCTATGCTTAAGTTATCCATATCTTCCTTGTTTGATTTATTACCTTCACTAGACGATTGGCCCTCAGTGTTTTTCTATCTTTTCAAGACATTCAACCCCTGGTGTCTTATTGCAAAATGTTGGATACTCACTTGTGCAATGAAGACATGATACTATCTCAAATGGGCTCTCAAAGCCAAACTTTTGATATTGTGTCTATCACTATTACATGGTGTTCAAAACTTGTCCAAGTTCTTCTAAGCATTTCACTATTACATCATTTATTTCTTTGGCTCGAAATCTCCCTAGAATATATACTAATAGCAAATCGCAGAACTTTTGCACAAATAGAATGTTAAAGCATCTTCGATCTCTTAGGGTGGTTCACCCGTTGCTAGTCAAACATAAGCAATTTCCACATTTTTACAAACCTGCTTTAGCTTTAACATTAGATCTTTTTCTTTCAAAGTAATAATTTAATAAAAAATTCATTAAATCAGTTTGGTTTTTAGGCAGTTTATTATCATGTTGTGCCAGAAATTTACGTATGAAATTGTAATTGCTTATTTTCTGACTGTGCTCAGAAAACCTTACCGTAAGATTTTTTCCAGAGATTACCTTTCCATTACTTGTAATTTTGATTGAGTTTCTTCACTCAATTTTTCCCTTTCTTTGAATCAGATTCTTCAATACTAATTGAAACTTTTGGCTCATTATCACACTATAAATTGTCTGATAAGTCTCTCACGAGACCACTTGTATTCAACTTTTTACAAGTTGAAAAGAATGATGTAAGCACCCTGCTTTGGAATTTTTTTTTATATCTTCTAAAATATTTTCAGACCCCATTTTTAAAAAAAGTTACCATAAGAAATCTGCAAATGCATTACCAATGGAATAAAAAACCAAACACACAAACCACAAACCAAAGCAGGATATTACTCACCTAATATAACTAGATTAACCACAGGTATGCGTCCCACACCACAAGCATACTTGGCACCCCTCCCTTCCATACTGTTCATGTAGGTAGTTCATAACTAAAAGTGGTGTAATAGACACTTTTAGTTATCCCAGACTAAGTGGTAATTTAATTTTTTTGCATATATATGATAAAAATTGTGTGGTAAATACCCTATTTTTGTTTACATTACATAAGCAATTTAAATGTCTCCAATATGAGCACTATCCTTCCACTCCACTCCTAACCAAACTCGACCAATGTCCAAGAGTGGAACAGACTCTGTGGCATGGAAAATTAAATACTTATTGTTGTATTTCTCAACTTCTACACTTTTCTCAGGCCAAAAACCCTATTTACGTCTTTCTTCCTTCCCTTACTCGAATGTACAACAATGTATATTAAGGATGGGTGAAATTATTAAGAGAATATTATATCGACAAAGAAATGATCTGTTGTACTAGGCAACTTATGTTTGTGCAGTTATATATTGAAAAATACAAATGTGATACATGAGAATTAACATTAGAACATTAAAAAAGTTAAGTAAACATTTTAATGTTTTATTTTAACATCAGTCACAATTGCATAAAATTTGAACTGTATCTCTCCTTTGATTAAAAAGGTATGTAAGAAATTGGAGATGAAAATTTGATCATTTATTAATAGCAAAATAAATAAAAAATCATTGAAGTGAAAATACAATAAAACGTTTCGGACGAATAATAAACAAGCACGTAATTTATTAACATTAGACAAGGAAATACCACACAAAAACACGACAGATATTACCATGTACTCATCAACATCCTTCGCAAACTTGTTTTCTTTTCAGTCTGCCCTATCGACGGCCACAGCTGAGTTGCAGCAGCTGCGTGACATGTCTGCTCACCAGCGCAAGCGAATCGCTGAGATGCTGTCCAACCTACTCAAGGATCTCGCGGACATTGGCCAGGCTATCGGAGGCTCGGATGCTGAGATCAAGGTTATTATAAATTTATTATAAATAACTTGTACTGAAACTAAAAAGAATTAAAATATAAATATATACATTAAAACAGTGTTGTTTGCTACTATAAATTATTACATGGTCATTTGTCAAATGTTACTTTTTGTCTCCTATAATAACTTTGAACATTTTACTTATTTGTCTTTTTCAAAATAAAAAGATTTTTAGAATAAATTATAATGGGATATAATGTGAACAGGTGAACACTGATACAGTGGGCAAACTGGAAGAGGAGTTCACGGTGGCACGGCTGTATATCAGCAAGATGAAGAGCGAAGTTAAAAACCTGGTGCAACGCTGTCAAGGACTTGAGACCAGCAATGTTGATACCAACAAGAAGGTTCGTGCTCACGTTTGCATTCACTCGGCGTATAATTTTTTTTCTTTTCAACATTTCTGATTTGTTAATGAAATTTTTGAAGTATTTAATAGTAACTATTAATGAAACGGGATATGTGACAATAATATATCATTTACTTTCCTGAACCCGTTTTTTATAATGGTTAATAGTTGTATTCCAATACACAAAGTATATAAATAGGTCATTGTGGGGCTGGTTACAATTGTCTCCAATAATCAGAAAAAGCCATGTATTATAATTTGTTCTACAAAAGTGAAACTCAAATGATATCAAGTGGTCTTAGTTTGTTACTGTTCTCCATTGTATAGATCTATCCCACTTATCTCATATTAAAGTATATAAAAAAATGTATAATATACTCGTATTTTATTTTTTTTTATCAAGGTATTAAACTTTCAGGTTACTGACATGATCACTCCAAAGAACTATTACATACATTTACTATTGAAGTATACAATTCAAGTATTTCTTTTATATTTTCAGATAAACTCGTACGAACGTGAGCTAGGCGAATGCCGGTTGTTAATCTCACAGCAAGAGGCACGTACCCGCTCTCTGCAGGAGTCGGTGCGTGAAGCAGATAACAAGAAGCGCGCCCTCGAGGAGCAGGTTGACGCATTGCGGGAGGAGTGTGCCAAGCTACGTGCTGCCGAACAGGTTTGTGCAAGCATGCATTCCTTTAAATTTTTTTGTAACGAAAAATTAATCACTTGTGATGCATTTAAATATCTACCTCTTAATGTCTATTGAGAGTAACAATTTCAGTTTGGTTTCCAGATGAGTCCTCAAGCACCCTTAAATATTGCTGAGAGAATGTTCCTTCAATTCTTAATTTTCCCTTCTTATAATTAACAAAATTCAAGCTAATCATTGATAATGAAAAGATTTTTAATTTGTTGCAGTACTTGCCATATTAATACCTCTCTGCAATAGTGGAACATTCTATATAGAGTTTTAGAATGACACTAGAATTGTTTTAACCTATGAGACAGTTAGCTATGTTTATATATTAGGTCTACTGGAAATTTGGTCCATATTTTATTAAGAAGAAAAAAATACATTTTTAATATACTATTTATATTTACTAAGCAGTATCGATCATTACTAATGATCTATTTCCAGCATGATGGTGATTCGTGGATTCCATTTCTATAGATTGCATCATCTTTGGAGGTGAAAAACTCAAACAGTCCTTGGCAGACACCACCTGCCCGCTATTGCCTTAAAAAAATTTTGCTGGCAGAGAAACAGGTGATAATTGAATGGTGCTAGGGTTGGAGAGTATGGTGGATGTAACAGAATTTCTCAACCTACCTCTCCGATTTTCTAGCGTATCACCAAAGCAGCATGATCTGACTTGATGTTGTCATGGTGGAAACATATCCCGAAACGGTACCGTACCGTGGCCACCTAGGTCTCCCGATTTAAGCCCATGTGACTTTTTCTTATGGGGATACTTAAAATCCGTTGTTTACAAAACAAATCCGAGCACTGTGACACAACTTAAAGAAAATATTCGAGCCGAAGTCAGTAGGATACCCCAGTCGCTCTGCAAATGCGTTTTTGAAAACATGCATACTAGACTCGAAGAGTGTGTCAGACTCGATGGCCGCCATTTGGAAAACGTGGTTTTTAAAAAATGAAATCCACATTTGTTATAAAGTTAAAATAAACCTACTTTGTATTATAGGTGTAGTTTTTTTTTTACAATTTTTCAAACATTGAAATCTGCCACTTACATACGAGCTCTTCACTTTCAATAGGTATCATCAGCAGCCGCAGAAGAGCGACAGGCTGCCGGTGAGCTCCGAGCGGCTATGGAGGCTCAACTGGAAGCCCTGCGTGGTGCCCACCAGCAACAAGTATCACAATTACGTGACGAACTTGCACACAAAGAGACACTCTTCCAGGAGATCAAGGAGTGAGTACAGACAGTTTTATAAAGTAACAATTTTAAATATCTTGTAAATTACAAAACTAATAACTGATTATTCTTGGACCATTGACACAAGCTTTGAAAAACTGTGTTTAATTTGTTATATTGGGCCTGGATAAGGAGTTAAAAAAAGTATATTTACACTCCACGAAATGTATTTGCAAGTACACGAAAGGATTGGATCAGTTTATTGGTATTTTAACATAAAAAACCCAGATAAAAAAAATTGTAATTTAATTCTTTTGGCAACAAATTTCTAATAGCATAAAACTATATATCCAACTATCTTTACAGAATCTGTATTGATAAGTACCTCATGCAAAGATTTACTTTAAACTATGATATAGAAAATAACGAACTACAAATACGCATAAGAATTAGCAGGAAATATAATTTCTTCTTTACAGTGCGCACCAGAAGCTAACGCTTGCAACGCAGCAGTTGCAGACGGACTACGAGAAACTGAAACAGGAAGAAGCGGACAAGTCAGCCAAGCTGCAAGAATTAATGTTAGTCGATAATACAATCAAAAGATCACCAAAAAAACAAAATTTCATAAAACATACTGACGATGATGCAATGGACAATCGGTATAGTTACCTTTCCCACTCGCCGGCATTCATCCCTCCCTTTGAGAAGAGACACAAGGAGTTGGCCAATAGACAGATCGTCATGTCCTCCCAAGAGGACAAGGACGATAGAGTAGTGGAGAACAAAAAATTATCCTTCTGCTCCCTGTCTCTGTTCCCCAACTGCCACGTCCATCCCCTACAGCTGCACCTACTAATATCGGTGACCATGATCCTCATCACCCACCGGTATCCTCAAGTCATTGTCCTCGTTTAATTTTCCTTTTAATTACGACTGAGAGAATCGCCTTAGATCTTTTTCTTGATGAACTTAAGACTTGTTAATTTACAGAGTATTATTTTTGTACGTGACGATTGTTAACATTTTATGCGAGTTATCTTTAAATTACTTAGAAAATTGTTATTTAGAATTGATTCTTTGTGACCTTTTGAAATAGAGATTGATGCAGGTGTACTCTGTAGCACAAATTAGTTTTACAATACTCAGTAATATACAGGCTTTAGCCAAAGATTTAACACAGTCTCAACGGTAACCTCACTGAAAATAAAACTAGGAATTATATATCTAATTAAGTTTCGAAACATATATTTCGACATTTAAATCGCGACATTATTATATTAATAATGTACTACTGTTGAAATGTATACATATACAAAGTGTAAAATTGAATACGACAAGCAGAGGTAATTCTTTTTCATAACCTGAAAAGAACAAGTTTTTTAAATTCTCCATAAAGAAAAAACTATGACCGTTTTAAAAGTTTAAAAAAAATCAGCTATGGTCAGCTGATTTTCAAATAGACATAAATGTACGTCCTATTCTAAACTTCGAAATATTTTTGGTTTTATAGAAAAAAATTTAGATCTTCTGTTGATAATATTGCATTATAGAATATTTTACATATATATAAAAAATGTAATAATTTTGCAAAAAAAACTTTGAACTTAAATAACTCTGGAACCGCCAAGAATTTTTAACATTGAAGAAAATTACTCTCCATGGCTTTGTCGTATTCTAATTTAGACCTGTGTACATACATCATGATGTGAACACTGCATTATTAATAAACTGTATATAAAACCTAGTGTTAGAGCTGGTCTCTTCAGAGAATTGGTAAAATGAACGTGCACAAATTAGAAAAGACATTTGAAGAGGTCACAACGAGTCATGTGTTAGTGTGTGTTACAATTCTGAATGCAATATTTGTATTTAAATCATTGAGGACGAGACAAGGTGATTGATATTTTATCGCTTTTATTCATATCTATATTTATTCTACAATTCCATAACAATTTTTGTTTTGGCCCTTGCATTTATTTAAGTTTAACATCTCACGTATTTGCTACACTGTATGGTTTAGACTAGTTAGTTGTGTTCGTGAGCATGTTTCTGTCTAATCGTGTCTCAACCCGTCGGGCGCCTTCTGACACCAAGATCTTTGTATGACGAATGCTCGGAATCATTCTGCATATCTTAAGTAAATAGGAATTATATAAAAAATGCTGTTGATGAAATTTTATATAGACTGTGGCGATGGCTCCCCGTGGGTTAAAAATTACTATCAATCGCAGTATATAGAATATTGACTTTCGTGATCATATAATGATCTTCATTGGATTGCTGTATATTGAAGTAATGAGGTCTTGATAAAATCAATCACAATTAAACCTAACTTTGTAACTTGTTAAATCTTTTTCTACCAATTGTGGTTGTTACATTCCATTTCATAAACCAAGATGGAAAACAAAAATAAAAACATGAAATCACGCATTATAAAATTTAATATTTTCACAGAAGTCTATTTTGTCAATAAAAAATGGTGCAGTTATGATGGTGAAGAACATTTTATCTGACAAAATTCTGTTCATTTTATCTGACAAGTTCTATATTGTCTTTCACAAATAATTGATCAAAAAACCCATTAGCTCCAATATGGCATCCGTTGAAGATTACTTTATATGTTAACAAATTTGAAAGGTATAACTCAATAAGATTCACATATTCTTTCCTAATATATTTGTATATTAAATATTTATAGTAAAAGTATATTGAATATTTTGACAGACATGTTGATTATGCATTTTTTCTATGTTAAAACTATGACAGAAGGTGCTCAGGTTCAGATTTTTTGACTAAACCTATGTACGTACGGTATAATGTCAAATTTTATAACAGTTATTATATACTACGAAATTATCACCTCATATTAATCGTTATTAATACGATTTCAGTATATTAATATTTATTGCATCAATTGTGATCATATTTTTTAGATAAATATATATATATGCGTGAGTTCGTGTAAATATAGTTAAAGTAGCTGTCATTTGACTTGTGTACAGAGATACCAAATATTTTGCTTTATTTCTAAATGAACCAATGAATGATATAAAGGAAATATTTTTTAAGGGTTTTTGAGTGTTGTTTGTTGTATGTGTCTTGAATGTCGTTGAATAAACAAAAAGTATGATTTTGTGGAACAAAAATTAGAAAATTATTATTGGATGTTGGCTATAGTCGTGTCTGAACAATACTTGGCTGTATAGTGTTATGTGTCGAAGGTGGTACGCGAAATATAACGTCAAGTAAGAAAGGCATAAAATATTTAGAATCGATAATCTCATTGATTGCGGGTTTCTAAGTATAGACCTAGGTGGTCTATTATCTTAATGTAAACATAAACCTATTCAAAACAATTATCTCGTATTGACTAAAAAATTCTGTTGCTTCTTGCCAAGGAAAGGATAATTCCAGTATTAAATTTCAAACTTTTGGTGTCTTTCATATAGAAAAAGACAAAAAAATGTTAACACTTTAAAATAATCGTATTGATATACCAAAAAAAAGTTAAAATATAGCCTTGTAAGCGTAAGAGATTTGTAGAGATCCAAATAATATGGCACATATTTATAGTTGGCTCCGCACAAGTAGTTCTGTACAAAGGTGGTAAAATGATATTGCTGCCTTATGTTTAAATAACTTGGTCATGTCTATCAATTGACGCTTTTACGTGTGACACATCAGTACATGCGCTTGTACCACCCCTTTTAAAATGTACACATAACACTGGTAGACTTAGATTGTTCCTTAGTTGTTGGGTTTTGCGAGTTTGAGTAAGTCAAAAGTATTTGTTTAGTCACTGAAATGAGGTAGTTTAGACCAATAGTATAAATTAGTATTAAGTATATTTATCCACAGGGCAATATTAGCTTATTATTGGTATAGATATAATTTTTTGCGAAGCTTCCTTTTAATATAATATAGCTAATTTTTTTACGTAGTACTCACATAGTTAGGTTAATTTCGTTCATCCGTTTCTGGATGATGATTTGAACTGCCTTTGTTTGTACCTGCATTTACTAATTAAAACCTAGGCTCAAAATATTAAATAAGTAATACTTAGCATTGAAATGATATATATTTTTATATATCTATATATTATAAATATGTCTATACTATGCATCGTGATTTATATTTATCTCTTGTTATCCATTCATATCTTTTTCTTATTATACGTGTCCTATAAACTTATTAAAATCCGTATCCCTAGGCTTCTCTTTGTGAATATCGTTATTTCACAATGATGAGCATATTTTCTTCTTGCTCTGCATCTGTTTTCAATGATCATACACACCCGCCCTTCCTTTCCTCTTTAGACTTGAATGTTACGAAACATATTTTGGACAGAACGGGAACAACAGTGATATTGTCTTGTATCATCGTCTTGTTTTATGCATTTATCATTTTTCTATTAGTGCATTTGTCATTATGTTGTAAAATTTAGTGTATCTGATAAGCTGATTAATATATGATACATACGTAGCGTGAATGTAACAAATATAATTATTCAAAATGTAAATTGGTGTTACAAATGTCTACTCTGAAGTCCTGCTTTTGGTACTAATGCAAAAGGATGTGGTTTGTTTGCATAAAATTAATTTTTGATACTAAAGTGCAAACTTGTGTAACGTCACCTGTTTAATTATTGCCACAAAATTATTATAAGACTGAGTGGCACCTCTCAATAGCTGAATTCACTATAGTTTTACATCCAAAATGAGTGATTAAAGATCTAATATACCAAAAAATTTAATGTTTACTCAAATTCAGCAGTCAAGTGAGCAGTCAGATATGTCAAATATTAATCAGATTATTAAATTTTGATCTCTGCATTGCATTTATTTTTATCTTAAATAGATTCAAGTTTAGCATTTAACACAGTGTCAACTCGCTTGATAGTCAGGTTTTGATGTCAGGTAAGCTACTTTTTGTAGTAACAGTAGAACACATAATTGATTCAATTTTATGATATTTAGCTTCCGCTTTCCATCTTTTTGTTTTTGTTTCTGTTTATTTACTGCTCATTAGTTTTGTCCCACACATATCCCATTCATATACATCCTACGAGAAGGTTATATGAAATAAATGAAATATGTTCGTCATTGGCCATTAAGGGGATTAAAATAAATGTATTAGAGGAGTGTGATGTATACTATAGAAAAAGTGAATGCCACCAGAGACAATAGTAGGGAGATTGAATATGGATGGATATATGGAGTGGGACAAAGGAAAATAGCAAGGAATATTGGATTAATGTGTTTGTGGTTGGGTATAAACAGCCAAAGCGTGGATCGCCGAGAGCAGGCTCGCGCCGATCTCAAGGGCCTCGAGGACACGGTCGCTAAGGAGCTACAGACTCTACATAATCTCAGAAAGCTGTTTGTCCAAGATTTGCAGGTACGCATATCCTTTCTTGCTACTGTCTGAAAATGATATAACTGTACTATTTACTAAAACTATAGTACCAAATAAGATAGTACTAATAAAGCCAAATAAGATTGAAATTATGAGAAAATAAAAAATTAGTTTATGTATAGATTTTTATTTTATTGCACATTACAATATAATCAAAGTACATATTTAGGTACAAGAACTTGTATTTAAATACATGGAAAGTATTTGTTACTTTTTGTAGGTGTTGTAGGCTACTGACATGTGATTCTGTTGTACCTTTCATTCCATCTTCCCTTTCATTTATTTTAACTAAAGTGAATTAAAAAATTACCTCAATAATTTTTACTCAATAGGCTCGCATCAAGAAGTCTGCTACGTCAGAGGATGGCTCCGAAGAGGATGGCGGTTCGATAGCGCAAAAGCAGAAGATCTCGTTCTTGGAAAACAACTTGGAGCAGCTGACGAAGGTACACAAACAGCTTGTGCGTGACAACGCCGACTTGCGCTGTGAGTTGCCTAAATTGGAGAAGCGACTACGCGCCACCATGGAGCGTGTTAAAGCTTTGGAGACAGCGCTTAAGGTAACATTATCTAGCTGTTTGCTAGTGCTGTAATTGAGATTACGTTAAGGAAAGTTAGACAATACAATTTTTTATTTAAAAAACTGATTTAAATTCATTTGTATACATGTGATGAGTTAAATGTGTAATAACACTTACTGCGAAATTAATAAAAATGGCGAAAATATCACTTTAGTGTGGTAAGATATGAATTAAGAATATAATTATTATATATTTAATATATTCAATTATATATATATTCTTTAAAAAAAAAACGAAAGGGAAAAATTAATTTGAAAGATTATAATTTGCATTTACCAACTTTGAAGATTTAGAGCTCTTAGAACATCGCTTGGAGAAATATACAATGCAACTCCATGTAAGAACAAAGGTCTTTACAGAGAACAAAATATTCCAAACCTCTTAGTTTTAAATAAGTTATTTCTTTTTATTTAATAAAAATTGAAATATAATTTGTTGTTTTTTTTGGTAATGCGAAATTAATGTCTTCCAATTTACAATATAGGAGGCGAAGGAAGGAGCAATGCGAGATCGCAAGCGCTACCAATACGAGGTGGACAGGATCAAGGAGGCCGTGAGGGCTAA
The DNA here is from genome assembly GCA_039881145.1 of Druceiella hillmani. Classification (NCBI taxonomy): domain Eukaryota; kingdom Metazoa; phylum Arthropoda; class Insecta; order Lepidoptera; family Hepialidae; genus Druceiella; species Druceiella hillmani. Next base: position 45,378,640 of record JAYKKI010000003.1, read on the forward strand.
GAACCTCGCACGTCGCGGACCTCAGGCACAAATTGGTGAGTTTTTCACAAAATGCTAAATAAAAGAAAGTTCATACTTTAAAACTGACTTTATAAAATTTAAATTATTGCATTATTAGGAATTGTCACAATAGTTAATCATTTTGAATTTGGAAGGTTGTTTTATATATTTATTAATGAAATGCAATGCGTATTCCAGCTAAGCCTATCCGAGCTGGTCAAGGTCACCTGGGAGCCGTGAACATGCGTCCACCGCAGACCGGCCCCGGCCAGCCCGATATCAAGCGCAAATCCATCATCGTCGGCAACAGGGGTTAGTAAACTTTATAAATATGCAAACTCATTTAGATAAAAGCTAAATATTTTTACTCTTGTAAATTCACATGTTAATATTGCAACATTTATTTTAACAAGAAATGAAATTTGTTATATGATTGCTTTCCTACAAAATTGGCCGACATTTGTGTTATGCCATTTTATGGTTACTAAATTAATAGTAAAGTAATTATCAAAGTATTGTAAAACTTATGTTTACTTGGAAAATTAATCACAAGGTTCTTTTTAACATATCTCTGCTATGACTCCATACTGTAAAAAGCCTTTGATTTGAGTAACGGTGTGTTAATCAAAAAATGATGAATACAGAAATAATCTTACATTGAATGAAACATACTTAGAATATTCAGAGAAAAAATAATAATATAATCTTAGATATTTGATGGAGATAATATATTAAACTTATAATGAAAATGCACTTTCAAATGAATATTGATATCAGTATGATAGTTTATTAGTAAAAGTATAGCATATTTTGTAGTTATGGGTCAAGTTTGCAATGTCAAACATAAATGTTATTCTTTTGCAGATGAAAGTTGAACGATCCATGGTGCTGTATCTCCAAGCGCGGTGGAGAGTTTTATCTAATTTTTATTACCATAGTACCAGAAGCATATAAGACGCATTTTTGGCTGACATCTCGCGACACATTCATTACCATGCTGGCTGTTATAATGTTATAGTTGGGTTGAAATTGTATTAGGTAATAAAGAAAGAATAATGAGTCCTGCATCTTGCAGTATTTCGGTCTGACTTTGGAAAATCTGTGAACTTGCGTGTTCTTTTTTTATAATGTCAGACGTAGCGTGTGACAATTTGTTTTACTTTTTACAAGATAATTTTTGTACCTCTCTAGGACTCGTGTTTTTTTGTTTAATTTTAGTTTAACGTAATTATTACGGGACGAATGCAAAGTGAATATTACAAAAATGCCTTGGCAATAAGTTCAAATGGACAAAGCTTTTTAAATCAATTTCTTTTGTTTAAGTGGGGTATAAGAAATTCACTTGACAAAAAGATAAGTTGCACTTATTTGAGTTAAAGCACAGGGTAGTTGAGATGTGAAGGACGAAAGGGACAATATAATTAGAAGACAATGTTTTTATTGTGCAATAAAGTTTGACTGTACGATTGACGTCACGCTCTAATATTGGATTGTATTTATAGAAACCAGTGATCAAATTTAGAGGCTTTTTATTTAATCACTATAAATCGTAATTCCATGATTGTTTGTATGTAAAAGTGGAAAATGTCTTATTCCAAAATTATATTTTTTGACAAATAAGGTCTGTTCACAGATTTTCCACTTGGAGATTATATATGTAGTTAACCTCTAAGATTAAGTGTTGAGTGCCCAAAATAAGGTAAACAATATTAATCTTACAGTTTAGTATAATGGAAGAAAAAAAATCTGTCTTTATCTCTTAAGATCTCTTATTCAGAAAACTAAAAAAAAAGTAATATATTTAACGCTTCTCTCATCTGCTTTTGGGCATATATTTTTAATAATATTTATAATGATAATTGTAATAAACTACGAAGTTATGGAATACCCCAGTATATGGTGCAACAGAATGATTGTTACTGCCGATTAGTTTATCACTTAATTGTTTTGGCTTACCGAGATCTTACTCCAAAATTTTACTAATGCCTATAGATAATAAGTGATTAGAAGAGTTGCTTATTGTTATATCCATAAATCAAATACAAACAGCAAAAGTTAAAAAAAAATTAATTTTTAAGTTATCATAGGTACAATATTAAATTGCAATATTTTTATTTCTTCGTGTTGGGACTCTGGAAAAATACTAAATGCTTCCTTTACATAGCTGCCAACTTGTATTCTCGTTGTGTGCAAGGTGTTTGACCTTCGCTATTATGTAGATGTTTGTAACGCAGCACCTTAATGGCAGAGTCGACGCGTCGTCTGTGAACCTTTTGTCCCTGTTATTTTTTATAATGAGAAAATGATGAAGGGTCAGTACTTTGGAAATAATATATCAATGTTTTTTGAATAGTTTCAGAAATAAAGAAATCTGTTGACTGTGTGTATTGGTGAACTGCTATAATGCAATATTTAGATGCATTACACTATACAATGAGTGTAAAAATAAAATATTTCATATTTTATAAGGCAGTTTCAGTCAAAATGGACTGATCACTGCATTTCCATAACTACCAGTGTTGAAAAATATCTCTTCAGAGTTAATTAAGTCAATGAAGTCAATATCGAAATATATTTGCAATAGTTATATTTTGTTTTGAAATTTGGTGTATAGTCGTTAAGCTTTCCCATTACACCTATATTTACAATAGTTAAGAAAAAAATATGGTTTCTTTTTGCAGGCATTTAATATAAATAGGTTTAATTTTACCTATTCAATTGATATGCTACACCCATTATATGACATGCCATACCAATCTACGCAATAATCCGATGAAGGAATTAGCTGCACCGACGCCTCATCATTTCGACACAGTTGTTGTCTCAATAGAAATTGTTGATTATTTTTTGTTGTTGAAATAAATTCAGTTACCGAATATTTTTACAATGACAAGATGAGTGGTGCTTTGGATTGTGGGAATGTACGTACCAAAGCGACTTGCCTCAGCTAGCAAGTTCAAGGCTCTTTGGTATTCTGATGTATGGTTGACTTTTATTACAGCGTTCCAGTCTAACGTAATGTAATAATTGCCACAAGGCTTTTGCATAATGGCGAGTGCTACTTCCATGGTGATTCAATTATCATTTCACAAAAAAATGAGAGCTTTAAGTTTGATTTACGGGAATGAATTAAATGCTTGTATTGTAAGTTTTCGCTTAATAAACTTGATTATTAAACAATTCATAAATAAAATATATGCTACGTGATTGTTATATTAGCTGCACCGTGTTAAAATTCTTTTGCTGACGTACTGTTGATAGACATCGTATTAATAGTTATAATCTGAATAAGCTTGTGTCAAAGTTAAATCATTGTTTTTAAGATTTACAACATTTTTGTGAAAACAGTTGCAGTCGTAGATTGATGTCAATTTTCTCCAATTTACTAGACTGAAATTTTTAATAAAATAAGCTTGGCCTCTGAATTATAGTCCACTTTCAATCTGATTTTAAACAATTTATTTTTTTCTGCTTCAAACAGTTTCAGTTTCCTTCATTAGACGTTTCTGGCATCGTAGAAACAGAATTGAGCGCACCCTGTCGTGCCCATATGAAACATAAAGTAATGTAAATTAAGTATATAATAACTATGATATCTTGAATAAAGTATATGTATCGAGAAAAGTATCACTCGTCACACAGATGCACTCATATTTTCATAAGTATATAATATAATGTTAAGTGTGTTCGTATCGCTTCTCTAGCATTTTACATTATCATTTTACCCGCTTCCATATATGGGGAGGTTTGTGTCCATTGTGTTTGTGACTTTTTAATTACAAACAAAATGTTTGCAAGTAAGTTTTTTTTATTATTGAGTGAGAGAGAAAGTGAGGGTTGAGTATTGAAAGTGTTGTAATAAACAGGTGCAAATATATCTGATAAAGAAAAACTTTATTATTATGTAATTATTTATTTTTTAGATAAAGATGTTAGTTATGTATTTTAATATTTAATTGTAATAAGCATTTCTCACACCAAATTGTTTTTTCTTTTTCTATTTTTCACTTTTGAAGTGGACAAATGTGGCTTTCATAATAAATCATATATTATATAGGTATTGTAACATTTTGCTACTTGATCAAAATATTATTCTCATAGAAGATATAATTGGGATGATATCATTTGCAAATATCAACATTATAGCGCGACCGCGAGGGCTCACGTGGACAGGTAAACATCCCATTTACTTATTTAAGTATTGATATAACTTTCCACTCTAATAGTCAATTAAGTAGTAACAATCCATTTCATTGAAAAACTCGCACGGATATCAAATATATTGTTCTAAACAGAGTCCTCTGTCAGACGTGAGCTCGTGTGTCCGTCGTGTTTGCTCCCGTGAGGAGTCGGTATTACATTTACTTAGACGTGTTAACGTGAAGGAGAAACCATCAGGCTTGCCCTTGCACCAAGTGATTTAGTTTTTAATTAACATCCTTTGTATGTTATTTAATACTGAAGATACTCTCTACGAGTTTTTCTCCGGATTTTATTTATTTAAATAAAAGAATGAATTTAATTTGCATATTATCTTTGTGATTTTTTTCTTTAGTTGGTAATTCCTCAATAGAATTAAACTCTGCTACAAAGTTGGATAATTGGAAAAAAGGAAATGCTACCTCATTTAAGGAACTAATTAATAAAGACAAATTGTAGCATTAAATAGAGTAAACGCCACAAGCCGATAATTTCTTTTTGCCTATTTAAAATTTGAAGTTCTGGCAAATAATTATTTAGTAGGTTAAAACTTGTAGTAGCAAGTATTTGTTTAGAATTCAGTAGTCCCTTTGAAGCCTAATTGTAAAATTTATTTAATAAGCTTCAACAAACAGGACAATATTTGATAAATTATTTGTTGCCAAGAGCCCCTTAATTTTAGAAAGAAATGCAGAATGGTGTTGGAGGTCAACTTTTAATTTTGTCTGAGGGACAGATTTTAAACTTATAGAGACAAGCCAACTTTATCTTTTTACAATTGATCACAGTTAATCATTGCAATGTCTTAAGAACTTTATGCCAGAGTATCAAAAGTGACTTCAACAAAAAAAAAGTAAAAAGTGCAACATTTTAAAAAGCATGGAAATCTTTGGACTTCCACGTACAGTTGAATTTCATCTGCTGTAGAAATGATATAAGATTGAATTTATATTTTAGATGTTATACGCTTACTACTTGTATTTAGTTTTGTTTTTTTGATGTTATACAAAAAATCAAAACTAAATACAAGTACCAAGTCCCAGAAAGAACTATTTAAACCTGGCTGTGCAGGTCTATAGCTATGTACACATGCACATTCTATAACAAATATGAAAACTATACAAAAAGTAAACATTACTATGAGGCTTAGTACTATGCTACGATTTATAGCCTACGTATAAAATTGTTTGTAATTTCACATTCAGGAACAAATATGAAACTAAACAAAAACTTGCATTACTAGTCTGGGATTTGCCCATGTGTAAAATGTTTGTAATTTCGTATTCTATAGAACAATAGAATATGAAAAATAAACATAAAAATACTCTAACCAAAAACAAATCAATATACTGTAAATATACCATACTCTTTTTTGCAAATTTTTATTGATTCAACCTAGCTTACGGACATTGATAAGGTAAATGCTAAAAAAGCATAACATCAAAACAATTTGATCGATCATTGCCACAATTAGCCAAGTTGGTATTAAATCATGATATTAGGATAAGAAGAAACAGATACTTTATAGAAGGATTTACACTAACCTAATTTCTGAGTATTCTCACAACAAAAATAATCTTCATTGTACAACTCTCAATATTATTGAAGAGAAAAGGAGACGTATCTTTCATGTGAAATATAAGTTTCTTGCAATTACTGTCAATTAAACAATTTCTTACAACTGCTGTTAATCTATTCACGTTACAGTTAAAAAACGGTTTATGCTCTAACTGTTAAAAACTTAAATACTCTATTTTGTCATTGTGAAACACAACCCCATAAAAATCATGATTATGCCCTATTTAAACCATTTGTTTCAGTTGAAACATTTGAAATGTTTACGGTGCAATTCTTAAATTACTCTGGATTAATAAATTTGAACAACCTTACAAATTGTAGGGAATAAAAATGTTTTATCAATATAATTGGGTGGCAATGCTTACAAAGATGACTAAAAAGTATTGGCTATATTTTTTTTTTGATCAGAAAATCTATACATATAATAAAATTGTAACAGAGTGAATTCTGTACATTGACAAAATTTTAAAGAGCGTGATTGATTTAGTATATAGAGTGATAATAAAACCCGGAAAAACTTTTTTAGAATTTTTGTCTCTCTATCTGTATGTTAATTTGAGGGCATTCACACAAAATCCACTGGATGGATTTGGATGAAATTTGTTATGCTAATATTATATACCCAGGAGCAACATATAAGAGAAAAAAAATTGTTTTCCTAATTACATGCAAATGAAGTCGTAAACACAGCTATGGTATTAAATAATTGTAGACGAAAAAGCTGTTTTTCCAGAAACATGCTTTATGTCTAATATTGCATGGTGAGTATAATATCCATGCTAAAGAGATCAAGAGATGCTTTTAATATATACTTTGTTCGTGACAAGCTGGCTTGTTGGATTTTAAAGAAGAAATTCAAGCTTCCATGTATGCATGTCTTTAATGTTTTAATTTTTTTTTTTGTGATTACAAAATGGAGTTTTTGTGGAAAGAAAAAATCATTCATGAATAAATTCTTATTATGGAAACAAAACTAAATTTTTGGATCGATCTTTTTACTGTCCTAAGGTATCTTGCTCAACAATTGAAAATTTTCCTAAAAATTTAATTTTGAGAAAAGCTCATTTAAAATTTTCAGGTTTAACCGATTGGCGGCTCAAAGGATTGATATCTGCTCTGATACAAACTTACTCTATTGTCCCAAGGAGCCGATATTGATTCCAAAATGTATGTGAAACGCGCTTAAGGGCCTTCTTCGTAAATTCATGAATTAGTGCCCAAGCCTTTAATGGGTTAAACTAAAATGATATTTTCTTTGATTCGCAGTGTCAGTTTCAGGACTGTAATTAATATTTTTACCAGTAAACGTCTCCAAAAATTCCATCTGTCCTTGCCTCGGACAGATGTACTTAATACACTTCAAGAATAGCGTCTACTTCGATTTTACTAGAAGATTCATCATGATTATATCCATGCACAATTTTCTTTATGTATTATAACCCACTTTTCCATATTCAGCTGTTCTTTTTTTATGATTCCGTAGCGGAATGGCGAAAAGCAGAACCCTTATATTTTTGATATGTTCATCTGTCCGTCCGTACGTCACAGTCTTGTATCTTTAATTTAAGTCAAATTGTAATTTAATTTTACACAGATTATTTAGTCAAATACACAGATTATTTAGTCAAATACATAAAAATAAAAAACTACAATTTTTTTTTTAATCTCCCTTTACAATCAAACTTGGGAATGAAAAAATCTTCATCGACCCCACTAAATGGGGTATTACAGAAGAGGCCCTCCGAAATGAAAATTATTTCAATACCGTGTCTCTTGTAAGATACGAAAAAGTGTGCATTCTCTAATTTAATTTCTTAACTATGTATGACATTTAGTAAACACTACAAAGGAAATTGTTATGATTAAGTTGCATTAATAAATTAAACAATATATTTACATAGCGAACAATAATATGTTTCATCTTTGTAAAAAAAAAAAAAAACGAGCACTTACGATTTTTTCTATTAGTTTAAATAATGGCGTGAGGTAATTAGATTTTATGCAACAAATGAAATAAATATTATTTACTAAGAGTAAAAAACTTTGGCTTGTAAATTAGACTTTCGAAATTTATTTTTTTTTTATTGTTTTCGAATTACTTGTTTCAACAAAAGGGGACGTTCAATTGGTAATATCAAAAGTTACAAATGGTTTAACAAAAGTTACAAAAGGAAAAAAAAAGAAAATTAGTATCTACTGTATGAGGTTATTAATGATTGTAGGAAGACTTCCGATTTCATAAAACTTGGCTCAGTACACTGTTTTCTTCCCGATCCTGGTTGTTTCTAAATGAAATGTTCTCTTGAAATCTTTTCCGGTTCCTCTGAAAAATAGAATGTCTTACACCAAAATGTTGTAAAACAACATTGAGTACACCCTTCTTCAAAAAGAATCACTATATTACCAGCAATTACTGTTGTTTGCCATAGTACGTTATAAAATTTATCACAAAAATCATTTAACAGCAATATCAATAATTAAAATTACATTTTACAACAGCAATATTAGTAATTAAAATTCATATTTTCAAATAAACAACAAAAAATCTAAACACCATTAATATATGATCTGGGCACATAACGCTAACAAACCTTATAATCCAATCGAATATTTTTAAAATAAATTCATAATTTTCAAATTTAGAATATTTTAACTACCCTACCAGTACCTACTCATTAAATTCAGACAAATATTTCAGGTTATTCAAATGCATATAAAAGCTCTTTTTTTTAAAGATTTCCATAGCTGTAAAGAAAAGGTTTAGGTGTCTGTGTTTTTGCAAAAAGTGTAACATAATATTGCATAAACTTTTAATAATGTAAATTGTATAAATTTTTATGTGTACTTAAATAAGTATGGAATCCTCATAATGTGAGTTCATTTACATGCTATATTTCAAACTCCATACATTTTACAACCAACACTTTTGTCATTACCACTATGGCAGCACCAGTACGGTAGAACTGTTATTATTCCATTATAGAAAAAACATTTGATAAAACCTGAATTTAAAGTTCCATCAGTGGAAACAATAAAAAGGTAACTGCTTCCAGAGTTGACTTCTAAGACCTAATGTTAAACATCCATATTTTATATTAATTTGCAGATTGTTTAAACCCACATCATATCATCGCAGGTAGGCATATAGTGTAAAATATAATTTATACATGTTGTGACGAAAAAAACTTAACCCTAAACCAAGTACTCTCATTATGAATATAAAATGTCTATTAATTCCATACGAGTAAAAAGAAATTTGCTAATGTATCCACTTATAAAACTATATTTTTAAAAGAAAGTCCACGCGCACATGTTTTTGAATTTTTTTGTCGCTATACATTCTTCATATTTCACAAACATGGAGATTGTCACAAATACTATAATAGAATTCAAAATTCTTTATTTTACAGTTTATTTTTTTTCTCAATCTTTTTAAAATTAAAGTACTGCCTTGTTTTTGGTCTTGATTTTTGCCTTTTTTTGCGAACGTAAAATAAATACTTCACAAGGGTTATAGATTATTGTTTATTTTAAAAAATATGTGGACAGTAATTACAATAAAACGGAATTAATAGTCTTTTAGGGTCAAAGTCCACCGCCATGCAGTAATCCCTTGTCTACTGCGAGTGTTAGGTTCTGGTGAGTGTCTACGGCGAGTGTTAGGTTCTGGTGAGAACCCCAAGTATGTGTGCATAAAAGCTATACATAACAAGGTAAAAAAAAAATGAAATCTTCAAATAAACCATAATGAACTTATGTAGATAGAGCATGAAATTTCGTACTATATGTAATGCATACTCATGTGTCCAAACTATAAAATTACAATTGTTCTATGTATGAAAGGGTTTACATTTTTCTTTATATTTTATTATATTTCATTGTATAGCTGCAGTAGCCCTCCAATACGCTTTTAAACTTACACTCTTCTAAGGACAGATCTATTTAAAAAATTAAATCTCACAGCTCATGCTGGTGGATCTGCATGGCGCATAAATTATTTATTTTACAGAAAAACTCATCAGTATCTAACTTTTCACTACACTTAAACACTTCTTTATAAAATAAAACAGTAAGGATTCCAATGTAGAAGTGGGATGCAATAAACATAGCAAAGTTACCAGAAATCTTTTGTATATACTTATACTCCAAGTCCTGTAAAGTGATTTTAATCGACTTGCATCAAAAATTTCAAGCGATATAGATAAATACAATAAAATTATATGGTAACATCTTGCCTTGGGTAAAAAGAGGCGATCTACCTGACGTAGCTGCTGTGCGGTTCCTGCCTTTCGAGCATATATTAAAAATCTTACAACTTTGTTAGAAATGTTTTAACGATTGTGTACATGAATAAAAGGAAAAACTCCAAAAGCCTAATTTTTAAATTTTCACACTAGGCATTTAAATTAGCATTGCACTTGTGTGGTTATTTCAGGTGAATCCAGTAATAAATTAGAACACAGTATCTGTTTACTCATATTTAACAACTCATACTAAATTATTTGGGACTTGTACAGAAACATAAATTTTTTTTTATATTTCTCTACATATTGAGATCTCCACAAGTAGTTTATACTTGCAAAGTTTCATTCACATCGATTTTTATTTTAGGCTTAGACTGGTCCTGTTGACAAAGCTAAAAGTTAAAGTTAAGCTTAAAGTTAACATTAATTATTACACATATTGATAAATTTCACACAGACTAAAATCTGGTAAACATGCAATCTATAAAACTACCTATTATTCTGCGAAATCATCCGTTTCATTTTTGTATTTTTTAATATATATAGAGAAAAAAATTGTACGTGTCAGCTCCGATGCACGACTGGAGTTTACTTCTTAAGTACAATTGTCTTGAAATGTATAAAATAGGTAACACTGTATATAAATACAAAAAAAGAAATTTCATTCATGCAAACAAATTAATTCTGTATTCTATTTTCATTATAAACTTTCATTAATAATATAACTAGCATTACATTTCTCGGCAATAGCGTCCCAAGCGTTTTTTTCATCTTCTTTGCTCCATCGGTGCATTTATTTTCAATTACATTAAGAAATTACTTTTTTAACAGTTTTAAACACATTTCCATAAAAGATCATAATTATATTCTAATTAAACCATTCGCTTTAGTTTAACACTCGCAATTTATATAGCAGAAATCATAAAATTAGGCTGACATAATAAACATGATAATAGTTGTGATTCAAATTTTTAACAGACTCTTTTAAACTTTGCAGTTTTTGTTTATCAAGAAAAAAGATTACTTTTTATTTTACCTAATTTACATTGGATATTCTTAAATTTTTTGAGTATATTGCAAGAATCGTTACCTGATAAATAGAAAGTTTCATGACTTTCACAATTTCAAAGTGAAATTCAAAAAGAAAGCACTTGTACTATGGGATCTGCTAGATCAAAACCACATTGATATAAGTTTGTGACTGACCTTACTCCTAGATCGATTGAATACTATGGTGATTTGATGTTTCTTATTTAAACAAAACAGAATTTATTTTAGCTATTACATATCCTTAGCTTCTTATTTCTAAAAGACAAACTGAATATTTCCTCTTGACATTGATTGATGTACCATATAGCGAATTCAATTTTGTAACTGATAAGACGTGGTAGGGGTTCATTATAATTAGCTTAAGCTATGGTTATCACATATAACACCTAGAGACTACGACATAATCTCTAAATTAAGTTATGAATTGATGATATCTGGATATAAAATTAAAATCTTAATCAAGAATTCAAATTTGAATTTTTACCTTAACTACCTTAAGTCCCAAAGTTTTACCTTTGAAATATTTTTACAGCTGATATTAATTGTCAACATTGTTAATCTATACATGTAATAGAATTGTAAAAAGACTGAGTCTGTACATTAAATATTTTTAAAAAAAAAAAACTAATTGCTACTTACTAAAGATACACCTAAAATAACAGTATTTAGAATTTTTCTCGGTTTGTCTGTATGCACATCATTGTGTATGCTAATCTCAGCAATGGCTGAAATGATTTGACTGAATGATTGAAGACTTTTAACAAATAAAAGGGCGTTTGCGACGCTGATTGCATTTCAAAAAAATATTGTGATTTCTTTACGTTTTTTTTATAAAACATAAACTTTTTCTTTCGAAAATGAAAAGCGATATGCTAATTTACGTTATAGTCTAATAGGATGATCCAGAATTGTGTTATATTTTTTTACAATGCAATCAAATGGCCTATTAGGCTTAGTTTCATTTCAATCGGTTCACAAATAAAAAAGATAAGTCAATTTTTATTATAAGTTCGTTGTACATGCTAATATCAGAACCAGTGGAACTGATTTGGCTGCCAACGCCATTTATTTTTTTGTTATACTTTGTGCCCATAGGTTTCCGAGAGAAAAAAGAAAAAAATTCCTAATAATTTTTTTACTCCGAATTCCACGTGAACAAAATCGTGGGCACAGTTTGTTAATCTACCTTAGCAGGGCACACATATACTTAGGTATGTATACATCTTTAAATATGTATGGGATACATAGTATTTGTATTAGGCTATAAATATTGATACTGTTTTGTTACTACGTAATATTACCTCAGGTATAAAACAAATATCCTGGTTGCCTAAATCTATTTAATTTATAATACTGATTTATTTTAAAATGTTGACAAATATAATTAAAACCTTTAGAGGGGTAGTACTTCAAAATGGATCGGAAATTCTTATTTAGCAAATACAATGCTATATCAAAAAGTATAACCAGACAGTTTCGATTGCACATCGAAAAACCTCTTCAATGACACCCCATTTGATGAGAATCTGAGATTTCTACCAGAAAAAAATTGTCATCCTCAAGTTCGTTATATGGTTTCTTTGTATAATGAACTATTTAAAAAAATTAAAAAGTCTCTATATTTCTACGTATTTACATAATTCAACTTTGTTCTTCCACAAAATAATTGTTTACAATTGGTCTTAAATTGAAAAAGCTATGTTACTGTAACATATAGATGAACATGACAAAATGATAAAGCTCGCTTTTACCATTTGAATACAGAGCAATTTACACACCTACACATAGTTACTCAATTTACACCTTACCACTTTGGGTGGACCAAATCATGACCATGATACTTTAGTTACTTTATCAAAAGTCTAAAATAATTCAAGTATTTAAAAAAATTTCCTAACAGATATATAGACGAATAAACGTAATACTAAAAGTCTACTAGTTATTTATTTTACGTATGAATTATTGTTTCCTATAAAGAAAAAGGAAGTCGTTCAAAGGATCTACGTATAAAAATACATTACACTGTATCCACAGTGTAAAACAAAGTGGTGCTTTTAAAATAGAAAATGAAAAAAGAAAAGCAATTTCAATTCTATATCGGAAGTAATTACTACAGTTAACAATTTTCAAGCAATGTTGCAACAATTTGATCATTCTTATTACAAGACCAAATTGAGCACTATATAAGATACACAAAAATCTAAAGCTTACCAAAGTATATAACATTAAATAGGATACCAATTTATTTCGAAACCTCTTTCTATTGAAAATTGTGCTTATAGTATTATAAAACATTTACCCTAGTAATATTATAAGTGCAAGTGTAATTATTCAATTACAGTGTAATTGTTCAATTACAGTGTAATTGTTCAATTACAGTGTAATTGTTCAATTACAGTGTAATTGTTCAATTACAGCGTAATTGTTCAATTACAATTTCTTCATTGGTGAAATCGTCAACCGCAGGGAAAAATAAAACAAGCTGTTTAAGAGTGGGAAAATCTTATTATTGCATTGTATATTTGTTGTCATCTATAATTCACTGGGCTTGTAAAACTACCGAAATGCATCTATATATTTTTTAGTTAAATAACCAAAAATAAAGTGATAATTTTGTCTATAATTACAATAATTTTGTATACACAAAGATTGATGTACACTCTTCAATTTCCTTTAATGGAACAAAATAACAGGAAGACTTATAATGAATACAATTCAAAGGACATTGAGATTAAAGTTTAAATTGTAAAAATATAATAAATATTCCGTATCTAATTTTAAATTATAAACACGAATTAAACAGACTAAATATACTCATTGAGAACAACATCTGGTAGAAAAACGCAACCAGTGAAACATTTTTCAGTTCTTGGTTAACGTGAAGTGCGTAACATAAAACAAAAATTGATGAAAGATACCTGCTTTCAATATACAATATAAAACAATTTTATTGTAAAAACATTTTATAACTAGATTTATTTTTTTATAATAAGCATGTCACAAGCAATCGAGGCATAAGTGCATAAAAGTAAATGTCAAACATTTTATTATAAATTCTTTCACAGTACACCAACGATTAGCCAAATGTTTTTAAACATTTTGTACATAAAATTAAAATTTACCTATTTTGCTTAGAAAATCATAATTTATCTTACTTCCTTAGTATTTGTACACCTAGTTTGCAACCTTTCTTATATAATCAAAATGCTCGCTTGTCAATGTCAATTTCCATTTTGAGAATAATTTGTGTTAAACAGGACAAGTCACTTGATTGTAAAACAAATGTTGATATCACAAATAAATATATATAGTTCATAATTTAAGGAGATGTTAGCTCATTTTTTTTGTAGTTTAACCAATAAACTGTGTTATATCATCCCTAAAAGACTTTCTAAATTGAATGAAAAACTATACAAATTACTAATTTTTAAAAAATTTCATATTCTGAACAAAACCAAAAATCGCCAGATGCACCAAATAGAAACGAATATAAACAGATATCTAGGTAAAATATCTCGTATCACAATATAGATTTGATTTTTTGCTGCAAAGTTGTAAATACAAGATGCGTAAATTAAATATTCTCTGGACCAACCTTACAATGAATAATATCTATTGTTTTTAAGTTTGCGGGGAAGCAGTGAGTTTTATGGTACCAAACAAATGTTACTAATATGTTTGTTTTCTGTCTTTTTTTACTATTTCTCTATACAAAAAATGGCCGTCCAGAACTGTTATATTAATCAGATGCTTACAAAAGATACCACAAATGAAAATAAGGTAATAAAACATTTTTATTAATAACATGTGCTTCTCATTCAATGAAATAACGCTAATGGTCAAAATGTTATTTTTTGTGGCTGTATTTTACTTTTTATCACAGGTCAAGCATAGCTATGCCCTTAAACCTTTAATATAAATTACTTCGTATTGTACATAATAAAAATAAATATTAATTTCTTATCTTTACAATCAACTCTGTATTTCTACATTCTCTGTAATATTTTATTACTTGTGCAATGCAATTTTGAATATACTTAGAAAATTCTTCGAAATCTACAAAACTACCAAATTTTTAATACTAAATACTGACTATTAAAATCCGATATTACCATTCATAGATCGAGTGTAATTTATGTATGTATATCCATCTATATTCATATATATATTCCAATTTTATTTATACTTTCAACAAGTTTATTCCTACATCAAAGCTATTACAAACAACAACCACGACTTAACAGAGTGGTGCAATCTGCTACGGCCTACGTATTTATCATTAACTATGTTCGACAATATTAAAGACATAGTTTTACACATCATTCTGGAAAATATACTTATGTATATATCTAAATTACATATTTTCTCGATGTTACATCATTGCTTTGTTCTAAAAAAAATAATACTAATTATAATTTTTCTTATAGATGAGGTACTTTTTAATGCTATTTTACATTCCGTCATTGACTTGTCAATATATTTACAGGCTTTGGTATCAATGTAAAATTAATTGCGTATTTTAATGCTATGAAGATTCCTGAGACAATAAAGACATGGAGATTCTGTGTCAATATTTTTGTAGATGAAAAATAAGTACTATAACACCATACAGATAAAAGCAGATAAAACATTCTTTACCACTATTTTTGTATATATTGAAATAATAAACTCCCATTATTTATAATCAGTATAATATATTATGCAGAACATCATTAAATTAATGATATGAATTGCGAATTAATAATCTGGAATAAATAATACTGTTTTTACATATACTAAATTTCATAAACTCTTCAAGGACATATGTAAAGAAAAATATTTTCTTACCAAAATATACTAATTACACACTGGAAAACAATTAAAATACATTTTGATAACGACAATATTAATTTGGGTGTAAAGTTATACTTAAGTGAAGAGTGATATGGTGTGATGTACTATAAGGAAAATCGCAGGTTATACATATAAACTCTGAAGCATGAATCTAAACACGCGTTAAATGAGATGTTTGTTTGTACGAATGATATGCCAAGTCAAAGTCCGGAGTAGGCATTGTCCGATGGCGGAGTGGTAGTACTGGATGAAGACCGAGTTGTAAATATGCGACGAAGCCCAGAAGGTTCCCTGCTGTTTTCACTGGTCGTATTGCACGATTCACTGTGCATTAACATTTATAAACATCAAACATTAAGTCAATTATAATTATACCATTACATATTGAATATATTTGAAGATTACTTTTTATTTTACCTAATTTACATTGGATATTCTTAAATTTTTTGAGTATATTGCAAGAATCGTTACCTGATAAATAGAAAGTTTCATGACTTTCACAATTTCAAAGTGAAATTCAAAAAGAAAGCACTTGTACTATGGGATCTGCTAGATCAAAACCACATTGATATAAGTTTGTGACTGACCTTACTCCTAGATCGATTGAATACTATGGTGATTTGATGTTTCTTATTTAAACAAAACAGAATTTATTTTAGCTATTACATATCCTTAGCTTCTTATTTCTAAAAGACAAACTGAATATTTCCTCTTGACATTGATTGATGTACCATATAGCGAATTCAATTTTGTAACTGATAAGACGTGGTAGGGGTTCATTATAATTAGCTTAAGCTATGGTTATCACATATAACACCTAGAGACTACGACATAATCTCTAAATTAAGTTATGAATTGATGATATCTGGATATAAAATTAAAATCTTAATCAAGAATTCAAATTTGAATTTTTACCTTAACTACCTTAAGTCCCAAAGTTTTACCTTTGAAATATTTTTACAGCTGATATTAATTGTCAACATTGTTAATCTATACATGTAATAGAATTGTAAAAAGACTGAGTCTGTACATTAAATATTTTTAAAAAAAAAAAACTAATTGCTACTTACTAAAGATACACCTAAAATAACAGTATTTAGAATTTTTCTCGGTTTGTCTGTATGCACATCATTGTGTATGCTAATCTCAGCAATGGCTGAAATGATTTGACTGAATGATTGAAGACTTTTAACAAATAAAAGGGCGTTTGCGACGCTGATTGCATTTCAAAAAAATATTGTGATTTCTTTACGTTTTTTTTATAAAACATAAACTTTTTCTTTCGAAAATGAAAAGCGATATGCTAATTTACGTTATAGTCTAATAGGATGATCCAGAATTGTGTTATATTTTTTTACAATGCAATCAAATGGCCTATTAGGCTTAGTTTCATTTCAATCGGTTCACAAATAAAAAAGATAAGTCAATTTTTATTATAAGTTCGTTGTACATGCTAATATCAGAACCAGTGGAACTGATTTGGCTGCCAACGCCATTTATTTTTTTGTTATACTTTGTGCCCATAGGTTTCCGAGAGAAAAAAGAAAAAAATTCCTAATAATTTTTTTACTCCGAATTCCACGTGAACAAAATCGTGGGCACAGTTTGTTAATCTACCTTAGCAGGGCACACATATACTTAGGTATGTATACATCTTTAAATATGTATGGGATACATAGTATTTGTATTAGGCTATAAATATTGATACTGTTTTGTTACTACGTAATATTACCTCAGGTATAAAACAAATATCCTGGTTGCCTAAATCTATTTAATTTATAATACTGATTTATTTTAAAATGTTGACAAATATAATTAAAACCTTTAGAGGGGTAGTACTTCAAAATGGATCGGAAATTCTTATTTAGCAAATACAATGCTATATCAAAAAGTATAACCAGACAGTTTCGATTGCACATCGAAAAACCTCTTCAATGACACCCCATTTGATGAGAATCTGAGATTTCTACCAGAAAAAAATTGTCATCCTCAAGTTCGTTATATGGTTTCTTTGTATAATGAACTATTTAAAAAAATTAAAAAGTCTCTATATTTCTACGTATTTACATAATTCAACTTTGTTCTTCCACAAAATAATTGTTTACAATTGGTCTTAAATTGAAAAAGCTATGTTACTGTAACATATAGATGAACATGACAAAATGATAAAGCTCGCTTTTACCATTTGAATACAGAGCAATTTACACACCTACACATAGTTACTCAATTTACACCTTACCACTTTGGGTGGACCAAATCATGACCATGATACTTTAGTTACTTTATCAAAAGTCTAAAATAATTCAAGTATTTAAAAAAATTTCCTAACAGATATATAGACGAATAAACGTAATACTAAAAGTCTACTAGTTATTTATTTTACGTATGAATTATTGTTTCCTATAAAGAAAAAGGAAGTCGTTCAAAGGATCTACGTATAAAAATACATTACACTGTATCCACAGTGTAAAACAAAGTGGTGCTTTTAAAATAGAAAATGAAAAAAGAAAAGCAATTTCAATTCTATATCGGAAGTAATTACTACAGTTAACAATTTTCAAGCAATGTTGCAACAATTTGATCATTCTTATTACAAGACCAAATTGAGCACTATATAAGATACACAAAAATCTAAAGCTTACCAAAGTATATAACATTAAATAGGATACCAATTTATTTCGAAACCTCTTTCTATTGAAAATTGTGCTTATAGTATTATAAAACATTTACCCTAGTAATATTATAAGTGCAAGTGTAATTATTCAATTACAGTGTAATTGTTCAATTACAGTGTAATTGTTCAATTACAGTGTAATTGTTCAATTACAGTGTAATTGTTCAATTACAGCGTAATTGTTCAATTACAATTTCTTCATTGGTGAAATCGTCAACCGCAGGGAAAAATAAAACAAGCTGTTTAAGAGTGGGAAAATCTTATTATTGCATTGTATATTTGTTGTCATCTATAATTCACTGGGCTTGTAAAACTACCGAAATGCATCTATATATTTTTTAGTTAAATAACCAAAAATAAAGTGATAATTTTGTCTATAATTACAATAATTTTGTATACACAAAGATTGATGTACACTCTTCAATTTCCTTTAATGGAACAAAATAACAGGAAGACTTATAATGAATACAATTCAAAGGACATTGAGATTAAAGTTTAAATTGTAAAAATATAATAAATATTCCGTATCTAATTTTAAATTATAAACACGAATTAAACAGACTAAATATACTCATTGAGAACAACATCTGGTAGAAAAACGCAACCAGTGAAACATTTTTCAGTTCTTGGTTAACGTGAAGTGCGTAACATAAAACAAAAATTGATGAAAGATACCTGCTTTCAATATACAATATAAAACAATTTTATTGTAAAAACATTTTATAACTAGATTTATTTTTTTATAATAAGCATGTCACAAGCAATCGAGGCATAAGTGCATAAAAGTAAATGTCAAACATTTTATTATAAATTCTTTCACAGTACACCAACGATTAGCCAAATGTTTTTAAACATTTTGTACATAAAATTAAAATTTACCTATTTTGCTTAGAAAATCATAATTTATCTTACTTCCTTAGTATTTGTACACCTAGTTTGCAACCTTTCTTATATAATCAAAATGCTCGCTTGTCAATGTCAATTTCCATTTTGAGAATAATTTGTGTTAAACAGGACAAGTCACTTGATTGTAAAACAAATGTTGATATCACAAATAAATATATATAGTTCATAATTTAAGGAGATGTTAGCTCATTTTTTTTGTAGTTTAACCAATAAACTGTGTTATATCATCCCTAAAAGACTTTCTAAATTGAATGAAAAACTATACAAATTACTAATTTTTAAAAAATTTCATATTCTGAACAAAACCAAAAATCGCCAGATGCACCAAATAGAAACGAATATAAACAGATATCTAGGTAAAATATCTCGTATCACAATATAGATTTGATTTTTTGCTGCAAAGTTGTAAATACAAGATGCGTAAATTAAATATTCTCTGGACCAACCTTACAATGAATAATATCTATTGTTTTTAAGTTTGCGGGGAAGCAGTGAGTTTTATGGTACCAAACAAATGTTACTAATATGTTTGTTTTCTGTCTTTTTTTACTATTTCTCTATACAAAAAATGGCCGTCCAGAACTGTTATATTAATCAGATGCTTACAAAAGATACCACAAATGAAAATAAGGTAATAAAACATTTTTATTAATAACATGTGCTTCTCATTCAATGAAATAACGCTAATGGTCAAAATGTTATTTTTTGTGGCTGTATTTTACTTTTTATCACAGGTCAAGCATAGCTATGCCCTTAAACCTTTAATATAAATTACTTCGTATTGTACATAATAAAAATAAATATTAATTTCTTATCTTTACAATCAACTCTGTATTTCTACATTCTCTGTAATATTTTATTACTTGTGCAATGCAATTTTGAATATACTTAGAAAATTCTTCGAAATCTACAAAACTACCAAATTTTTAATACTAAATACTGACTATTAAAATCCGATATTACCATTCATAGATCGAGTGTAATTTATGTATGTATATCCATCTATATTCATATATATATTCCAATTTTATTTATACTTTCAACAAGTTTATTCCTACATCAAAGCTATTACAAACAACAACCACGACTTAACAGAGTGGTGCAATCTGCTACGGCCTACGTATTTATCATTAACTATGTTCGACAATATTAAAGACATAGTTTTACACATCATTCTGGAAAATATACTTATGTATATATCTAAATTACATATTTTCTCGATGTTACATCATTGCTTTGTTCTAAAAAAAATAATACTAATTATAATTTTTCTTATAGATGAGGTACTTTTTAATGCTATTTTACATTCCGTCATTGACTTGTCAATATATTTACAGGCTTTGGTATCAATGTAAAATTAATTGCGTATTTTAATGCTATGAAGATTCCTGAGACAATAAAGACATGGAGATTCTGTGTCAATATTTTTGTAGATGAAAAATAAGTACTATAACACCATACAGATAAAAGCAGATAAAACATTCTTTACCACTATTTTTGTATATATTGAAATAATAAACTCCCATTATTTATAATCAGTATAATATATTATGCAGAACATCATTAAATTAATGATATGAATTGCGAATTAATAATCTGGAATAAATAATACTGTTTTTACATATACTAAATTTCATAAACTCTTCAAGGACATATGTAAAGAAAAATATTTTCTTACCAAAATATACTAATTACACACTGGAAAACAATTAAAATACATTTTGATAACGACAATATTAATTTGGGTGTAAAGTTATACTTAAGTGAAGAGTGATATGGTGTGATGTACTATAAGGAAAATCGCAGGTTATACATATAAACTCTGAAGCATGAATCTAAACACGCGTTAAATGAGATGTTTGTTTGTACGAATGATATGCCAAGTCAAAGTCCGGAGTAGGCATTGTCCGATGGCGGAGTGGTAGTACTGGATGAAGACCGAGTTGTAAATATGCGACGAAGCCCAGAAGGTTCCCTGCTGTTTTCACTGGTCGTATTGCACGATTCACTGTGCATTAACATTTATAAACATCAAACATTAAGTCAATTATAATTATACCATTACATATTGAATATATTTGACGTTAATTTTGTAGAAATTCATTATTTACAATGAAATGAAACTACGTGATGTAGTATTATTTCTACTTTCTTTAAGTTCTTTACCACGACCTAGGTTTCATTGTATTACAATATCTTCAGGTGGGTTATTAGCAAAGGAGACCTACCTAGAAACGAAACCTAGGTCATGGTAAAGAACTTAAATAAAGTAGAAATAATACTACATCACATAGTTTCATTTAATTGTGGACCATTACATATTTTAAAACATTGTATAGCAGCCAAAGAAGATACTATCAGCGCCATATGGTGTTACATTAATGCACATTTGTTTACACTGCTGTCATGTACTTGTCTGAAGCCGTATAGCATACGTATTGTAGCCAATCAAAATGATTTATAATGCCTAAATATGATGCGTGTTGTATAAAAGCATTCAAAAATCAAATTTTATTTTCACTGTAATACAACTTCTTTACATGCAATGACGTTTTCTATTGCCTGTCAATAAAATACTACGCTGATATTGAGAAACATGTAACCAACATTTCTGTCATTTTCTATGTAAGAAACATTGAGTACTCTGCCAAAACTGGGAATAAGTTTCGAGGCAGACACAGCATAAATATTTAAGCATTTATAGAATGTTTTCATTTTTTATCCTTATTCATTTTTTACCTATAATCATGTACATTTTTATTAATCGTCATACATAAATATACATTTCAATTTATAACAATTTTAAAAATCACCAGTATATTCAAAAGAGAAAATTCCATAAATGTTATCTTCACAAGAAACAATTTTAATATAAGGATTGAATTGAAAGCCATAAACAAAAATAAATTGATGAACAAATCTTTTTTTTTTCTTCATTTGATACTGACAATTTTTATTTAATTACAAAGAATTTTAATCTACCTAATTATAATGACTTGCTAGCGTTTTTTACTAGAATCAATTGTTAATAAAGATAATAACAATAGGCTTCCTTTATTACTAAGTACTCGAACCGTGGCAAAGAGTGAAGGTTACTGGTTAGTTATAGGACTTACCGTCTTAATTATGTAACCCAGGACATCAGACATGGTTGAGTTTGAAAAAACTAGAAATATCATAAAATTAACATAAAGGATATTCACCATCTTTTTTAAATAATCTCTGTTAATGATGTACTACTATTTTTATAATAAATTTTAAAAACCAAATCATTTATCTGAAACGAAATTATTTCTTCTCTAAAAAAATTATTTTAATACACTTTTTTACTTGAACAAATACTTAAACAATTTTGAACATAATTTCAGTATCTGTCAGCAAGTCGACTTACCCAAAAAACGGTAATAAACCAATAAGCTGCCGCTTGGTGGTACATTGTCGCACTTGTGGCAGCACCAGAGTTATATGTCGAAGGTAAAGCTGTAACCGAGAACGCCGCTGTTCTACCACCCATTCTTGCTGTAATATATAATTTACAAACATTACAAAAATAATTTATACGATAGAGAATATTAGGGAATGTAATCAAGCATGCAAAATATCTCTGTAGACATGCAGTCACATTAATAAAGTGGTAAAAGTATTCAAATTGTGTCTAGGGGAATGACCTATTTATAAGGTAAATAGTAAAAGCTGTTTTTTTTATAGGCATACACTTTAAAATGAAAAAAAAAAAAACATAAAAATCGTGATAATGGGCATGGTATTGACTTTATTTTAAAGGTAATTAATTCTATGCCATTTGTGTTTAGATATGATTTCAGGCATATGGGCACCGCGGCTGGCTTGTATGAATCTAAATCTAAAAGTTCAATTGTCAACCACTTTTTCAAGCAATCATTTGTTTTGTGGCTCATTTTTGGTTGAATGCCTTTGGTATGCTTTACGGATTGGTGGAATTATTGATCCGTTTTTCTTTAAAGATGATGATGATGATGTGAGCGCCTTAGATCCATTAGTACTGACTTTTTTGGTTTCAACAAGACGGTGCAATATTCCATACAACATGCGACACAGTCAATTTATTACAGGGAACATTCAATGAGAGCATAATTTCCTTGTGAACTGGCCTACACGATCATGTGATTTCACACTAATGGATTATTTTCTGTGGGGATATGTGAAGTCGCTAGTCTATGCTGATAAACGATAGACATTGGACTAACAACATTCAACCAAAACTAATGAAGTAAATCTCAGACTAGTACAAACACTAAGCTGTACAAACATTGTATTTTACAAAATATAAAATTAGTCAATAGAAATAAAATTATGAAAATAAACTCAAAGGTTTTATCAGACAAACAGACAGACATTGTATTTTGTAATAATGTAAAATACTTGCTTTCTTCCGTAAAGCTTTCTTAGGCGGAAATTTGAATGAGGCTACATCAGGATGGGAAGCTCGCAACTGCATGTGGAGTTCACGAAACTTCGCATAACGGTGATATACGTTCCATTCATCGCGACAAACTCTGACAAACACCTGAAACAATTTTTTGAGTTGAATATGCTAATCTATATAAAATATTTAATTTTATTATTGCAAGAAAACATCATTTTTGTTAGTTTGGAATAGACGTCGTTAAGATCGGTCAATAGTGCTTCTGCTTACAATAGTCTAGAAATAAAGGCCAATTGCTGTTAGCTATTAAAGATTAAATTGACATTGGGATTTTATAATTTATTTTTACAGTTTTACCATCGGGACTAAATGAATCTTGCATGATGTTGATACATAGACAAAAATTACAATTGGGTTCCATGATGCCTCCTCTGATATTCCTCCTCTCATATAATTTATTATTACAGGCAGTTTTACTATCGGGATTAAATGAATCTTGCATGATGTTGATACATAGACAAAAATTACAATTGGGTTCCATGATGCCTCCTCTGATATTCCTCCTCTCATATAATTTATTATTACAGGCAGTTTTACTATCGGGATTAAATGAATCTTGCATGATGTTGATACATAGACAATAATTACAATAGGGTTCCATGATGCCTCCTCTGATATTCCTCCTCTAATATAATTTATTATTACAGGCAGTTTTACTATCGGGATTAAATGAATCTTGCATGATGTTGATACATAGACAATAATTACAATAGGGTTCCATGATGCCTCCTCTGATATTCCTCCTCTAATATAATTTATTATTACAGGCAGTTTTACTATCGGGATTAAATTAATCTTGCATGATGTTGATACATAGACAAAAATTACAATTGGGTTCCATGATGCCTCCTCCGATTTTAATATGTTGATTACCACAGGCTGTAAGAGCAAATGGTGAATATATTTTGTGCTAATAAAACACTAAGGTTGCGTGTATTCGGCACCATGCTATTGACACCTTATCCCACAAAAATCTTTTTCTCCACCAAAGTGATCAATGTTCCTGAATCGATTTCATCCGTCATTTCAATATTATCAATAAAAATCACAACGTACTAGTACATGTATAAATGCATTTGCAGCTGGTTCTGCACTGACCTGTAATACTGCAAGTGTGAAACGAGGCATGGAGGCAACGTGGATGGGGTGCGGAACAATGTGAACGAGGCTTGCTGACAGCGTGGAAGTATTATTTCATTCATTCAAATTTGAAATTTGTTACTAAGTGAATAGAGATTATTTTTGTTGAAACGTGGACATGATAACATAGTTCGTAGATAGTGCGGTAACAAAGCGCTTGTGAAAAAGTTGTATTGTTTACCCATGGCCTTAAGAAGCAAAAAATTTCAATCAACACCCTTTAGTAGGCATATGAGTAAACTGTTTCTAAAAATATTTTATTCAATTTCCCTTTTTACATTTCGAGCAGTGTAAGGAGTGAAAAAAGTATTTTAATAATTTGAATACAATAGAATAATAAATTACAGCATTATAAAAAAACATACAGGCTTGTCTTTCATGAGAAAATATATACAAAATGGCTATACCGTTTATGTTGGAGAATAAAAATCATTGTGTTATTTCTATATGATTTTACAACAGAACCTTTTTCATATTAAGTCTTAAAAATTGTTATTTTGCAGTTCGTAAAGTGTTTAGAAGGAACAACTTCAAAAATATACAATTTTTCACCAGAATAGGCAAAAACTCCAGTCCAATAAAGATAAAACCTTGAAATGAAAGCAGAAAAGCTGAAAGTTTGCATAGACCTTTATTTTAACGTTCTAAAAAGTCCGAATAGAACATAGTGTCCACTAGAATATTTATCAAAGATCACAAAAACGTTTTTTGTAAATATCTCTTCTTATGCCTCGCGTATTGTTCGAAAATATTACAAAAATTGTAGAGCATAAAATTATATATGATTAATCGTTTTCGAGATATAGCAGGGCAAATGGAAAGCATGCATCCGTTTGTAAGATAACTCTATGTAAACAGCGAAGCCAAATGTTTAGTACACTTTACGGAGGTGATTATATGATAAAAATACTATTATTATAAAAGTTAAAAAAATTGTATTTAGAACAAAACATATATAATTATATATTTATACATAATTATATATTTATATTGTCAATAAGCATTTTCACATAATTAATGTTACTTCAGGTATGTGAAAATGCTTCTAAATTAAAAATACTTTATATATTTAATGTTGTTTATAGATAAGATTTGAAATAATTATTATTTAAATTCATAATACGGAAATGTAAATCCAATAATGGTATCTCAAAAATATCAAACTCAAAATTCAGAATTTTAATACTAAATATTTTTTCAAGGAAAACATAATTTTGTGACAAATTTTTCACCCCATTCCAATAAGGGTAAAACCTACTGAACATAGTCCGAATAAATAAAAAACCATGTTATACTGAAACGGTGTTTTCCCTGTGCAATTGTAAATTTTTCCACCACATTTTGAGCATCATTTCTATATAATATGACATATATTACATAATTAAAATATTGTCTAATAAATTTTGTCCATTCTGAAATAGGCCAAAAAATGTCTATTTCTAACTCTCTACGTTATTATAGGTAATTATATTTAATAAGGCAAATGCTCTCTAAATGATACAATTTGTACTATTCATATATAAATTATGTATATCATGAATACAATGCGTATTAAATATATGTTGCATCGAGCAAATAACCTTGCATATAGTTACGCAAATTGACAGCTGAGAGGTTGTGTAGTATTTAGGCACAGCTGAATAAATTTCACTGTTACAAAATACAAATATGTACTAATAAAGTATTGTTGTAGTTGAGATTCTTCGAAATCCTATAATAGAATGAATAAATTCATTTTCCCACAATATACTGTTAGCGAGAATGAACAAATACCTTGACATTACGATTATTAAAGAACAATAAAAGTGTATTTAACTGCAATAAAAAACTCAAGCTAGAATCACTCGACTTCAAGTGAATTACTAAATAATTGAAAGTATTATATCCATTACATTGATTAAAAACAAGTTTTAATTCCTTAGATTTTATAATTTGATCAAATCGAATTTATTAATTTTATTTCGGCTTAAGATAGAGAACAAAGATCTTTGCTAATAGCCCACCTGAAGA
Source organism: Druceiella hillmani (assembly GCA_039881145.1). Classification (NCBI taxonomy): domain Eukaryota; kingdom Metazoa; phylum Arthropoda; class Insecta; order Lepidoptera; family Hepialidae; genus Druceiella; species Druceiella hillmani. The sequence goes on from JAYKKI010000003.1 coordinate 45,405,740, forward strand.
TGTTGTAATACAACAAAACCTAGGTCGTGGTAAAGAAATTAAAGAAAGTAGAAGTAAATTACATCACGTAATTTCATTTAATTGTGAACAATGAATTTCTACAAAATTAACGCCAAATATATTCAATAATTCACTTACTTGATAAACATGATGAGACTGGCTGCCATGTCCTACTAGGAAAGCAGCTGGAATGCAGACAAGTACATTAGTTAGATCTTGTATCTCGTGAGTCAGCTGATTAAATCCCGTTGCTGCCTCCAAATCTTGCAGACGACGCTGTAGATGCTCATTAAATTCCATCAATTCTGCATGCATTTCTGCTACCTGCAGTGACAAGTAAAGTTTTATCACAAATTTTAATGAAGGTGTTGTTATAACCTGTGCTGAAGAAAAACAAGACTTCAAAACGTAAATCAAGTAAATACGTGTAATACATACATAAAATTTCAATTTTTAACTACCTGCACCAATTTTCTCTCATATTGTTTCACCTCTTCAGATTGACTACCTTCCTGTTTCATCATTTGTACAATTTCAACTGCTGACACATACTTTTTAAGCTGTTCCTTAAGTCTTTCATTTTCCCTGCAAAATGTGTGTTAAATTTATCATTATAGTAAAATTTAGTTGATGGTCAAGTAAAAGAACTATGTCAAACATATAATTGATGAAAAAGATATAGAAATATAGTTTATACCTGCTAGTATCTAAAATAATTTTCTCCATTTTTCTACATTTTTCATTATGCAACATTTCCATTTGAGTCATGGCTAGTTGTAGAGAGACATATTCTTCTTGCTGCTTAGCTAATGCTGTTCGTAACGTGTTATCATCAGGACTTGCGTCATCCTCTGTAAAACATAACTCTAAACAAGAAACGCTGCTATTTATACTTTCTGGTATCTCCTCACTATCGCTTTCAGATATCCTTAAATTTTTAGCGCTTAAATTAGATAAATCATCCTCTTTGCCAGAACTTACATTCAAATCAACACTTCGGGTTGATGAAAAGAGCTCTTTGGCTCGTTCTGATAATTTTGCTAATATCTGTGACGGTGCATCATAGTTTTTAATATTTTCTGGAAAAAAATGGCGGTCATTCTTATATGCAGAAGTAGCAGGTTCGCTGTGCGAAGTTGTCGCATTTTGTGCATTCATAAGCTTTGGATCTGGTGAATTGAGACATGTTGCTGGAGCGCTGTTCCACATAGAATTTTGTAAGCTTGGATTTTTTAATACTGGCTGCGAAGGTAACATTTTCTTCTTTTGTTCATTTGGTATATTCTTTTTCATTTCTGAAACTGCACTGGAGTTATTTTCATTTGTATCAAATGATATAACTTGCCGCAAGGGTTTTTTTTTGTTGTTCATTGATGTTCTAACAGGAGCTGGTAGTGGTATAACATGCTCTACTTGCAATGGTTGTGATGGAAGTTGAGATTCATTAAGTTCCTTTTTATCTATAGACAATGCAAATAATATTGATGCCAAACCTGCAAAATTAATATTTAGAGCATAAAACTCAAACAAATAAAAAAGTAAAATAACGCAATACCATCTGTTATAAATATCAAAAGGTGTTACAAAAGGTAAAGGAAATTTTACTGCTACATATCACACAAGTTGGTTCATTTGTAATAAAATATTTGTCCAACTTCTTTCATTATAATATTACCTCATTAATTTCAATACAACAATAAAATTGTAGTAATAAGTAAGTCTCATTGATAAGAAAATACCTTTTATCAGTGAGAGAACTATTTTCATGATTAGTATATTTTAAATAAAAAAACATTGTATTTCATGACAAATTTTAATTGATAAAATTTCAATTAATATATTTGTAGTTGTTATGTACACAGAAAGCTGTAAAAGTACATAGGAAATTTACAATTAACATGTTTGATAACCATGGGAAAACAGTTCATTTACATCTAATTAAAAATATACACAAATAAAACATAATAAATGAAATTACTAACCAGCTGCCATATTCGGCAGTAAACTCGTTGCTTCGGAATCTCTTAAGAGAGCACCTTCCTCGTAGTATTCTCTTACTAAACTGTGACCCACCCAGCTGTGCAAATATCTACAATTAAAATATTTATCTTAATTTTAAAAGCCCAATCGAGACTTACAATCGTAATGTAATTATTGGAATATAACTCCAGTTGTCCAATAGGTGTTTTGTTGGAAAATGTCTGACGTTAGTATGTAATTGATATAGATTAAGATAAAAAATTTAAAAGGAGTTCAAATAAAATATTAGTTTAAGCAGTATATACAGTTCAAACAGTAAGTATAATTTATTAGGACATTTTCACATTTATCCAATAAGTAGATTACTAAATTTAAAAATAATGAATTTGTACTTTCATCATAATGGTAAAAATATTACGTTAGCATCCAGGAGGGGGGCAATGAAAGTAAGGAAAGAAAGGTATTTTCAAAGGAAATGTTAGTGGAGAAGGAAGAATTTTATTAAAGCTGCGTGTACCTTCGAATGCTTTACAAAATCTAAAACGAGCATCCGAATTTTTGATTTGCTTGTGCTCAGCGGAAAATACAAAAATAGTCTCTGAGCTCAGAAATCTATTCTGTCCTTGAGCTATGCCGCCAAAAGTTTAAACTTACGTTCTACAAAAACTGAGGACAAACTAATTGGATTGGAATTGGACAAATTGCGAGCTGATATTGGTCATTGGTTGTTTATAGTTACACTTTTGTTTTTAGTTAAAGTTTAAAGTATAGGAAAAAGATGGAATTTTTGTTACCAGTTATTGCTGAGTCACTTTACGTTTATGACAGTCATTCAGGAGCTTAATTTAATTTTTTTTATCAAAGTTCAAATTTACTTCGAACATTACTAAAAGCCATTTTGGCGATAGTTCTGTTTGGCTTTACACTAGACCGCTCGTTATATGTGTTGTAGGTGAGTATCTCCTTACGTTCAAAGGATTGTACACAATGCCCCTACGTTCATGAGAAAATCAAGTGGACAGTTACTAGTACCTTAACTAATAGTGAAGTTACACAACTGCGGAGTGGAGCATGGCCTGATCAGCAAAGAGGTCAGTTTTCACACTGCAAACTTGGGTTCATGTCTGAGTTCTTGACTTATTTTGTAATGGTAATGATCATTTATCAATAAATTAATCAAAATTAAGATTACATAGTCAATTACTGATTTCTTTCAAAGAATAACTATGTTTTAAAACATTTTTGTAGTCTTTAAAAATAATATAAATTTCATGAAAAATAATTTATGCAGATCCGGGTGCGAACCCAAACCTGCAGCATGAAAACTGGGAACTATGGTGACTAGGCCACACCTCCCTGTGCCAATAGCTACGTAACTTAACTAATATGCAAATCACTGGTAAATTATTTGCTCAAAATTCTCATGAAGTAAATGCCGTTACATGGATTCCTTTGAACATTAGTCTAAAGGGTGAGTAACCCTTACAATAAAGATACAACATAAATAAGATTATTAAAATCCAGGCTCCCCAAATTTGGCCCTTTCTAATTTAAAAGTAAAATGTAATAAATGAAACATATTAATAACCCTTGCCTCTAATATAAATATGTTCTAATCTGCATGGCTTACTTGTATTAATGAATTTTTTAAAAATAAGTACAAAATATAATTATTTCCAAAAATTAAAAAGCATTTCATACAGAATTATTGTCATTAATTTTTCATGCTACGCTGATATACACTCAGTTAAAATGGGAAAAATTAAAAAATGATCATTCTCAGCACATAAACATACAAGCTATGTCTCACCTCTCCAGTGAACGCTCATTGAGTGAAGCACGCAGGAATGCTCTGAAGTATCCAAGTGGTGTATTTATATTTTTTAGAACTGTAAACCTTTCTTGTTCATGTTTTGTTAAATGCAAACAAGTGTAGCTCCATAATGCTTGACCTGCAATATGTGATATTTAAAATAAATAAAATGTTATAGGTCTGAACAAGTTTGATTGTAAAGCATAGTAAGTGTATTAAATTACGTGGGAGTAAATTGTACTTTATCACTTGTAAAAGTTGTGTGTAAATATTGCAAAAGGTCCTGTTTAAACACAAACATATCTTGCAGTTGTTTGATCAGTATGCAAATCAGAAAGCAGCATCACTTGTAATTTACATTGGCAGAGAATAACTTGAATCTAGTTAAATATTTTATGGAGATATTTTGAGTAGAAGTGACATAATATTGAAGTTGAAATCATAATGAAAAGAAAGAATCTAATTTGCATAAATTGTAAAAAAAGTTTACCTAGTGTATTAATATTGAAAGTAAAATTTAATCCAGCTGTCACAATACTTTGAATTGATGTATTTGATAGAGACGTTCTTAAACCATGAGTTAATACATTCTCCCATTTTTCGCATAATTGCACTAATCTGAAAAACAATACATATAGATTTTACTGGAATGAAATTATTTATTCAAATTAAATCATAATTGGAATATACCATTCACAGTTAAGCAATTAAGAACTAAACATAATATTAAAGGTAAAATATATGTCCAATATATAGAATAATTAATTCAAAAGTGAATTAAAATTTTGCATTCTAATATTTTATAGAATTTTAACATCACATTTCTCACTGACATGAGCTAAGCAGGGCTGATACGGCACCATATTCTGCTGTTTCAGTATCCTGTATATATGACTTTACTCTCTTAGAGGCTTCATATTTGTGTATATAAAATACATTTTTTATTTCCATATGCTTAAATCTTTTATTTTTTATACATTTAAATTCTTTTATTTTGTAAAAATGCCACACATAACATACTTGAGTATCTCATTGGTAATCAACTTCTCGTGATGTAAAGTCCAAAATATATTTTATAATTATTTTGTATTTGTTTATTAGGTATATGAGTATTTGAAAAAACTATTATATTTAGTTCTTGCAACAAACAAAAATTTGATTATCTTTGTCAATCACAATGAAACTTTCCTGCATTATCAAATTGTAAGTACATCAATATTTCAATATTATCTGTTACCTAGTGCTAATCAACTTGTAGTATGAAATATAATAACTTAGTGTTTTTGTGTTAATTTTTTTAGTAATTAGCTTTAATTCTTACATTCTTTCTTACATTATTTTGTCTTTACATCACCTACAACACCTTTATGCGCTTCCCATAATGAAATAAATAGGGCAGTGAATAGTCAAAAAAGATTCGCTGTAAACACTAATAGAATTCACACATGATATAAACTATATATTATCAGGATTACACTCCCCTGCTATACTCACTCACACAACACAATACGACAAATCTCTGGAAACATTATATGTTCGCCTACATGTCATTAAATAATTATTACTTGATACTATTCTGTGACATATGATTTTCCCTAACCTGATATCATCTTCCGTCGCCAATTCCGATTTACCGCCATATCTTGTTTGGCAATTTTGTACTGAATTTAATAATTCGCTTAAAGCCTTTTTGCTACTGTCAATTCGTTTCTTTACGTCATCTTTGTTATCAGACCCAGTTATTATTGAAGTCATGAGACGTAGACTCTGAAACAATAATAAATGTAGTTAATATTTCAATACCACAGTGCAATATATGTAATATAATATCCTCTATTACCATTTTTCCAGTTATTTATAAGGTGGAAATGAGCAGTCCACCCATTCGTGCATTTAAAATGACGGCATTGAAACTAGAATATTGTGAATATCAAAACAGTACATAGCGTATCTCTAATGTCATTTTGACATTTCTCCAGAGATACAAATTGTCATCATAAAGATTAAAGCACAGACCATAGGACCATAGAACAAATTACAAGAATGATGTCTTCGTTTAAGTTACTTTGGCTTTATGACTTTTATAGCTCGAAATCCATTTGTAAGGTTATTTGACGATTTTAATGTATAGCTTGGTTTTTATAATTTTTAAAATAATTTTTTTTTATATTAGATGTCAGAAGACCGACATTATATAAATATGCTAAAAAAATTCCAAAAGAGAAAAATTTTCATTTCTTTACATCTACTTTTTATCAAACAGTGCAAGTAGCAGTAAACATAAGTGTGCAAAGAATTTTGCAAACATGATGCCCAATCCGTTGCATGTACCCTTGCACAATTGTTATAAAATAATAGCGACTTCAACTCGAAAGTTGATTTGTACTCTAGGTCGACTATTGTCCTCTAAAATGGACTCAAAATATTTTATATGTTTTAATTGGTAAGTACGTTTTAATACGCTAATGTGTGAAGCAACGTTTGTATGAAAAATTTAGGTATCTCTCGAAGAAAAACGTCTTACGTAAAAAAAATTAATAGTGCCAAAATTTGGATTTATTCTTTTGTAGATTGAAATATGCTACGTTAATATTTTGATTTTTCGTATATAATAGCTTATGTTTATTATTGATAACTAATACTGACTATAGATACATATTACCTTTATGATGAGAATGATTTTAATAATAAAAATATTCTTTCTTGTATTTGACCGTAAAAAATTACATTATTTTTTAATTATTTTATTAAATTATTTTTTTGTTCTATAAAACTTCATGCTTTATGAAAATAGTAATAATTACTCTGAATCAACTTAAGTATATACCAGCGTCAAAGTTCACTTAATAAAATAAATTTTCTTTTTTACTGTCTTACTCAGTTTCTTATCAACTCTAAAAGACTCGATTTGCCTTACAAATGCTCGACTCAATTTTAACTTTTACTCGAAGACTCGATCTGAGAATCGACCCATATCAGAAGGCCAAGTTGTCCATCTTTATAAAATAGATCTTTATAAATAGAAAAATTTTAGTTTAATTGTTACACTTAATGGAATAAAATCACAAGAAATTCACTTTTAAAAATAATTTGTTTTAAAAATCAACCTTTCATCTTAGAGTACACTAAATTTCCAAACATCACACAACTTAATATAAGTACTTCTTTATTGTATATAGGGGATTTGGGTTACTTGAACCTTATGCGAGATTTGATACGGAGAATTTACAAATAGACTGAAAATTTTATTTTGTTTTATATCCATATTGGTAGTATACAATACATGCTAACTTTATATCCTGGCTACGTCTATAAAACTTGAGGACATTTGAAATGGTGCATGAGTTTATGTTTTACAATATTAAAAGATTCTTCAAAGTATTTGCTCCGGCTCACATTTAATTAAAAAGTGATATGAAAAGTTAAATTCAATCTAAAACATATCTACAAATAAGAAAGCAAAGCTAAAACACTTCCCATATTAGTTGTTATTTCTAATCTTACTATGGTTTAAGACACATGATTCAATTTCATAAGGGAGACTTGATCTCTGAATCAAATTGTCCCTATTCGAGGATCAAGTGGTTCTTTTTCTCTGCAGAGTTAATTCTGATTATGCTTACACAATACACAACTAAACAAGATGTATGAAAAAACGTCCTGTTGATGAAAGAAAGCTGAAATCAGTCTTCCACATAGTTCTAGAGAGAATCCATTTGCAAAATCCATTTGCAGTATGTCAAAAGCCTTGAAATATCATCTACTGATAACTCTATTTATTAATTTGCCATTAACAAACAAAAAATATACAACAATAACTGTATGCTTATTACCAATAGACGAAATTATTACCAAACTACTGCGAGTCATCGGGACGTTATATGTATAAGTGATCCTTTTCCTTTCATATTCATAAGTCAAGAACAAATCAGATCTCATCTTAAGGATGAACCAAGAATAATATCAGTAAGAACGAAGAAAAGATTCTACTAAAATTTAAACAAATACATCTAAAAAAATACTAAGGATGTAAGTATAGGGTCAAACAAATGGAAAAGGAAATGAAAATACTCAAGGACAAGACAAATACAGTAAACTGTAAATTGGGTTCCCAAGACAACAATATATCAACATTAAAAGACAAAGAATTACTTCTCTTATTTGTGTCAAACTTAGAGATTTCGAAGAGAAGTGGTATATCTAATAACGAGTCTGACTCTGAAAATGAGGAAGACACTTTAGTTGCAGCAGGAAGGGGACTGGGTGAATGCAAATTTAAGATCGGAAAAAAATTTTATTCTTAGATGTGATGGGCAGGTAACAAAAGTAGATTAGATATGAAATAAAATTCGCACAAAAAATTAATTTTTCCAGCCCAAAAATTAAATCATCTTTAAAAAACCTCAGAGTTAAGAAAAGTTCCAAAGTTACAAGGTAAAGTTTTTAAAATGTTAACTAGATTTAAATAATATTAGTAATGAAGATTGATTTTGTTTTTTTAAATCTACACAGAAGAAACCTACATTTAAAATTTATTCTTTTTCTAAAATTAAAAATTAAGATTACCTTTATTTAATAATTACATGAAAGTATTAAAGATTATTAAAACTTATATAATATGATGGGTTGAAAAGTTTCACAAAGATGTGAAAATAGATATGAAATTAAAGATCAGAAAAAGGAAAAGCAAAATTGTGTACCAAAGGTCATCCTTTTGCTTTTTAAATTCCCAAAAATAAGATAAAAAAGAAGCTATATAGACATACATTTAATTAGAATTAAAAGAGAATTATTAGAAATAAGTTAAGTGACAAATATATATTTATAATTTGAAAGATATCATTTGTTTCATCTTCTGTTACCTATTGTTATAAAATACTTGAGTGTAATTAATGAATAATTCAATTTATTAACATGCTACGTCAACTTGTAACTAACTACCTACATAATGAAATCTACGAAACTAAATTTCATGAATTTTGAATTGTTGTACCATCATGAAACTTGGCAATTGTGGGTAGTTCTGATGACAATACAGTAAAATGGTACTATCGGACTGACTCAATGAAATAGAACTGGAAGTTAGGCCCTGAACTCTATAAGGGAACAACGTATCCTAATTGTTTTTGGGCTTCTAATTGTTGTATACATGGTGATCTACTTAGGACTATATACCTTTCGCGACTAGATAAACATACGTAACTCTAAGTAGATTAAATTACTTTGCGGACTTCAGATTGAAGAATTGGATTATTTCAAGCTTACCGGAAAGACGATTTCATAAATACTGCACTAAAAAATAAAAAATAATTATCTAAGCTGCTTTCTCTGTCTATTCTGTAAGAACTTTAGTGTAAGCCATGCTTGTTATTGAGAATAAAAGAGTTTTCTTCTCAAAAAAAATTTTGGTTTTTAAATTAATATTAGGTGAATTAGTATTAATTTGTAAAATGGCTTCTATTATATTACTAACATCTTTTTACTATTGTCATTTTCACTGAGTCTTCTGCAATGTAAAGTGTCCATTTGATTCATTTGAAAAATTGCTTGTTTAACAATAAGTTCATTTAACATATTTATATTTGCATTGAAGTCTATCCTTATTAACATTTTGTTATTATTATCATTTTCACTGATAGTCTTCTGCGATATAAAGTGTCCATTTGAATATTTTGAAAAATTGCTTGTACAATAATAAGTTATTTAACATATTAATATTTGCATTGAAGCCTATCCTTATTAACATTTTGTTATTATTGTCATTTTCACTGACAGACTTCTGCAATATAAAGTGTCCAATGATTAATTTGAAAAATTGCTTGTATAACATTAAGTTCATTTAACATATTTATATTTGCTTTGAAGTGTATCCTTATTAACATTTTTTTACTATTGTCATTTTCATTGACAGTCTTCTGCAATATAAAGTGTCCATTTGATTCATTTGAAAAATTGCTTGTTTAACAATAAGTTCATTTGACGTATTTTTATTTGCATTGAAATTTATCCTTATTAACATTTTGTTATTATTATTTTTGTTGACAGTCTTCTGTGATATAAAGTGTCCATTTGGTTAATTTGAAAAGTTCCTAGTATAACAATAAGTTCGTGTAACATATTTATATTTTGCTTTGAAGTGTATCCTTATTAACATTTTGTTACTGTTGTCATTTTCACTGACAGTCTTCTGCAATATAAAGTGCCGATTTAATTAATTTGGAAAATTGCTTATATAACAATAAGTTCATTTAACATGTTTATATATGCATTGAAATCTATCCCGATTGACATTTTGTTATTATTGTCATTTTCACTGACAGTCTTCTGCAATATAAAGTGCCCATTTAATTAATTTGAAAAAAAGCTTGTATAACAATAAGTTCATTTAACATGTTTATATATGCATTGAAATCTATCCTGATTGACATTTTGTTATTATTGTCATTTTCACTGACAGTCTTCTGCAGTATAAAGTGTCCATTTGATTAATTGGAAAAATTGCTTTTATAACAATAAGTTCATTTAACATATTTATATTTGCATTGAAATCTATCCTTATTAACATTTTATTCTTATTGTCATTTTCACTGATAATCTACTGCAATATAAAGTGTCCAATTGGTTAATTTGAAAAATTTCTTGTATACCAGCAAGTTCACTTAACATATTTATATCTGTATTGAAGTCTATCCTTGTTAACATTACAAATGTGAAAGTATTTTTGTTACCACTGCGACCAGGCAACAAATCACTAACAAATTCGATACTTATGGTTATTGTGACATAACAACATATAGACTTCGCACACATGGTGGATATAATAATATCGTGAAGAGTGTCTTTAGATGTTTATTATTCAATCATGCTTAAATGGATGAACAGATTTTTGTAAACTTTGGTACCGGTGGCAGACATCAATGTTTTAAAAATTGTAAAGGAAAACTACAACTCTACAAATTATGTATATTTTAATTTAAAAACAACAAATGCAGATGTCATTTTTCGAAAATCACAATCTCCAAATGGCGACCTTCGAGCCTGACACACCCTTCGAGTCTAGCACACATGTTTTCAAAAAAGCGTTTACAGAGTGATTGGGGAATCTTGCTGACTTCAGCTCGAATATTTTCTTTAAGTTTTGTAAACAACGTATTTTATAAAGTATGTTCTGTAATTCCAGTCTAAAAAATCATATATCATCTCGGCATATCTCTCTAAATTCACAGTTACAGTTTGGTCATGTTGGTTTTCAAAGAAATAAGGCCCTATAATGGCAGATAGAGATGTAAAGTCTCTTGTTGCATTTGTCTTGGGTTGTGGACATCCTAGCAACGGGAATTCACATATCTTTCAATGTGAAAGTGGGATTCATCACTAAAGAATATGTTATGCATCCGAGTAGCAGTACGAAATCTCAATAGCATCACCTCTGCTCAAGTTTTTCTCCATTCAAAGTCAGAATCGTGTAAATTTTGAATGATTCGAATTTTATACAGATGGAACTTGAGTTTTTTTCGTTTTATAATCTGTTAAGTGGATTTCGTAATTTCCACTATTGGTGAATGTGTACAAAGAGATAAACGGGGATTTTCAGTCACAAAACCCATAACACTTTCAACATTTTCGGCTACCATTGGTATAAGTCCTGGTCCGGGGTCTAATTACTGTTGATCCTATAGCTCTGAACTTTGTTACCCAAGACTGAATGAGGTTGATTTATAGTCCATCGCACAATCGACAAATATCGTAACGATTATTAAATCGAAGGCTTGCTTCAGATAGTCAAAAATCACTCAAAATGTATGCCTCAATGGCAAAAGGACAGTGCTCTCCACTCCACTGCTCCATGGCTACAAAAAACTCCGCAGCGATGTCCCTGTGCCTCATGCATGTGTTGCGTTCAGAAACTATGTTTATTCAAACTTTGAAATCTGCTACTGGAGACCCTGTCATATAAATTAGTAAAATATTCAACATTATTTAGATAAAGATATCTTAATAGTTTTCATTAGATCAGGGACATATCCACTAGCTTAGTCAAAAATCCGCATGGGAAAATCCGTTGCTGTAAATATGCTAGAATATATTGTTCAGCTACTATCATTGTATAGTACAGCCTAGTAGCAGTAAAACATGCTTTCCACTAATCTTTCAGACAAATGAAAATTATTTTCAGTGTTACTAAGATGGTGAGCTGCTTTAGAATGAATAAACACTTTTCCTGAAATTTCTTCATCAGAGCTAACTAGATATTTCCTCTTTAATTTACATCGAATGAGAGCAGGCACCAATATAAGATCAAATATAATAATTATTATAATACATAGATAGCTCAAGTTTTGAAGTCATTATCCTCCCTATTTACATAATTTTAGTTGCCCAGTTCCAACAACTTTTCATGAAACTGTAACATTCTTTTTGGTAGATTTTCATCATTATTGTATTAAGGTTGATGGTGAAGACAAATACTTCAAAATGTTTTTGTGAATACAGACACAAAGTTTTACGTGTTTCTTTATAGTGCAATTAATGTTTGCCTACAAACCACAAATGTACTTTGGGAGTTTCGCGTACAGAAGAATAGGTATACTCCATTAATACCCAGCAACAAACAAGTGACCTTTAATGATTTCTGCACTAACTTTTCAAGTCAAGTTTATCATTGAAGCAACCTAGTCAATTATATCATTTTCACTTCGTTTTATCCCTTTTATCTCGATTTTAGATTAAACATACTATATAAATTATTATGATTGAAATGTAAAAATGATATCAAAATTATTTGCACTGTTTTTTCAATATCAAATCTCTTAATGTGACAGAACTGTGGTAATATTTGTGCAAATTGGGCCAATTACTGTTTAGGTTAGAGCAAACAATGATGTTATCTATATGCTATCTGAGTACAATTTATTTGCGTAGACCATAATTTTTAAGATCTGTGTAAATTCTACTGAATAAAAATAAACATTAGAATTGCAAATTGTAATAAATAATTTTTATAACATAGACCCTGTTACTATTAGCGGGATATGTGGCATATTTTAAATATATATACTATACGTTCCAGTGATAATGAAGAAATTCATCACCATATCAAAAAAGCCATATTAAAAGCAAGAAGCTTGCAAGATTATAAAAATTTGTATCAAAACATGTCTAAATACAATATTGAGCTACATAATTAATATGCCCCATGGGAGATTGACTTAAGATACATAAACATTTGGAGGATATTTATATTCAAAATAAACCATGTAAACTAGTTATGTTTAAAAACATCAGACCAGCGGACACTTAACCATGATTAGGAAATAATGGTAAACATAATGTTGAAATACGTACATTTTCTGTTCTTCATTATATATGAGGTTTAAATTTTAAGGTATCTTATAGTCTTACTTTTCACAAGAACATATTTGTTTTAGTAATTTTGGTGTCTGCTTTATAAATTTATTAAATCATTTCCATTTAAAATAAGAATCAAATTTCCAAATAAATATTTTTTAATGTATTTAGTTTTAAAAAAATTTTTCCTAATTTCCAAAACTAATTTACTCCAGAGAAAATTTGATCTGTCATTGTATTACTCTTTAGCAAGTAAAAGTAGTATTTGGCAATTTATAACCGATAATTTTTTTAAAATGTGGAATTTATGTATTATTTTTACCAAAGTATTTCTACCCACTTCACTCCTTTATGCCATAAAGTTTTATTTAAGTATATACGTTTTAATTAATATATTCATCAAAAACTTTCCCTTCAATTATCCCTTTATTTATGTAAACGTGGTCATTTTCATTACAGCAGAACATTTTATTATATCCTGTGAAGTCTGTGGGATGATAAGATTACTTCAAAAGCAGGACCGTGCCGCTGAAGGACTGCCTATGGTCACGTTAATTATGTTCCATATAGTTTTAAGCTACATTGTGTGCACGACTCTTCATTCTGCTTCTTGATGAATTGGTGTATTTTTATCATAATTCCTTTTCACATCTTAATCATTAGTTTTGTTACATGCAATTTAAGCACATTCAATTCATTTACTCTGAAATAATATTTTCTAAATAACATAATTGTATTAATATAGCATATTAATATGTATTTATATTAATAGAGACTTAATGCAACACAAACAAATTATACTACGAAAAACAACATTATCGTTTTTCATAGTATTTTTTGCACATAAGCTATATAAACTGAGATGGTTTTAAAAAATCCACTTAAGATATTCATGGTATTAAAAAAGATAAATAACATCTGTATATTTCAATATTTTCCAATAGATATTAGAAAATTTTAAAAGATACTGTGGACAAATTATGGGAACTTTGCCTGAAATTTTTTTAAATAATATAGTTTTCATATTATTTTATGCAATAATATATCAATCAAAACTGAACTTATACAGTTAAATCTCAATTAATAGAGATTAAATTAAAATCTCTCCCGTCTCTTGAACTTTATACATAACCTTGTCATCATAAATAGATAACAAGAGATAAATTATAAACGTTACATTTAACATTAATATTAGAGCAAATTATTATTGTGTGAAGTGATCATGTCAACGGTATTAACTTTTTTTTCAATTAGTTTAAATTATTAATTAACAATAATTTATGCTTTCCAATAATTAATTTTTATTAATTCTATAAATTAATGCACATTTATATCGGCTAGCAAACAACAGAATTTTCACAATAGGTTACATAATGTACACTGACTTTCATATTTATTTCGTAATTTTATTGCCTGAAATTTTTATTATAGGGCCAGAATTACCAACTTTGGGGGGGATGTTTTCATTCAGAGACAGCAGCAGTACTACGAGAACTAAATTTTTCATTACCTGTAGATAAACGCTTGTATAAACAGGATATTAAAGGAAGCAAAGCATATGCGTCAGCCTTATTGAAAGCTGACTTGCTCGATGGCGACAATTATAACTCTATAAACAATGGTTTGACTCAGGTAACTCTTAATAAATGTATTTTATTTTATAAATATATTAAAATACCTTTTATGAATGCAAAATATATATAACATGAATTTTAATTTTAATATTACATAAAAGTATCTTTGGTGTATTTATACCATACTGTAACAATTTAAGTAGAGAATATTTTAATATTAAAAATATCAACATTTAAAAGTTTGTGTTTGTGTGTATAAGGTACATAAATAACCATCTTCTTCCAATATAGATTAATTAAACATGAAACATCGAAAATTTATCATTGAAATTTATATTTTAAAATGAAGATTATTTTTTAATAGGTACTAGAGGAATTTAATGAGATGAATTTGTTGACGACTACACCTGACTCAAATGATGAAGACATACACACATACGTAGAGAAAAAGCTATTAAATATTGCAGGCCCAGCAGCTCTGCGACTTCATACAGGACGTAGCCGTAACGATCAAGTCGCTACAGACACAAGACTTTGGGAAATGGAAGCCGTTGCACATCTCAAATATTCAATTCTTGGTCTTATTCAGGTACTTTATTAATAAATATTTCTTTTAAATTAAACTATAGTTGAAATATTAAATTTTCACTATATGTTTTTTTATTAATAGGACCGTTAAATTTATATTTGTATTTAAAATAATAAGAAATTGATTTTATCCAATATTTTATTTCTGTTTCTGTCCAGATTATGACTGATAGAGCTGAAAAAGAAATAAATATAATAATGCCTGGATATACACACCTCCAAAGGGCACAGCCAATAAGATGGAGTCATTTTCTTCTCAGGTATAGTTTTAATTTATATTGTAACATAATTTGATATCTTCCTTACCAATATAAATACAGATATTTTAATAATTGTAAAGGTGCTAACAGCTAATACAAAAGTTTTCTTTCGTCACTTTCCGTCACTCTGTACTTTTGATGCAATACAACCGCAATTATAAGCGACTAAGGTAATGATACAGGTTGAACATTTTATATTTTAATCTATTTATAAATTAATTTCTTAATTATGTAAATATCAAGTATTAAAGTGTAGAATTAATCTATACAAAACATGGTTCCATGAACCTAAGTAGAAACTATTCCAAGGGGCTTGCTTATATTTACGTTAGCGTTTTCGTTTTGAAAAACATCTAGTAAATACCTGTGTTTTAAATGGGAAACATCTCCCAAATGAAATATTGGAGATAAATAAAATGAGTTTGATTATTAAATCTACGGAAAATGTATAACATCCCTTTCATTTCTTTAACTCACAAAAAAGTAGTTTGCTAAATTTTACATTTGAAGATCAACAGTGAGTGCAGAATGATTAAACCTGCAATACGTTTTAACCCTTTCTTAGAATTTTAAAAACCCTATATAATATCTATAAAATTTCTATAACCAGTGGTTGAAGTTTAAAGTATGGGTATGTAAATAAGTCAAAAAATATAGGTTTGAATTTTGCACAAAAGTGACAGTTAAAAAAAGATTCTATAAATCATATCCAGTATACATGTAAAATAGAGCCCCACGTCTTAATAACGAGTGTTATTTTTGCAATGTGTTAGCAAAAGAGGAAATAATACCATTTTTAGGTGAATACAATTTATATTTAAATAAATGTGTAAGGAATATACTTCATTATAAATAAAACTAGAAATACTCTATTTCACTTTCTTTTTTACCTCTCCTTAATTTCTTACTTCCACAGAGACCAGTTTAAACTAATGCAAGTGACAGGGTATTTTCGACATCGGCCAGTTATTTTCCGGCTGACATTTTTTAAACTTTTCTAACGTGTGTTACAAATCTGGCAATTTTTTTTGCATTTACAAACAGATGTTTAGTTTTCTTATTTTAATTAAAAATTACCAAAGTGTGGTTGGCAGCTAAACGTAGTTAACTTTAGAACAGTTTAACCTATTTTATTAAAGACAGATTTCCATTTTTATTATAATAGTTATTTCAGACAGTTTGCAATATCTTGGTTTATATTTTTGTGTGGCTTAAATACAAAATGAAACATATTTATATCACCACACTACAATATCAAGGAACAAAAAACTAATAATTGGAAATAAATAGGTTACACTATATCAAAAGAATCTTTACATTGTATATTCATTTTTGTTAACATTGTTATAGAATAATATTATGGTTCAGACATAAGCACAGAATTCACAACATGAGTGTCCGAATCATTCGAGCCATTTTTTTCATTTGTAAATGACGAAATGTGTAGTATACATTTTATAAATAATTAAATACAATGAAAAAAACTACTTTTATGTACATGCACATTTATAATATAACTACAATAAATATCAGTTATTAATAAAATCTTTTTATACAGTCATATCTGGACATTCCAAGATGACGTTAAACGGTTAGATTCCATGTATCCACGCCTTGCCCAGTGCCCTCTGGGCAGTGGTGCAATAGCTGGTTGCGCATTTCCACTTGATAGACTTCAGATAGCTAAAGATTTGGGATTTCTAGATGTTACACCGAATAGTATGTATGCTGTTAGTAATAGAGATTTTATTGGTAAGTAATATTTCTGTTCTTTTAACTGTATTGCCGACTAAAACTTTTTAGTAACGACTCTTCCTCTATTCTCACATTTCTAGATTTTTATATAGATTTCTGTATATTTCCTTTGTGATCATGGAATAAAAATCTGAAATTAAATTTAAAAATTTTGTCTTTATTGCTCTGTTAGTTTATGATTATATCTGCTCATTTGTAAAATAGCTTATAAATCATATGACTCAATAACAGAATATATTAAATTTCACCAAACATTATTTATGTTGGATAACATTTTTGGAAGAAACATTGTTTTAGAGCAGTTTCATAAACCTTATATAAATATCTATGTTATATGCCAATAGTCAACTAATTTTTAATGCCACTAAAAATAGTGCTGTTATGATATTCTAAATAATCTTCATTTAATGTTTCTTTTTACCCTCAGAAACGTTATTTAGAAAAGGAAAAAAAATTGGGCACATACTAAAGTCAAGCAAACCTATTAACAAATTGAAGAATTTCAAAAAAAGCTATGAACTAAAATTATGGGTATATAAGTACAGTAGATATAAGCACTGCTTTTTATTGCCTTCACAAATCAGGGCAATGAATAAAATAGCTCTTAATACTCATAACATTAATTGTTCTTTTTCAAAATTGGTCAATGAGTGATTTTCATTTCAGCTGAATTCCTTTTCACATGCTCATTATGTGCTACGCATTTGAGTAAACTTGCTGAAGATTTTATTATCTACAGTACGAAGGAATTTGAGTTTGTGCAACTAGCTGAAGAATTTTCTACGGGCAGTAGTCTAATGCCACAGAAGCGTAATCCTGATAGTATGGAGTTGATTAGAGGAATGGCTGGTGCCATACAAGGGGAAACATTTGGTTTCATGACTACAATGAAAGGATTACCAAGTACATACAATAAAGACTTACAAGGAGATAAAGAATCTTTATTTAGAGTGTTTGATAAACTACAAAGTTGTTTGAAAGTAGCGCAGGGAACAGTTCAGACTTTACAAGTAAGTATTGTTTATCGGCAAAACAAAGTAAATGAGAAAGACTTAAAAAAGAATATTTAAAATACCTTTTTAATTTACTTGCACTCGTTATTAACATAGTAAGACTGACTGGCATATATTAATACATTGTTATGTTATATGACACATGACTCAACTAGTAAATATTAGTACAGGGAAGAGTTCAAACTTTACAAGTGTTTATCTACAGAATACAGTTAATGAGTATAATCTGTTAATAAGTTAAAAAAGAACATATAAATAAAATAATATATTTTTAATTTACTTGCACTCTGTTAAAAAAGGGCATATACTGAACTCTGGTAAAAACGACTGGCAAATACTGATCCATGGTTGTATTAAGCAAAACATCACTTAATTAGTAAAAATTGTTATATATTTAACTCTTTTCATTTTTAAATGACTATAAGTAGGTAATTTTAAAACTTTTTATGTGGGTAAGATTTACCACGGTTTAAAATGTGTAGAAGACGAATTAAGTTCGTTTGCATGTTAATAAATTTGATATATTACGAATGTTAATGCTTCGTAGGAACATAACTTATCAAATAAGTGATTTAATAATTACAAATAAATTTACCATTTTCGTAAAAATTAAAAAAATAAGTTTTGCAGATAATTGATATTTTATTAATGAGTGATCTTCTGTATTTAGAGCTGCTATAGAAAGTAACAAATGTATTTAATTTCACCGCGTTTTTTATGGCTCACACATATGCAACACTTTTATCCGTTTTAAACTCCCATCAGCAGAGTATTAAAAGGACAAATATTTACAGTAGATAAGCAACTGGTATTAGTCTTAGTCTGTGTTATGTTTTGTATTGTATATAAATAAAGGAAATGTAATATACATAAAACTAATTGTTTCAGGTTAATGAAGAAAAATGTTTAGCTGGCCTTGACTCGAGTATGTTGGCTACTGATATTGCTCATTATCTTGTGCGACGTGGGGTTCCCTTCAGAACAGGGCACCATTATGCGGGAAAAGCATTGCTAATTGCTGAAAAAAAGGGTATTGCTCTGCACGAATTACCATTAAGTGACTTTCAAAGTATTTGGTAAGGCTTAATACAGTATTTCAATATAAAACCATGCAGTAAAGACCATACATATTGCATGCAATTTATTGCACCAAAACTTTGTAAGTTTTCATACTAATATAAGAAAGAATGCGGTATATGAATAGATTGCAATAGAAACATTTTTAGAAAATAAAAATCATATTTATATATCATATGATGAGAGTTTGGAAGAATGTTTCAAAATCCAAACACAACCACAAAAATGTGACCATCCACCCACAAAAAGGTGACCTTTCCTATCAAACTTACATTCATAATGAACGGGTCAAATTCAAAGATAACCGCAGCTGTTGTAATAATTATATCTACAATAATACTAAATATAAATGTACAGTTTGCAAAACTAAAACAGACATTCATTTTATTTGGCCTCCACAATTTAATAGGTTTGATATTGACTGTTAGTGACCATTAATTATGTTTCATATAAAGTATGTTTCATAAAATGCATACTTACTTTAAATAAAAAATAGAAGAGTTGAGTTTTGACAATTAAATTAAAAAATTTTAAGCATATAAATCATTGCATTTTTAAAAAATTTTCAGAAGTGGTCACAAAAATTTTCAGAACTGGTGGGAAGGCATCACTTAAATACTATTCTTTTCAATTTTTCTTTACAAGTGACATATACTTGTGCGTGATATGTTCTTAATATTTACGTAAAATTTTCAATATTCATGTGAAAACAACTTATCTCAATTGTGTTATAAAAGTGACTTCCCATTAAAATTAATACGCAATCTAGAAACAAATACAATAATATTTATTTTCTTTTATTACAATTCTTTTTCCCAAATTTCCCCAAGAAGGTTTAAAATACAAAGCTTAATGCATTTGTAAAATATTAGCCAGAGACTATTATTAATTACATATCATAATATAATGTTTCAACTTCCTGTCTTGAATATATCAACTTCCTGTTTTGAATATATCATTACCAATGCCAGTGATCAATATTTCTACATAAATACTTTTGCAGTTATTTTAATTTAAATAAGAGTAATTTTAATAGTATTTTACAATATAAACCAACAGCTACTCTTATTGTAATTTGTTGCAATGCATTTTTTTACATAATTTTTGATAATTTCATAGAAAAATTGGCAATAATAACATTTATTTATTAATAGGCTATAATTTCATATCAATTGATTAATTTTGTCGTACTTTTTAATTAACCTAGTTTGTGTCATTTATTCAGTGAGAAATTTGATGACGACATCCACAATATTTGGTCATGGAAAAGTAGCGTCGAGCAGTACACTGTTATTGGTGGAACGGCTCAATCATCTGTTATGCAGCAACTAGATACATTAAAAAATTGGCTTCTTAAAGCTCCTAAAATAGGCATTGAATTAAAAAATGTTGACTGTTCTAATAAAATTTAAATTAAATATATTTTTTATGCATTTAACATGTGGTGTTCATTTACTTCAACAATGTTTTTATTGTCTTCAAAACCTTTGAAGTGCACAGAGTATAACTGATGTGAAAGATAAATATTTACTCAATTTTACAGTGATTTTTATATTATTTACTTTAGTCTGTAACTATTCACACCCGTAAATAAAATTCCAAAGTGAAATTTTGAGTTATCAGTCAGACAGCCCCTGGCCCATCAGAATTTATTACTTTATGTTCAGTGAAAATTTAAATTTTCGGGCTATTGGCAGCTTTTAGAAATATTCTAAATTTCCTTCCTGTGTTTTGATCATTATCCCATGCCATTATAACAAAAACTACTTATTTTTCATTTTTTTTTGTAAACTATTTTAAAGTGGTTGTACTATCTCACATGTATAAAAGTTTTTTGAAATGTGCACGATACCATTTAGAAAAAAACTGACGTTTTCGAATTTGAAACATTCTTTTTCATTATCTAAGGTCGACCTTTTTCTTTAATCGAAATTTTGAAGTGGTTTAAAACTAATTTTTACCTCTCAAAAGCTAAAATATTGCAACTAAAATGTCAAAGTATTAAATTTCCGAAATTTACATGTAACTCGTTGCCGCCGACGCACGTAACTTTCGTTAAGGCAATGAAGTGTGGTTTAAAAAGGGAGACGTGAGTAATAGCCGTCTGTAATGAATAAAAGAGACAAGTAGTGAGAGATAACTGCCACATTCCTTTGTGTCTTAAAAGCGTTTAATACACAGGTTCTCGGTAAGTAGGCGCATTTTAAAGGACTCATGCTCTCATGACCGTCTGCAGCGAAAGAAAGAGACAAGTAGTGAAAGAAGTTTCATACCTTAACTGCCACACGCCTTTATACGTTAATAGCCTTTAATACACAAGCTAGCGGTAAGTAGGCGCATTTTAAAGATAGACAAGGAAGAGCGTAATAGATAACTCGTATGCGTTTTCTGGATTTTTCGTGCTATTTTCATTTTTCTGCGTTGAAATTGAACTTGTTTTTATTTAAGAGTACGCAAGAGTACAATTACGGTAATTGTTAATTAAAGGCAAATGCCAATACCTCGCTCGTGTAGCAGTCTCCTCTATCGACAGAGGTGTCAGAGCACGCCGCTGTCCAGACCACTATATTTTTATAAAGGTACAATATGTACCTTTATGAAAATGATGAAAAATGCAAACTCTTAAAAAAAGGATTTCTAATGAAGACATAAAAGTTAGCAACAAGGGAAGACCTTAAACAGTGCTCGATGGAGAAGTGCTCGAACAAGTTGAAGAACATCCCTGCACTCCCGTACGTAGGAAAAAAGACGCACCGGTATTCCAAAACAACAACAGTTCACAAAATTTTGAAACGACAATGTCTTCGCCTTACTACCCTCGACGCTTATAAACACAGCAATTTCGGGATTATACCGGAAGACTTCATTTTAGCCGCTGAATGTTAAAGAAAATTCATCTTACTTTTTCAGCATACCGATGATACAATTTTTAAAATAAATATATATATATATACACACACACACATATATATATATATATATATATATATATATATATATATATATATATATATATATATAGCCTGGAAGGGAAAAATAATAATTTTATATCCTGTTAAGTAAATAAGAAATTTTTTTAAATTTATTTTCCCATGAGGCGTAGTTTTATTTTTTTACAATACCGAGTGTCTACCAACTATATTTCAAAATAACTTTTAAGCTTATAGTACAACTCTCTAGAACATATTATAAAAAAGAATGTACAAATCCTTCATTATAAATAATGGCATCCAAACCACTGGGAAAAGGCCATATTAGCAACTTAACACGGTAGTATTGCAAGCTGTTGCACATACCAAAAAAAAACACATTCATATGTTAAGCCTGTCATCTCACAGCAGTCATAAGATCCAATCCTCAGACCTATTGTTATTTAGGCCCCTAAAAGCATATTACACCGATACCTATATGTTACAACTGCACTACATCAAATTGTGTCCAGGTAGTAATCGTGTATGGGCAGTCCTCGAGTTACGTCGTTTCGACTTAAGTCGTTTCGAGTTAGGTCAACCAATATTTGGACACCATTCCTCGAAATAGCGGCAATTGTTTCGATCTACGTCACGCTGTAATTGTGTCAGGTTCGGGCAATATAAATTCCTTTGGTTCGGGTGTCGGGTCTCGACCTGCGGAGAATCACTCTTGTTAAACAGTGCGACGGACGGTCAAACGTGTTACGCATAAAGCTTTCTGTATTTTTTTGAGATTTTCTGTTTGTTATTTGCTTGAAATTATTGGCATTGAATTACTACTATGCCACTCAACGAAGTAATAATAGTAAAGTGTAGAAAAATGTAAAAAAGACAATAACAATGTAGGTTAAATCTAACATTTTAAAACTCAAACATCGTGGTTTAAATATACCCGGAAAAAAGAAAATCAACTCTTCTGACCTCAATAAAAGAAACCCCAAACAAAAAGAAACTGAAAGAGTTAGAATAGAAAAAGAAAACAAAACAAATATTAAAAACAAAACAAAGTGGCAAAATAAGTGTTGTTTTAAAATAAAATATAAAAAAAAAAAAATTTTTGTCGGACGCAAATAATTATTCAGTGTATGCCAATAATAGAGGTTTATTAATATATAATAATAATAAACCTCTATTATTGACAGGTGAGTCTGAACAACTCTCTATTATTATATATAATAATAGAGAGTTGTTCAGACTCACCTGTCGAAAACGTGCAAGTGGATGATTTTATAATCTTCAAAGTTTATGGAAAGTCAATGAATATTGCACTAAAGCGACAGTAACCATGTAGCTAAATCGACTCGTATTGTCAGTAGCAGACTCGATGTAACATTTTATAAAAGGGTGCCTCAGGCACTCAGGGTTAAGGGTCTTTGCCCCCACCCACCCTAAATGCTGAGCTCATGACCTTATATAATTTAAATTTCAATTTGGTCCATTATTTACAGGACAAACTGTATCCTACTAATATAATTAAGAGGAAAATTTTGTTCGTTATTTAGGGATTAACGCAAAAACTACTAATCGCAGCATTATATTTTACAGTTTCCAAATTGCCATAGACTACATATATTGTATGTATATATGTTGCATAATTTTATATATTTTAATTTAATATTATATATAGTGTACCGACTACGTTGAGTCAGAGAAAAATCGATGGTCTGGGCCCTTTCGTGACGAACACTGGTAGATATATTAATGATATTTATGGAGGAATTGTATGTCTTAAAAAGATTAAAAGAAAAGTTCACGATAGCATTTATCTATTTTTACGATATTGTTACGATGGCGTATTTACGTACTTATTATTACCGTGGCGTATTTACGTACTTATTGTTACCGTGGCGTATTTACGTACTTATTGTTATCGTGGCATATTTACGTACTTATTGTTACCGTACCGTATTTACGTACTTATTGTTACCGTGGCTTATTTACGTACTTATTGCTACCGTGGCTTATTTACGTACTTATTGTTACCGTGACGTTTTACGTACTTATTGTTACCGTGGCGTATTTTCATACTTATTGTTACCGTGGCGTATTTACGTATTTATTGTTACCGTGGCGTATTTACGTACTTATTGTTACTGTGGCGTATTTACGTACTTATTGTTACCGTGGGCATATTTACGTACTTATTGTTACCGTGGCGTAATTACGTACTTATTGATACCGTGGCATATTTACGTACTTATTGTTACCGTAGCGTATTTACGTACTTATTGTTACCGTGGCGTAATTACGTACTTATTGATACCGTGGCATATTTACGTACTTATTGTTACCGTAGCGTATTTACGTACTTATTGTTACCGTGGCGTAATTACGTACTTATTGATACCGTGGCATATTTACGTACTTATTGTTACCGTAGCGTATTTACGTACTTATTGTTACCGTGGCGTATTTACGTAATTATTGTTACCATGGCTTATTTACGTACTTATTGTTACCGTGGCTTATTTACGTACTTATTGTTACCGTAGCGTATTTACGTACTTATTGTTACCGTGGCTTACTTACGTACTTATTGTTACCGTGGCTTATTTACGTACTTATTGTTACCGTGACGTATTTACGTACTTATTGTTACCGTGGCGTATTTACATACTTATTGTTACCGTGGCGTATTTACGTATTTATTGTTACCGTGGCGTGTTTACGTATTTAGTTTTACCGTGGCCTATTTAAATTAAATAAGTGCGCTATATACAATGCTGATGTAATATTTAGATCAATTTACTAATCCTCATTATAATAAATATAAAAGATATTTTAAGCGTTTTCGATAGAACAAAATTGACCCCTCACACTTTATAATATAGTTTAGTATTTGGGAAAAATTAAAAGGTTTTTGACAGTAAATAAAAGAAGAAATGCGCATTTTGCGCAATGCGAGGAATCGGGAAGAATGGCATATTCAGTACATTATAATATTGTTATTAATTCAATTAAATCACAAGACAACGTCCATGACAGAAAAAATACGTGTCAAAATTCTTAATCAAACAATTTAATTGTGCGAATTCTTCACTGGGAACGCTTTAAGGACTTTAACAAAATTATTTTATGCACTATCTTCGTCTACCCTAAAATGTACCCATATGAAGCCAGAGAGGTTCGCTAGTTTGATACTGAAACTCAAAGTTTCAGCTTGTTGCAATCATTAACTATTTTATAACTATTCCTTTTGTGGTACAATAATTCAAGGTCGGTAGATTTTAAACTACCTCCGACCATAGTCTCCACATCCTGGGCCTCCTTGCCATAAAAGTGTAAGCAGATCCATTTATACACGCCCGGCACTCCCGTCGTCATTTCAATTGCGTTTAATAAGTAAATTGACATAAAATCAACAAAGTACATGAGTTGCCAGGTCACTGGGATTTGCTGGATTTTGATTAAATAATCTATAAGGGTCCAAAATCCTTTATAAAATTTCTTTCATCTTCGATCCTTCACACTGAATTTTGTTGCTATAAACATTTATCGAAACTATATCATTTTAAAGAAATTTGTAGACTTCTAAATAAAACAATTTAAGAAAGAGAAACAAAAGAGGGCCTAAATGACTGACTCCAGATCAAGTAATACATTTGAAATTCCCAAACTGAGCATATGTTTTTCAAGCTGAAAAGTAACTGAAAGTGTAAGACAGAACAGTCTCCAATCGTTTTACTAGGAGAATATCATTATCAACTCGGTCAAATGTCTTGCTAAAATCAAAATAAGCCACATCTACCTTCCGTCCACCATATAATTCCCTTGCAACATATTCCATAAAGTTAATAAAATTAGTGACAGTAGATCGCTTAGACCTAAAACCGTGATGACAGTCCGTCAACTGGCACTGAACTTGAGCATATATGCGGCAATGTAAAACGGCTTCATATATTTTAACAAATGTAGATAACACTGCTACAGGTCTATAATTTTTACATCTGACTTAGAACCAGTTTTATAAGAAATATTACCCGGGAAATCTTCCTAACGGGGGGATAAATTTCAGAATTTTAGGATAGATTTTTATGAATATAATCGGTTTGATGAAGAACGCAGAACAGGCCTTGATGAAATACGGGAATAGGCTATCAGAATCGGGGGCCCGTTTTGGCTAGAGCTGCTTCAACGCAAGTTCAACTTCAGAATAGGCTACCCTTACGATATGCAAGTAAGATGCACCGTCTGTATTAGCGACTCATTTCGTTTCTGCAATGTCGAGTACCGGTTCAATGTTAAAAAACATTAATATAAAATATTCCGCGAATTGTGCATCATGAATCATATTTTGGAGGTACGTGAAATACAAAACATATCTGTCTGATCGTTTGTGTTTCAGGTATCTCCAAAATATTTTCGAGTCAAACGTAATATTGGCTTTCATATTTCGTACGTACGCGCTATACAGGGCTCTCATGTCACTTTTGACCTGCGTACGTCAAAAACTTAACATTTCATGATCATATCCCAATCCAAATTTTTTATGCAGCTTATGATAAACGGTTTGGCGCGAATGTCGCGAATAAGCTCAGTGCTAAACCAAGTCGGATAATGATACCGCTGGTTTACACTAATCCGCCTTATAGTGGGAACACTTTCGATAATTAAATTAAATAAAACATCAGCAGTTTCATCAGGTTCAACCTTATTCCATGATAGTGTTGAGTCTTGTACATAACTTTAAAAAGCTCGCTTTACAAGAAACCCACTCGCTGCTGACAGTCACCTGATGCACTGGGTCCAATTCGTGATATGACGATTTTATGCACGCTTCGAGAGGAGGGTGATATGAAACCGGATGAACCACACCCTCTGATGGCGAGAGCACACTTGTACTAGCCCCAGCATCACTGAATGAGCATATCACCGTTTCCGACTTCTTTTCGCTACAGCTAACAACCTTATTGTACTCTTGGAAGTGACAATATGATATGAAGCACTAAAAATAATTTAGAATTGATTAGGACGCACTGTACAAATTAAAATCACCAAGGACTAGGATATATTTAGATTTGACAGACAAACATTTTCAATCAAAGTAAAGATGACGTGAATTACAAACACTATGTGGAATGTGTACAACACAGTAATAGCACAAAATGAATATAGATAGGGACACAGATACCTACAAATCTTTTTGATGCTCCAAATGTCAATTGAATTTCAAAGAATTCACAACTTCGACCACTGTCACTACAAGAAAAAAATATGATGTATATGTGGATATTATTTACGGCCAGCCATTTTTAGAATCATGTTACTTTTTACAATCGTGTTACATTTTAAGCTTCCGTAGTTAAAATAGCGGAAAACACGAAAAAAACTAGAGGCAAAAAATCGAAGTTCTCGAGCATAAATAGTTATTTTACGGTCAGTTTAATTAAACTTGCCAATAAATTGAAATGTAAAAAAGTATATTGCCTAATGGAAACAAAATTAACGTAGTATAAAAAATACGTTTATCTAAAATGTAGACGCCGACAAATTCGTAATTTTTAAAAAAATAGAGAAAAATATTTTAATTCTTTAAAATATTTTAAGTTATTAGTAATCAATTAGAGTTGAATATTTTTAATTCAAATGTTTTTTTTTCTATGTACCTTTATAATTATAATACACTTCTTTTGCACTGGTTATTCATTATTCGAAAATCGAATAGTTGTGAAAAGCTCGTGAACCAGGAGCAAACGTTCCGAAATCAAATTTAAGTTTCTGTTTGAGGAAACTACGAGTTTTAATTTCTAGTCTAAATATTATGTATTCAAAATATTATGAGCTGCCATTATATTTTGAATACATAATATTAAATGTACGAGTATTTGAAATGTTCATATATTCTATTCAACCTCGAGGTATGATAATTTTGACAAACAATAGTAAAGCATTTCATGCTGTTGTAAACAATGATAAGTTTCGCTTATATAATGTAATTATTTAAGCAATTATCGTCTATCATTAAATCTAAAGAGTTGTATACTTGAAGTAGATATTTAAAATCAGCCGCACGTCATTTTATAATTAGCGCTGGTTCAAGCGGTATTAAACTTTCCGTACGTTTAGTTAGTTACGAGTCACGTAGCTAGTTACGAGTCAAAAAGATTTATGTTCGATTATTAAAGGCGAAAAATGCCATATTCGAAACAATTGTTTTGTTGTGAGCGAATTGTTCTAGAGGATTGTGAATTAAAGGGTGGATTATTAGTGACTAACGGTACAATAGAGAAAGTTTTGACTGAATCAGAATGCAAAAAAATTATCGTAGATGAAAAACAAATAAAAGTAAGTAAAACCATTATTTTTATCCTATGAAATAATTAATCTTTTCGATCGAATAATCTTAATTAATTAGTACCCACATTATAGAAGAAAGATCCATATTTTAGAAAAGATACCGTTTTTATCTAACTAAAATTTTCAGTGGACGTAACTAGTCCTTATTATTTTGTAACCATATTTTCGCCCTTTATTTTCTTGAAATGTATTCATTATACGAAATATCTATTCATTATATTTAAGTAATATATTTTATGTAAGAAAGACGCGTTTATTATAATACACGTTATTTTTTTATCAAACTGAGTATATTTGAAGGTTGTTCATTAAACAAATTTAATTTTTTATTCGGAATGATTTTTTTTCATTCTTTTCAAAAACGATTGAAAATTGTCATATAGTTCTTTAACATTTTCTTTCTATGTAAAACTGAATATAATTGAAACATTTTCTTTAAAAAAATGTACTTTTTGCTGTTATCGCTCCTTGGACACTAATTTTTCAGAAACGGTTGTTAATTTCCGTAAATTTCCTTAACATTTTGTACACAGTTTGACTGAATCAACTTTATATATAAAAGTTACGTTTATTTGTTAAATCTATATATGTTATGTTATCTATGGATTCGGAATTATTTCAGTATGTTTTAAACTAAGAAATTATTTTAATAATTTTCCAATATTATTTTGGTCAACGCGAAAGTCGAAACACATAATCGCATTTTTTATTGTTGTCGAGCATATATTGTTGTAACATATTTAGCAATTAAAAGTAATAAAATTTAATTAATTTGTCTGTTACATTTTTTTATTTCATATTTTTTATATTTGATTTAATGATGAAATGTAGTTTACGTGGTAAGATTGAGATTATAGGATATTAAAAAATACAATATAACACAAAAGTACAGGAAAAAAAATTGCTCTAAAGAAAATATCGATGTCTTTTTTATTATCCTATTTAATATTACTTATGTGGTAATTTTCAGTATTTTCGTTTAGTCACGTGAATAATTATGATAGATAAAAAAATTTTGCATACCCATGTCAAATTTAGCAAATATCTATGAAAATAAATAACATAAAATTTAAAACTTCTCCTTTTAGGTTATTGATGTGGGCAATTACGTTCTTCTGGCAGGTGTAGTAGACTCTCATGTACATGTGAACGAGCCTGGTCGTACACAATGGGAAGGTTTTCAAACAGCAACAGCAGCCGCAGCGGCTGGTGGCATCACCACTATCGTAGACATGCCGTTGTGTGTATATAAGGATTATATGTTTTTAATAATATTAATTGTAATAATTATTAATAATAATAATTGTATAACTTTTGCAAACAAACATAAAAAGTGCAAAATATTTGTTATTATGCTTAACTTAATACTTTCCATTTTTGTGTGAAAGAAATGAAGGATTTTTGCGTATATCACCTTTAGTAATTTTAATCTATTTAAACAACTGATATGACATTGCAGTATTTAAAGTCCCATGCTTACGTTTCGGGATGTAGACCTTCCACATTTCTTTCATCTATTTTGTCAGCGCTTTCACGTCAACCCAAGATTTGCCCAGCTTCCTTGCCACGTCATCACTATACACCTCTAGATGGTTTTGGGGTGCCCTCTTCTGTGGCTACGTTATGGATTCCAATCCATCACCTGTCTGGGTATAGCACCTATAGGGTATATTAGGATGTATCGCAGCCATACCAATTTTTGCTTTCTGAGTCCTATGTGTATCAAAACTTGTTTCGTTTTTCTGTGAAAACTTGTTCCATTTCTTTTTCTCGGTCTCCGTCTTTTTGTGTGCCAAGGGAAAATTTGGTCGACCAGAAATATGCAGCATTCTACATAGACACCCGTTTGTGTATGATAATCCCGTTTGTGTATGATAAAATATTGCCTCAAACAGGTGTATAACATGAAAAATCTATATTTATATGATATATTAATTTATAATAACAATACTGCTTAAAACTAATATTTTCTTCATGATTTATTTCATTAACAGAAATTCTATTCCACCTACAACAACTGTGGAAAATTTGAGACAAAAAGCATGTGCTGCACAGAAAAATGTCTATGTTGATGTAGGGTTTTGGGGAGGTGTCATTCCTGGCAATCAGGTTGGTTTCCTTACCTTGTCTTATTTAATCTTTTTCTGGTCACATGACTAATTTGTAATTGTTATAATTTTGAATTGTATTAACTTGGATATGTTTATATAAGATTATAATACATTTGT
Organism: Druceiella hillmani; assembly: GCA_039881145.1. Lineage (NCBI taxonomy): Eukaryota > Metazoa > Arthropoda > Insecta > Lepidoptera > Hepialidae > Druceiella > Druceiella hillmani. The sequence goes on from JAYKKI010000003.1 coordinate 45,436,645, forward strand.
TCTAATATTTTTTCTGTCTGTCAGTATCCTTCTATTAGAAGTACTTTAATATTATTAAACATTTAGACTAATAAAATTATATAATTCTATCTATTGAACAGAATGATTTGATACCACTTATTGATTCGGGTGTAGTTGGATTCAAATGTTTCCTGTGTCCGAGTGGTGTCGATGAATTCCCTAACGTCACCGAAGAAGATTTGGAACAAGCTCTAGAGAAGCTGAGTGAAACCAATTCTGTACTTGCGGTAAGAAATTGAGTTAATTTCTTGTTTTGTTTTTTTGGTAAAATTAAAGTATATGGCTACTACAAATCAATAAATATTTAATCTAAATCCACGTCAATAATTTTTGATTCAACCAAGTCAAGTTTATAAAAAAATACGCGATTCTTATATAATAGAGTATTCTATGGTTATATTAATTGCATGGAAATAATGAAGCATGTAGGAAAGGGGTGGTTTTAACAGATTCACATGGTTCCCATTAAACAGGGCACAGTTAATATCGAAGTCAAGAAAGTCGAGTAAAAAAATTTAAAATCAAATTACTGTATAAATATTAATAATAAATTGAAAAAAATTTAAAAATTTTAATTTTTTGCCTGATCCGTATGACTTCTATGTATTGATCCTATGTATTGATTTGCCTGATCCATATGACTTCTTTGTTATTCACCACATATTCCAGTATTCCACTATGAGCTAACAATAGACGAATAATATTATATACGACAGTATGCATCTCAGATACCCCGCCTTGAACCTTCCAACCTAATAGATCAATTTGCAAGTATAGACAGTTACCACTGTGCATGATTAATCAGCAAACAACTGGAAATTTTCAGAATGGTCTGTGTCCCTTTCAAAGTGTGCTCACAAGGCATATTTTCTTTATTTACCTTATTGGTTCTACTTCTGCTCTTTTTAGCTTTAAAATGAAGTGTATTGCACAAAAGTCAGTGTTAATTTTTTTTAATAAAATGAACAAATGTGACTTTAATCATAATACTGCACAAGCCCTTCAACAAATTTGTTCACAATCAACATCGCAGGAATTTCAACTGCTAGCAAATAAGTTTATAGATAGTATTATCTTGATTTTTAACATTCATATCATATCTTTAAATCTGTTACTTTTATATAATATAATGTGGTTTAGCGGATGTATTCAGATATGGATGAATTATACATATTATGGAATTATATGTTAAAATGTAAACTTTAGTTCTAAGATTGAATGGCAATACTTAATTTAATTTTTTTCTAATGATTTCTCACTGGAAAATTAATTCATGCAAATGGAAATGGACGAAAACTGAATCTTCTATGGTTGTTTTAGAGACTTAAGACAAACGCAATGAGTTTTTCTAACCTAATATTAAGAAATTATTTTAAATTTGCAGTGACCCCGGTAAAAATTACAATATGTAAATAGATTTTTTTATCTATAAAATGAATCAAGACCTATGCAATGAGTACAACCGGTCAGTAAGTACTGACGAGCCTATCTCTGATATTTGCTGATAGGGACATCGTCATTTCTTCAATGAAAATAATTTATAAGCTTATTCCTCACTAGAAAAGGTTAATTTGATTTTATGTAATAAATTTTTTATTACAATAATTCTCATTTTGATTGTCTTTGCCAACCACATCCTCTTACTGTGTTATGTGTATTAGAAAAACATTGCAATTTTATACCTACTCTTCTTTACCTACTCTCGGAGGGGTACTGATCCATTAACCAGTCACTAAACCACCACCAAACCCGCACCGGAAATAAACTATGGCTTTTTGCTTGGACATAACTACACTCGTGGGTGTAACCAGAATTTTTACAGGAGGGAGCAAAAAAATTCATTATTTTTTTATTAATTATTATTAAAAGGTTACTGTAAAAATCGATACAAAATAAATTTTAAATGATTATGAAGTCTTATAAATTTTGGAAATACATAATTTTTTTGTGTTTATTTTTACAGACTGATTTTTTATACACTTTTAGTGTAGAAAAGCTCCATTTAATCTGTTTTCGCTCCTTATATCCGTCATGTTTTTACTGATTGTAACAGAAAAAGATCCATTAGATGATATTTGTGGTGCAAAATCATATCCAAAACTGTAACTTAAAAAGTGTGGACATGTTTTTTACATAAGAAAATTTCAGCCTTTTTTATTCATGAGTAAATTATGGTATACAGAGGTTATTTAAAAAAATCAACCCAAGCTGATTATCATTCTTTTTAAATGTATGTATAAAGTATTTGTAGCAAAATTTTATTTAAAATTAAGTTTTGCCTATGAGATCGAAAAGGAATACTTCCTTTGCTCACCCCCACGACTACATTTAGAAGATTAAAAATTAAGTTCCTTGTTCCTGGCGTGCCAAAAAATATTAATCAGTTATTTCTATGCTACTTTTTTTTACTTTTGCTACATTGTTAAATTTCAGTTTCATGCTGAATTAGAGGAAGAAAATTATGACAAAGAAACAACAGGTAATAAAAGAAAGTTTTTAATTTTAATGACTAAGCCTGATTTATAAATTTAAATAAAGATGCATCTGTTAGCTACAAAAAATAATTATTTATATCTTTTAATAATAATTTATCAATAAACAGTTAATAGTTTATCCAAGACTGCCATTTTTGATGCGTTTCCTTCCAAAGACGTAATTGTCAAAATACAAAATAAAAATTCTTGCATATACAAATTTTTAATTAGAATATTAATCATGTTTTAGACCCAGAAGTATATCAAACATATCTACAAACCAGGCCTCCACAAATGGAAATAAATGCTTTGAAATTAATCGAGAAAATGGTGCAGAAATATAAGTGAGTATTTTATTGATTTAATATACTTAGTTTTTTTTATTTAAAAATATTTAAAGAAAACTTATAACTCCTAGTATCATGAATAACCGACATTCACAGAGCAAGTTTGTTCTTGCTTTGTGAATGCCAGTTATTCACGATACTAGGAGTTATAAGTTTTCTTTAAATATTCCAACCTTGCTCTGTTTATTTCTGTTAGTGTATTTTTTAATTACATGGTCTTTATGTACTCTGCTTGAAATAAAAATGAAAAATACTGAGCTTCAATTATCGTTGACATTTATAGTTTAATTATAAGCAATTATGTTACGCAACTTGCCAAGGTACACCAATGTGCAAAAATAATTCCTACATATTTAGAATAATTTGTTGCATAATTCATTCGTTACTGTACAGGTTCTATAACGGTTTTTGTTAAAAATAAATCTACATTTAATATGAAAGGAAAATTCTATATTACTAAAGTACATAAATTTAAATTTTATTAAAACGGTTATTACTTTTGTTTCATAATGTTAGATTGTTGCTTTTGATTAAATGATTTTATCATAATTTAAAAAATATATACGAGTAAGAAGCACAATAAATAAGACCTTTAGCTTGAAGAAAACATCAATTCTAGTTTGTTTCGCTTCTTTTTTCTTGTTACGATAAAGGTCTTGATAATGCTTATAGGAATCACTAATTTTGTTTTTACATTAAGACTTCTGTTAAAATTGGGATCAGTTTCCTCAAAAATCTTCATTGCATTCTCTAAACTCGCAAAGGCTTCCGAAATGTTTATTAATGAAAGCTCTTTCTCAGTGATAGCAATAGATATTATTTTTTTTGTTTCTTTTCTTTCCGTGACTTGAATTCAGTGAGATCCTTATTACTCAGTTCTTGCAGGTGAGAATTTAATAAATCTTCAATATCATCAGCAGTGACTTCAATATTGGGCATAATATTCAACCAGTTGGTAGGCCAACTCAATAATATTTAACATGATACTGCCTTTTTCTATGCTTTCCTAAAAATCATTCCATCAGCATCTTCATGACAATAATAATATACATGGCAGATGAAGCTTCTTAAAGAGAAAATCAGGTTTAATTACATCAGGTTTAATCACTTTTATTACAAAAAACATTTTGCTAAGGCAGCTAACATTCATTTTAATGCCTCTTGTCATGGAAAAGGTCTAGCAGGTAATCTGAAACGTTTAGCAACGCAAGCAAGTTTACACTTGATCAAAAATCAGGCTATTTTTCATCTACAAAATTATATGATTGGGTAAAATCATGTTTGCCCCAAACTGCATTTATTACTACAGCAAAGAAGACATTCCTGAGCAGAGAATGTTTCGGCAATCCCACTTTAGTTGATGTCACAATTCCAGAAACCAAGAAGTAAGACTGTTAAAAAACAAAGGACTATTAGAAACAAGTTAGTTTACATAAAAAGCTTGTAAAAATAACTTAATAGAACAGTGCTTACTTTATTGCCTTCTTTTCTTCAAATTATCGATCTTTCTCAAAGATTTCAAAATATTTTGACCGTTTAAAACGAAAATTTTAGCAACAATATAAACAGCTAGTTCTGAAATTGCTGTTTAATTTGGTGTTTTCATACAGTACCACCTTGCCAACCAGATGTTGAGTGTGCCCTTCAGCACAACACCATTGCTCTATGACTTTCCTATCTTCTAAACAAATGTAGATGCCATTATAAAATTTTACCAGTATTATTAACATAATCTAACTTATTTTTTGAGATAAATTTATTTAAAATTATTAACTTCCGGTGTTTTATATAAAAAAAAATTCAACTTTTGAATTTAATTTGAAATCACAATATAACTTATTTATACATAAGTTTCTTAAACTGAATAACAGACTTCGAAACTGGTAATACCTGACTTAACTGCAAACTTTCAGAAGCCTGTAAGTCTGCTACTAGGTATATGTTAACCACTTATAGAGGTCTAAAACAACTAAATAGGAATTAATTTAAAAAGCTGTTTATTTTTTGGTTGTCTCCTTCACGTGGAAGTCTCAATATATAATCTGTCACTGATTGCAATATGTTTTATTTACGACAAATCCACAGTTTCGAGAATTATTATTTAATTCTTAATTGAAACATAATTTTGAAAATTAAAAATATAAATCCATCTCCCTCTCAAATGTCGTCTACGTTGGCTACTAGCGGAAAGAGAAACTAGTTTATACTATAATTAGAAATCGGCATACAATTTTAATTAGCATTTCAACCATTTTTATGGAGTCATAATATGTGCCTTCAAATGTTGACTGCGGTCAGTACTATCACCAGGAAAGGGCAAAAGAGTTCAAGTCGATACCACCTCCAAGAATGGGCAACGTGACAATTCCTATCTACTTTTTATTATCCAATAAATTTACTATTTTGGCCTTTGGGTCTATTAGTTATAGCCCTGTTAGTACTTGCGAATAAGTCTCATTCAGTTGTGCATATATAGGCTGATTGAGTTGTATGTACGTATCTTTACATTTAAATCTTTTTAAATATCCTGCATCTTATAATTTTTAATAAATTATTTTAAGGGGGAAAATACCTTTAGCAGGAAGAATTTGGATAGATTTTTTTGAAGAACAGCGATTTACTTAGTATTTATAAAACTTAAGGTATTATTTATTATTACATTCTACTATAGTATATACACATTGTATAAGTTATATATCAGCTAAAGTGTAATGGAGCTAAGTGTAGTGGAGTTATGGCGCTATCTTCCAGGAAGGTTGTGGCTGAGCCGGAAAATGGTATAAGCTCTAGCTTTTGCTGAAAAACAACAAGAATATTTTTTGTTATTTTTAACATTCATATGGCGAGCATGAAACAAAAATAAAAATTACTATATTTGAGTCATGACTAAGACGGACTTCCTAGCACAATAAATTTTTAAGAATGTCTTATATTATTAAGTAGAGGGACTATATACATATATTATTGCGAATATCTCAAAATCGATGACATCTAGAACCAACGTTATAGTTTTCCTACAAACCTTTGCGTAGGTTTGTACAAATCCTGTATTTTCATAATTTTAAGTTCAGTAGTTTTGGAAATAAGTGAGAAATTTTCAGTATACTAAACTTTTTCAGTATATTTAACTATCTAAAATTATAAAAAAAATTATTTTTGAGACCCTTAAAACCCTATACACGGAAATTTGAAAAATAAATACGATTTCTATAGAAAAATGGCTGTGATAGACAATTAGACACGTAAGTAACCTTATAAGAATTTTGTTTATTCCTATAACATACAAAACTTTAAAAAATAAACATAAAGATTATGTATTTGAACAAAATATGATTTTTGTAATTTTTCTTTTTTAAAACTTATAAGTTCAAATACAAAGTAATATCGCTATTGAAATATGGGAAAAATTTCCCGTTCAATCAATCATTTTTAAATTTGCTTATGCCAATTTCCAATATACAGTTTAGAAAATAACAGGCTAAGTGCGAGGTGGACTCACAAACGAGGGAAACTTTGTTTTTCCCTTCTGTAGCCCCAAACAATATCAAACTCATAAATGTGTATTTCTCAAAGACACTGGGAAAAACAAAGTTATTGTTGTGGTCGGTGCTGAAAATATGCCATATCTCAAAAACTACACAAAATATCTTATTCAAACCAATTTTCATTGAAAGTTTATTTCAAGTTCTACTACCTAAATTTTTTTCAGAATTTTACATACGTTAGTTGAAAACTTAAAGGAAGGGGGACACACTTTTTATGATTTAGAAGCGCATATCTCACTAATTATTGAGTTAAATAAAAAACTTCTATATCTTTGGAACTTCTACACGGTGTCTGGCAATAGATGTCAGACAAAGAAAGACGCAATTCATTGGCTATAAAGAATAAATTGTCATTGAAATAAAACATAAAACACACTTTTTCTTATTGAGTGCAAAAAAAATTACACACAACTCTTTTTAACACATCCGACAATTACCCGCATGTTTTCGAAGGTGTTTGCAGGTTATTCCCCCAAGCAGCACTGATATCGCTACCTACTGACCTACACAAGTATCGTGTGTATGAAAAAAATGAGAAATAATTATGAATATTATTTCCAATTTTCTGAAAAAAAGTCATCTTTTAAATTTTATTTTCAACACACTATTTTTCAGTCAAGGAATAATGTCTTTCTTTGTTTTACATTTATTCCCGGACGCCATATATATCATGTTTAAAACCTATCTAACGATACCCCACAAACCTGTTTCACTAGATTTTTTTTCATCTCTCAGTTACATGCATGGAGTGCCACCCCTAATGTTATTTATTTTTAATTTCCACTATTTCATTGTATAGCGGTTCATAGAAGACACCTACCATCCAAAGAGCATGGCAGGATAACTATGGAGTAGTAGCCCCAGAAGAATTTAGGGTTGCCAATTTTTTTATATACAATCAAATAAAGATGTTTTGTAAATTTACCAGTCACTCTACTAGTATGCACTCTACTGCATTAATAGTAGAAGTCAGTAAAAAAAATATCACTTATTTTTTATTAATAATTATTTCTAATCAATCATTATCGCTATCCTCTTCAATGATCGTGACAATATTGTCATGTATAAAGATTTTACTGAGTTTCTCAGAAGGTCGAGGGATTTTGGATAAATATTGTCCGTATGATAAATAATAAATATTGGCTGCCACATACCACTCGCAAAAATACGTACTACTCCCATCACAACGGTTTTTATCAAGAATGTATTCTACAAAGCACCGATACCATTTTTTTGTTGTGTGCCTGGATCTTACTTGAAGTTTCAAAATATTTGATAGTTCTTTTAAGAATTCTATATTTATGGTTCTATCGTCATTTATTTCTGCGAAATATGAGATTGCTTGACCGTAATGGCAGGGTCCTGTAAATAATATCTTCAATTGATCTACACTTAGTTGTAGAAAATTAAATAAGTTGTTACACTGTAGCTATTAAAGTGGCCATTTTTTTCGTAACCGCCCGTTTTGCTCAACCTCTGTAGCTAATGTATTATCAGTATTTTTAAATATTTTCATATATTCCACAATTTTTGAAGTCAAGTCAGTGTTGTATTTTATTGGTTCCCCAAAATTTAATTAGAAGCGGCAATTCTGTAATAGTCTCCAATATGAGGAAGTAATTGAAAAGTCAATACTTTTGTTTTAATGAACCATGAACCCATTCTACAATCCAAAAAAGTTTTCTGACATATCGCGATTCATTTGATTCGTCTGTTGGCAGCTGATTACGATAACCTTTGAAGGTTGGCATAAGCACGATAAATCCTTTTTCTTCCAATGGATTTTCAATGTCTCTAAATCCACGGTCTAGAATAAACACACCTTCAGGCTTGATTAATGTAACTAACCCGTTAAGATTATTCATAACCAATTTCAAAATACTGGAATCATTTTCATTTGCTAAAAATGGTCCTAACATTTCTATTACATAGCCGCCCGTAGTGCAAACAGTGAACAGTTTGCAAAGTGCTCTCTTTTTTTGCACGGAGAAACTTTTTCGTTGGTAATCATTATTTTGGCTTTTCTGATGCCCGGCTTATGTGCCATCGCATATAATAATTAACTTGTCTTTAAAATCACTATGTAATGCTTTTCAAACATCGCTAGTGTATGTTTCAATAACCTTGTTGAAAGTTTATTCCAAATAACATTGGGAGAATATCTTTTTAAATTAATTTATACTGTTTGGTTATTTGATAACTGTAACATTGATGTTATCATTCGATTGGAATTACCAGTTCTAAGCTTAAATAAAAAAATTACTAAACCTTGAATAACACTCCTGAATGAGGTATTTCGCATAGATGGCATCATATTTGCAAACTGTTCAATATTTTCCCAAGTTAGTCCGATGAATATTCGGATATGTACATCTGAAGACCATAGTTATTTATCTTGTTAAATATAGTAGAATCAGGATCAACTAAAGACAATTCCATAATACTTTTGAAATCTTCTTCGCTTATCTGTACATAGTTTGAATATACTTTAATAGAATATAATTCCTCTTCATAAAATCTATCAATAATCATATGTTTTAGACAGCATCGATTACTTTGAGGTATGAAAATCCTTATATTAGAATAACAATGTATGCGAGCTTTTCAGTTAGATATCGTAGTTAGTAGATATCGTTTGATTTATGGGAAATTCAAAATATTGATGTGTGGATTCCTTTATTTGGTACGTAATTGTTGGATCTAATTGATTTTTGGATGGCTCATCAAATAATTCCTCAGTTTTAATAGATTTTAATGCAGGAAGACTAGAGTTATTGGATCTATGTCACTCGTGTTTACTGAACTTTTTTTTATAAACTTTTGTCTACAGTTTCCACATACGATACTATGAAGTGAAATACTAGTATAAGTCTTAAAAACAGTTTTAAACAATGAAATTTCTTCCTTCACGCGCAATACTATTTTGTTCCAGTTGTTTTTTCAATAAAACGATTAGACACAGCACAGTTTAGATGTTTTGGATTATCCATTGTTAAACAAGCAAGCCTTGCAGACCTTGGCTGCCTCTACTACGCACTCCTTCCAGCATCTCCTATCAGTTGCGACACTTTTCCAATTACTGATGTTCAAAGTTTTTATCTTTTTCATTGTCATCCATCCATCTAGAGTGTGGCCTACCTTTTAGTCGAATATCCCCAGGTTTTTGGAATGTTAATATTTAATAAGATTATCCTCTGGGCTTCTTCACATATGATCTGTTACTACGGATTACTTGGGTAATTTGTGATTGTCCATAAAGTTTATACAGTCCAAAATTATATCTGCTGGGGCCACTACTCCATGGTTATCCCGGCGTGCTGTTTCATCTATATAGTGCGAATAGTTTTTGAGTAAAATGGCTGCAACATACGGACAGACAGACAAATGGACAAGATGAAATTATAAGGGTTTCGTTATCGCCAATTGGCTACATAACAGTAAACAATTTTTGAGTAAGAGTAACAAACTCATGTTGCTGACTCATGTGTTCTTAAGGACAATTTTATCGACACACCATTCCAATTGAAACAGCTTCAGTTTCCTATAAAACTATATTTCCCTATGACCATCAACAAAGTAAAGGACGAAATATTAAACGTTGCTGTTTAAGACCTTGGCGTCACGGAATATTTTTCACATGTACAGTTGTATGCGACTCTGTCATGTGTAACATCTAAATATAGTCTCTTCATTCTGGCACTTGGAGGAAAGGTTCATAGACCTGTATGTGTCGTAAAACTATTTTTTCTTACATTTGTTTGCTAATAAGCTGCACCGTTACTCTCGAATCCCTCAGTTCTCATTGACCTTGTTAATGTGTATATGAAATTATTTTGCTAATTATAACATCTAAAGTATTCATTGTTCATAAAATCAAACCACATTTCACAATGTATAAATTCTAAATTCATATCTTTGTGACCATAACACCAATATAATACTAGAGGAACCTTGAAATGGAGGTTTACTTTCAGCTTCTTTCACAATTAAATGAAACTACTTGATGTAGTATTATTTCTACTTTCTTTGATTTCTTTACCACGACCTAGGTTTCGTTGTATTACAACAACTTCAAGTGGGATATTAGCAACGAAATGAAAAAAAAGAAAACGAAACCTAGGTCGTGGTAAAGAAATTAAAGAAAGTAGTAATAATACTACATCACGTAGTTTCATTTAATTGTGAATAATGAATTTCTACAAAATTAACGCCAAATATATTCAATATTCAGCTTCTTTAATTTCAGTTTGTTTACTGTACTCATGACAACTAATAAGATCAAATAGATCAGTAAAAACTTTAAAAAATTCAATAAATCCATACGTGAACAGAATTATAATAAATATCCTCACCGCTGATACAGGCGGTTGTTTTGCAATTACACTTTGCTCTGTGTTTCCCCTCTTTTTCTTCTGTATATTAATTTCGATTAAAACTTTTTTCATGTGTGTCCGTATTTGTACATCTGAAGACCATAGTTATTTATCTTGTTGAATATAGTAGAATCAGGACCAACTAAAGACAATTCCATAAAGTACTTTCCTTTCCTTTCAGATATGATTTCATATTCAGCGTTCAAAATCAATTCATACATAGCATATTTAAGTAAAACTGACCCCGATCTGTCTATAGTACAGCTAGTTTAACAATGTGTTAGTTATTTTTTTAGAAATACTTGTGAACACTTCTTTCAAAGATCTGTTCTACTTAATCTACCAATAGAAAGATTTGAAAGACACATATCTCTTCTCTATCAATCCCTCCTGTATACCTCACAAACTATAACAACAGAAATACTTTCAAATTTTACTGTTGCATTTTCATGCGTTTTTTTTAATTGTTGAATAAGTATGTTGATAACCTGTTCGTCTTGGATTTAGTAACACTTTATACTCATGACGTATATAAGGACTATCAAAATATATTTTACTGCCAAGAATTTATACAAACAACCTGCAGTAGTCATCTGTACTTTGGGCATTTACATTGATTATAAAAAAATTGGTTGGATCACAAAGTGTCCATCCATAAAATTATCGATGCAAGTTAACTTAACTAATTTGAATTAAAAACTATAATCAAATGCTATCAACACAAATCTAATAAATTTTCACAGTTTTCAAATCTATAGTTAAAAATTAGACGGATGCGACCATACTGCATTTCGCTGTGAACTTTAACATTTAATAAACTAGGCTTAAAATTTTAAAATAGGAAATGGTATCTCAATATAATTTTGAAACACTTTTGCATGCACTTAACATGTATAGGGAGGCATATCAATTATTCTAAATATTTTGCTACTAAGAGCTTAATTAAGATTGATCTGAAGCAATTACTTGAAAAAATTTCATACATGTAGGTCCAAAACTTTACAAAACTGTGAGCTTAACAAGCTGAGAGACAATTAATCTCTAAAATTGTAGCTACTTAATGTAGACTGACAAACATATCAATGCACAGCCCAAACCACAGACTCGAAAAGCTTGGAATTTTGCACATAGGTTTGGTTGTACAACGTAGCCATCCACTAAGGAGGAATTTTTATAAAAACTAAATCGCTAAAGGAAAGTGTCTTATAATTGATAGTTCAGAATTTGTATGGAAAAAGAACATTAGATGTTCGTACTCGTCGATGTACTGAAACTCGTTCTATAACTCAAACCTTCGATCGAAAGTACCTAAAAATAAATAATTATTGTGTGGTTTTTTAGGAAATCAACTACTAAAGTAAAATGGGGGGGTAATTGAAATAGTAGAATTCAAATTTTTGGGTTTCCTATTCATGAACACTCAATAAGGAAAACTTTGCCAATAAAGTTATAAATCAAAAATGAATCTCTGTCCTTTATCGAACTATATCAAATACACATTACATTTAGAAAAATTATAGATTTGAAAAGAGGAAAAGAGAAATTGATGGATGTCGATGAAAGCCAGGCATAAAGAACACGGTCGGGACAGAGTATACACAGAACGTCCAAATAATATAGAGTTCTTTCATTACTGATGCTGAAAAAGATGGCATTTTGTCAATCGCCATTTATGATACAAGGGGACATTTGGAATGTCCATACATGTGATTTAGAACAGGGAAGATAATATTTAAATTGGCTCTATCCCATTGGTACTACCTATTATTTTTAGTTTTAAATTAAAGGGTGAAATTGAAGAGTAATATAAAATCAGAAAAAAAGAAATATTCTATTGCCTTGCTGTACCATAAGTTTATATTGTGAGTGATCACACTTGCAATATTGCTTATAAGTCTGAGGTCATAAAAAACTGTGTAATAGCACAGGCTGTAAGTCAAAGCTCTACATCACAATGTAGTAGAGGTCATTATTTTAACTGGATATTTTCAGAAAGAAGCAATATTAGTGCTGCATATTCCATTGAATTCGTTGACTTCCTTTTTGAATTAGTTTCCCCTCAAGGTACATTCCGCGATGACAAATAAGTCACAAGAATACATCGACCCATGCGACTTAACATATAGTTATACTTAACTATAACTGCTTACCATTTTGTTGCTGATGTATCATCACTGGTGAAACCTAAGGTTTGCCTGACAAATGTGTTCTAATTATTAAGTATGTAGATAAGGCGACTATTATTACTTTATAAAGTTAGAAGTTATTATTACTTTAAAATGAGTTTGTTTGTTCCACTTTCATGGCTCAACTATTCAGTCAAAGTTCAATAAAACTTGATTTTCAAATAACCCGTTTAATGGAGATAAACATAACATACCATTTACTTAAAAAAAATTTAAGTTTTACATGTGCAAAGCCGCAAGCAACGGCTAGTACCAAATGAACCGGGTCTAAATTGGGCTAGGGTGTACATAAATAGCGTTGTGTACATGAAACAAAGTTTACTGCTTTTTACCTTTCTCAAAATAAAATTGTTAAAAAACGTTTTTTTATTATAATGCACTTATTTATACCTATTCGTATGTTATTTTACTTATTAGCAAACATTTTTTATACATTATCTTTTAAGTGAAACTTCTTTATGTGCAGTAGGCAAGCAACAGGCAACGTGGTATAGCCAGATAAGCATAGGCTATCTTTCCTAGTAAAATGTCCTATCAATAATTGTTAATTTAGTTAATATCATATGTAAACGATACAAAACTTTCTCGAACCAAAACTGAATAGAAATGAAGGTGTAAAAATACCTTGAGAATAATGGCTTTTTCAAAAATATTTCTTTCTAAGTAAGTGATGAATCAAAAATGACGTAAAAGAAGATATTTGGAGAATATTATATATTTTTATTCTTTTACCAATCTCTATACATAATAATAATAAACTTTATTCAGCATCATTTTTTTGCTGTTTCATGCTGCTTTCATGAGTTCCTATTGAGTGACATCTCTCTTAACAACTTAATGCTGTCAATTTGTACTCCTGAATATTAGTTTAATTATATTTTATTTGCCAATATAATAAGCATAGACTTCTATAAGTTCTCATTTTTTTGTGTGATAATTATCCAAATTATTTTATATGCTAAAAGGCCATTAGTATTGTAATTCCTGCTAACACAAAAGTTGCTGAAAAGTTATAAATTAATAAGAGCAGTGAATTGACATCATGTGACAATAATGGAATCTGTGGGCAAAGTTTTTGTGAAATATATTGGTTAATTCTCTATCAAATTCTTGTACTCAGTAGAAACAGAAAAATGTCTTATACTTAATAGACATAGAAAAATTCGTAGAAATAGAAAAGTGTCAAAAATAAAAGAATAGTTGTGACGAAAATCCAGTGGAAAGAGAAAAATGTCGTCATAAAAATTTGTGCAGTGAAAGTTGTTATACAAGAATTAAAACATTTGTGATATATTTTATACAAATTTAATATTTTAACTTGGAACATAACTTGTCAAGAGGCTATACTCCTTATGAACATTATGCTCCATGCATTTCATGCTGATTTATGGAATTGTTTCTACAGTCGCTCTGTATTTCCTTATTCCTACATAATACCAGCTCCAATGGGAATATTTAAAAAAGGGAGACTTGGATTTGATTGTATCTGATCATTCACCTTGTGTGGCAGAACTGAAATGTGGTAATTTTCTGGAAGCTTGGGGTGGCATCTCATCAGTATAATTTATTGAGATTTCTTGCTAACAATTTACTAAAAATTATAAAAACTACGCAATTTTTCTACTAAGAAGAACATTGAGAGTTCTGCAGATATCAAAACTGTTTAATTTTAAAACATAATATGAAATAAAAATTATCTCTATTTATTTCTTGAAAATTTTATCTCGTAAATAAAATAGTACATAGTTTACTGAAAGATTTTTGTAATTTCCAATCATTTTATGAATCTAAATATAACGAAGATTAAAAGGTTTGCTTTTGGTGGTAAAAAAGGTTTAACCATAAATGGTCGATTATTGGAAGAAGGTACATTTTCTGACAATATTGTAAGTCTTTCCAAATATATTCATATTTAAATATTTAACAATAGAATCAAATTGTACTACGGCTTGTGTATGCAATATTCTAGGTTTGAACTATTAAAATTGTGTTCCCATTATATAATAAATAAAAAGGTTGCTGAGGTGGATACCACATCCCGTTATGCTATCTGCATCTTTTTATCTATAAATATTGTTGTCTCAAAGTTTCATATTACTTTTCCCACTGTCCTGATAACACTTTTTTCTCATTGTGTACAATTTTCAGTGTCCGCATGCATATTGTACATTTATCTGCGGCCAGCGGAATGAATATAGTGCAGGCCATGCGACAACATCGTGAAGTGGCTGGTTTGTCACCACATTCCGTGACAGCCGAGACCTGTCATCATTACCTCACATTAGCAGCTGAAGATATACCTGATACACATACAGAATTCAAATGCGCTCCGCCTGTTAGGAACAAGGATAATAGAGTAATTATTGGTCTAAAATTGTGTTTCTCTGGATTTTGTTAAATCTATAAATCCACCAAAAAGTTCAATTATTTTTTAGAAAATTTAATCAGAAAAAAGTGTCAGTTATTTGTACAACATATGTTATGTAGGTTGCAGGTCTTGATATTAAGACACATTGATTAACAGAATATTAGAAAATACATATTTCTAAAACAAATATATATTCTATTTCAATGCTTTGAGGTTCACTTGAGTAAAACTAAAAAGTAAACAAATGTAAACGGGGAAATCAGTTTAAGACTTCTCACTTATTACATTCTTTGACCTCACACCCTTCAATTTATGCTAATTTTCAATTGTTTCATCATTATTCTTGTGGCGCAACAACAGAACAACACGGATACTAACAACAGTTCAGTGTGCACGTTCAGTTCAACAGTGCAAGCTGTCAATAGTTTGGCAGCTGTTAAATAATATAAGCCATCTTGAAAACAATCGCTTATTTGTTCTCAAAATGGCTTCTATTATTTGAATTCCACTAAAAATGTGATTATCCCCTATTCTTCAAAATCTATGGGTCGGAACAAAATGTTATTGTTTTAACTACATTGTTTTCCTATAGCTAGAGTTTCGGCTTCCTTCATAAGACATTTTCTGATTAATATACTGTCTTTGTATAATTCCATGAACATTGCATAAAATGTGTTCTATTGTACTGTAAATGATTTCTGCTTGCAGGAGCTCCTATGGGAATATTTAAAAAAGGGAGACTTGGATTTGGTTGTATCTGATCATTCACCCTGTGTGGCAGAACTGAAATGTGGTAATTTTCTGGAAGCTTGGGGTGGCATCTCATCAGTACAATTTGGTGAGATTTCTTGCTAACAATTTATTAATAGTGATAAAAACTACGCAATTTTTCTACTAAGAAGAACATTGAGAGTTCAGTAGATAACAAAACTGTTTAATTTTAAAACATTATATGAAACAAAAATTATCTCCGTTTATTTCTTGAAAAGTTTATCTCGTAAATAAAATAGGCAGTTTACTGAAAGATTTTTGTAATTTCCAATCATTTTATGTATCTAAAAATAACGAAGATTAAAAGGTTTGCATTTGGTGGTAGTAAAGGTTTTAACCATAAGCGGTTGATTATTGAAAAAAGGTACGCTTTTTGACAATATTGTGAGTCTTTCTAACTATATTCATATTTTATATTTAAACAGATCAAATAATAATATAAATTTTTACTGATATATAGATAGTATTCATATACATGGCTTATGTTGTTTTATTTAAGGACTCTCACTTTTCTGGACTGAAGCACGTAAAAGAGGATTTAAACTACAAGACGTCACCAAATTATTAAGTTCTGCTCCAGCTCAACTGTGTCATCTGCAAGATCGGAAGGGTGCACTTAAACCAGGTCTCGACGCTGATTTCGTTATTTTTGACCCTGATGCATCTTTTGCAATTAAAAAGGATGAAATACGTCATAAAAATAAGGTATATATCCACTTTATTTTGAATACATAAGGGCGGCACTTTATTTTGCATTATCACCGTCATCACTGCCCAGTTTGTGTCTTTTGTTGCTAACTGTTTTCAAAAAATTCAGGAAGCTCAATAAATGTTGCCAGGTAATTTTACAATCATAAAAATTTTATATAAAACTTATTTACTGTGGAAATTTATCCACAGCCATTTCACTGCGTTAAATTCTGAACGATTATAATCAAACAATTCTTTCAATACCATTCCATATCCATTGTCTTTTAAGTTTTTTACATGTTTAACTTAATTATTTCCTACTTTAGACGTTCTACTGGATTAATTATCTGTACTCAGCAGCTGTTGTTTACATTTTTTATATATGCTCTTTTTACCTACTACATTGTTTTTTTAAAGTTTTTATCATTTTTACCTTTCTGTTTATAAATTGATATTATAATTTGACAATATCATATTTTTGAAAATTTTCCAATCGAAAAAATCTTATACGTTATTTGCTCATAGCTTCATAATTGCACTATAATTTCCAATTTTAATTAAGATTATTAATACATGACTAAAGGGGGTCCAGTGAGAATTTTTCATATTTGAATATAAATTAAAAGCAAACCTTAGAATATAGAGTAATCCAGACGACGCATGCGCAAATATCTCTTGGCGGCCACCTTAAGCCAAAATTTCCCCCTCCATCGTGTTCGTTCTACTAGTGCCCGACCCTACGCACATAAATTGGATACTAAAGGCATCATAGGTGGTCATTGATACCACCGTACTGCATTGTTACGTATTAATCTTCAATTTTTTTACAGCTCACACCATACTTAGGTATGGTGTTGCATGGAGTAGTCAAGCAGACATATCTCAGAGGTCAATTGATCTACGACAAAGACCAAGTACTCGAAAAACCTCAGGGGAAATTATTACTGAAATCCCACTTCGTGCATACTCTTAATTGAAAATACTGCGTTAAGCTTCAATTGTGATCTGCCGACGAAAGGGAATATGCACAAGCAATTTTAAATTGGATACTATGCTGTAATCACTAAAATGATAATCAATATTTTTATTTTATTAAAATAGATTTTTCTAAAAAATTTTCAATCTTTTATTTAAAACTAGAAACTAATCAATATTGAGTCTTTATAGAATTAACATTTAAAAAAGAGAGACTATCAATTCCGAGATATAATTGTCTATGCAATCATCACTGCTAAAGAGAGGTTAAAAAATTCAAAATGGATTTTGAATAACTACATGAACTAGTTAACAGTTATCCTTTAGGACCATAAGACCAATCACAATTTAAAACACTGATAGAGTTTAAACAACACATTAGTTATAATTTCGTAACATCTATAGTTCAAACTTCGTTGAAAATGTAAACTCTAGATTATCGTAAACATGACAATATGGCCGCCTGGCTATCAGTCGTTTACGTTACTGTCATTCAATAATTGTATTATCTTAGAAAATACATTTTAGAGTTAGTTTATAATATTAACAGGCTTTATTAAAACAGTTATAATATTAGTTAATAGGTTTATATTACTAATTAATAAAAAAATTGAAATGTAATGTACTATGATTGATTAATAATAGTTTACAACACCCGTACATAGCTAAGTGTGTGGATCAATCATTTTAACTTTGGAAGAACGAAGACCATCTGCGTTAAAATATCCGACTCACTCTCAATGAGTTTAGGAACTCTCTTTTTGTAATCCGGACATTATAAAGTTAAAAAAATTTTATATGTATACCTAAAGACACTTGATAATTAAATAATTCCAGACTTTTTAAAAATTTTGGCAGCTTTTGATATATTCACACATAATTAAACCTTTAGTCAATAAAAATCTTCAGTGTTGCAAGTTAGAAATAAAGTTAATAAAAGTTATTATATTGAAATCACCATTTTGACGTAAACAACAGATTAATTGAAAACTGAAATTTGTTAACAGTTGTTTTAAACTGTGGTTTGATCTTAAGAATAAAATTTTTATATGTATATAAAATTCATTTTATGTATTTGTATTTTTTATAGACTCCTTAAATTTTCAACCAATTTCCCCCAAATTTTTCACACTTACTCTCTACTTCCCAGAAATAAATCCTATGGGCATGACAATCTCAACCTCACGTTTATATGTATATAAAATTCATTTTATGTATTTGTATTTTTTATAGACTCCTTAAATTTTCAATCAATTTCCCTCAAATTTTTCACACTTACCCTCTACTTCCTAGAAATAAATCTTATGGGCATGACAATCTCAACCTCACGTCCTTATAGGAGGGTAGGTTTAAAAAGACCAGGCAACAACAGGCGCTAAGCTGGTAAGGAACAAAAACACATGAGTCATCTGTAAAAATACATATATTTTTATCTCTTTTTATTTTATATACAGTTTTTTATTTTTTTCAAATATACATCTGTTCTTTCAAATCTGAAGAAAATATAAAATAGAACTTTATTGAGGCAATTAAGTAACATAACGTTAAAACTTCGATTTGTATAGCACGCACAGTCAACAATGCAACAAGGCAAAAGAAATTACGTCATATTGTCTTCATTGTAATTTTTGGATAATTATGTCCCAAAAAGCATTGTATTATAATTAAGATGTTAACAGCTATAGGCAAAAAGTTTAATATAAACCAGTAATTTTATTAAACAAATTAATTTATTGCGAGCTAAAGTGTAATCTTTATTACGTTTGGAATTTAAGACATCACTAGAATTATTAAACCCAGACATCTTGTGAAACATTTTTGAACAAAATCTTCATTATAAATTACTCAGTCACATTATAGCAATGCACAGTAAGCACATTATTAGATGCTTAAGTGAGTCACTTCCTAAGAACTTTTAGTTGAATCGAGACTCAAATTTCCCAAAAACCTCTGAGCGCATTCTGATGGCTCTGCACTAATCTATGTAAGCTAATGAAATGGTGAATTTTTTTAAAATCATTTTGTCGCGCTTTTATACCAGGTTTGAAACTTATGAACATGGAGATTTAATAGCTTACCTTTTTAAAAAAAATTCAAGTAAAATATCTTGAATGGTTTGGGTGAAAAATGAACCTATGTAAAAAATATGGCTTCAAAAATAACAAAAAAATATTTGTTTGTAAAAATTCATTGTTTTTTTTTTGTTAACTGCAACCTGGTATGATATAGCTATCATGAGAACACATGACTTTTATATTAATTCTAGTATTTGGAATATTTTTGCTCGTCGCAAAAGCAAGCAATTGCAAGATTCTTCTTTTTAAAAAATTACTTTTTTTGGAAGTGACCCCGTTAAACATTAAGCAAATAAAATTTTAAGTGCAAGTGCAAGCACTGAGAAACACAGAAAAACAGATAAGCAATTTTCGAGAAAAAGTGATCACATATCAACAATGAACACCTAATTGTTGTTGTAACTTGAACAACACACATCACACACTGTTACATTCAGAATAGTATTTATCCTTTCTTATGCAATTGGACTGAGTCTTTATCTTATATGTAAACCATTTTTGCTATATTATTTCCAAACTCTTGTGTGTTACAATTCAATATCTACAATGCTTCTGGTAATGATCAAGAATGTCACAAAATTATCTATTTTTAAAATTTTCTAATACACATAGAAAACAAAATAGAAAAAATGAAATTATTAAAAACGAAATGGCATGGTAACTAAAGCAAAAAGATGGTAATTGTCAACATTCTTAACCAAATTGTATCTTTATAAATTACATATTCACCTAGACATTTTATTGATATCTAAAATATGGATGGTCGATGTAAAAAAACTAACACATTATCAATTTATATTATAGTAATTTATACTTTTTTTTTTACATTTGAAGGCACTGAGTAGAATGTTTAAATTCTATCCTTTCAATTTTGATATTACACACAAATGCTGAGGTGGCTTTACGTACTATGAACGAGTACACTATTAAATTATGCTTAAAGATATTCCCTATACATCAACAGTAGTGTAAATTTAAACACTCACACGTTTGTGTTTAACATTATTTATAAATTCGCCATTCAACTCCCATTTACATGATACAAACAACTAGCATTTTTGACTAGGCTACGACACGTTTGTTTTACACGTTCGGTGCCCACACCCAATAAAACTTGACAAAAAATATATAGCAGTTTTTTGCTAATTTCTCCTATTGGGGGAAGTAAATTTTCAAAAAAGCATCAGTAGTATGTCCTGAATTACCTAGGACCTTTAAAGAAAACCAAATGTGTTAAAAAACTGAAAATAATCTGTTACTTAATAAAAAAAAAAGTACATTTTTAAACATTTCAAATTTATGATATTGAAAATTTAAATGTATGAAAGTAAATGGGTAATTCAACTTGTTTAAAAAAATGGGTAATTTAACTTGTTTAAAAAAAATGGGCAATTCAACTTGTTTAAAAAAAATCAATATTCATTCGGAAGATATTACGGTAGCTGAAAAATATTTACGCAAGTAACTTTTGTTCTCACATCACATTGTACATTTATAACTTGAATATTAGATTATATACCTATTATAAAATAAATGTACTTCTGCAAAAAGATAATATAAAATAATCACATCAGCTCAAGTTAGGTATATTTTTATTCCCGTGTTAATTATTTCCTCTAAATGAATTATAATATGACAATAATACTCTACATTTGTGTGTAACAAAATCAACGAATAATTCCGTGTTTAAAGCACACGATAAGATGCATCTGTGTCGTCAGAACAACTAAGCAAAACAAAGTTAATTGTATTGTTTAAGGAATTGTATAAAAATGTGGAAATATCCAAAATTTTTAAACAATTCTGTAATGGATGGCAACGCTTTAAAGTTATATGTGTATTAAACGTATATGGCAAAAACATTTTATTACCGTTTTGCACTACAATATACCGAGCAGTAATAAGCCATTTGAATAACTTTTTACCCAATACAGTAATACCCCCAAATTATGTAAATTCGGAGTTATGCAATTTCTAACCTGCTCCCCGCACTCCTTTGCTCGTGCGGAACTTGATGTACAGATCGATTAGTTTCAAGCTTGTATGGACGTATTTCATGCACTCTATTGTATGCCATATACGAGTCGATTAATATGATTATAAAACATGTCGTCATATTTCATCTCATTTATTGACTCACATTTAAATTATTCAAGATTCCAAATACACACATATGTATTACATATACATATGTGTGTGTGTGTGAATATATATATATATATATATATATATATATATATATATATAAAAGCAAAATTTTTGACTCACCAAACAACAATAAATGACTTGCATTGGATTTGCATTTTGTTTATATAAGTATCCCAACTTACGTAACACATGCTGGTTCTAAACATTACGTAATCTTATGAATTTACTGTACTTAATAAGAAACAACAGTTCAGGTAGCACACCCATTTACAATACAAACAGTCCAGCTTACTTAGAGCATTGATTCCTGAAACTCGTTATTATTTGTTTACTTTGCAATTATTTGTTTTTTAGCAACATTTTTTCTAAAATTAATAGGCACAGATCCATCTCTATCGCAAGCATAATTCTCTAAGTATTTCAAGCGTACATTCAGTCACAATAATTGTAATGAAGTCAACCTGTGGTGACAATATCAAATACTTCGTTGATCCAAACTCTTAATACAAGAAAATTTATTTAATCTAAAAAGTTAATTTTTACTTCTAACTGTCCAATTTACACTGTCGAAACAAATAATAGTAGGAAAATTATTGTATTTTTATTATGAGGATACAAGATTGTCCCATTTATATTTAAAACCATTAAGACCATATCCGTTGAGATCGAACACGTCGCAGGACAGTTCAATCTAATCATCACTTGCAAATACTAGATTAAAATTATTTGCATTTAAAACCTATAAAGAAAGCTTCACTTCTGCAATATTGCACAAACGTAACAATTCCTAAAAAATTTTTAAACCTTTGGTTACAGTACTTCAATATTCACATACCTCAGGTTTTTCAAATTTACCAACATTTATTTTAATAATTATTTTACAATATTTTATATATGTGTTAAGACAACATAATACTATGATACAAATGTTAATAAAATAATGGTTAATTAACATATGGCATTTGATTTAAAATTATTTAATGCATTTAGAAACGATTCAACGCCAGTACAATCTTATTGCATTTGAAATTTAAAAATTGATATGTTATTTTCATATATTAAAATCATATCATACATTATTTATTAGTAATGATTAGGTTAGTCTGCAAAATATAACTTTCGATGACACATTTTTAATGTATTGCAGAATACGTGTTCGTGATTTCAATAAAAAGCAAGAGAAAAATTATAAACTAGGGAATGCTAAAAGTTTACACCGAGGAACATTGTTGAGATGAAAATTTAAAACAGAATATATATATATATATATATATATATATACCGTTTTATTTTACAACAGAATACATATATACCATTTTATTTTAGAATATGCAGCAAAAACATTATTGTGTAGTAACTTTGAATCGCTTCAAACTCGCAAAAGTGGCAACACGGAGTGTTAAATTAAAATATACATATGATACAAACTATTATAACAGAAGAATCGCTTACAATCTTTTAAAATAGCAAGAAACACCATCCTCACAAAGCTACACAAAAATTTTAAAGATTGCATTTAAGGTAAAATTAAAGGGAAAATGAAGCATATTTTTATTCTATGAAATTTTCCATCAAAAATTAATAAGTAATATTTAACAGCTATTTACCTACCTAAAATTATCACGAAACGTCTGTCATCAATAACTAATCGGATCACAAGTTTGCAAACATGATTATCAAATGAAAATAAGTTTTGAAAATTTAATTCATCAGGAGTATCGGGACTTCCTTCCGTACAGACTAAAAAGTTTGGAAAGCTTTCACATATTTTACAGTATCAAACTATTTAAATTTAATCCTCATAGTAGGGCATACTATATTATTTATATAAAAAAATATATATTATATGATCATACCAAAAATTATTTACAATGTTAAATCTATTATCCACATAACATACAAATTTATACAACACCTTAGAAAAAGATACACATTTAAGGTCACACGTAAGCATTTAGACATAAACTTCTCTCAACAAATTGAATAACCGCATACCTCGCATACTGTACAGTCAGCAAA
This sequence comes from Druceiella hillmani, assembly GCA_039881145.1. NCBI lineage: Eukaryota > Metazoa > Arthropoda > Insecta > Lepidoptera > Hepialidae > Druceiella > Druceiella hillmani. The sequence goes on from JAYKKI010000003.1 coordinate 45,460,637, forward strand.
CTCAATAAAGTATGATAAACATTTGCAATAGATCAACATATAAGGTACCGTTTACAAGCCAGTTGTAAATAAACATATATATATATATATATATTTGAGTTAATTTACAATATCTTATCGGATTAAAAAACAACACACATATATATAATATGAAACCCGACTATCCGAAGATCCCCATCGCGTCCACGGACGCATATCACATCGGACGAAGGCCAAAGGAGCTCGTGGAGCTCTCAGAATTGACAATATTTAGTAAATTGCGGTAACAATTACCTCGCACATTGAACCGGCCAACCTCGGCCTCGAGCCGGAAAGCCCGCTCAGCCAGCTGGTCCTCATTCCGTCTTCTGTTGGCAATATAACTCCTTCAGCGATTTTAACTCGTCGATGAGAGCTTTATTTTGGTTTTCCAGCACGGCGACCCTGTTCTCCAAACACTTGATGTACTCCTTCTTCTTCCGGCGACACTCACGTGCCGCCTCACGGTTCTTCAGTAGCCGCAACTCACGTTTCCTTGTCTGGTCTTCCAACATGGGCCCTGCAAGGGCGCCACTTGTTACTGTAACATGCATATGCTGTACTATAATCTAAAAATGTTTGCCAACGGACAAACTGGACAGTTTATGTATATAATAGCTGTTGCTCTTTAAAATATCTTAATGTTTCTCTAACTAAACTTTACTTGAAACATTTAACACAGAAATTAAAATTTTCCTTTGTATGGAAAATGTACCACATCAAGTATTAAGTTTTTTGACATTACTATTTATGAAATACTCAAAGAAAATAATAATTAGTCAAAGCCTATATCAAAATCCAAGAAACACCAGAAGCTCTACTATGTCCGAATAGTTCAAACCTCTTGAATTCCGATAATAAAGCTAACAGTTCTGTCAAAATAATGAAGCTTTTATAGACCCAACATTAACCTTAAATCACCAGCACCCGTTATTTTCCACAGATATTAAGAACCTTAATGATTTGTTGCAAAGCTGATGATGACTATTTATTGTAAAAAAACACTTATGAAATATTTATTAGGAGTTGCAATAGCGGTATTATCAGAGTTGGTTACACAGTAATTCCGAAATCTTAGTATTTTCAATATTTTACTAGATATTAAAACAGAAGCTCATAAGGAGAAAAACAATAACAAATTCTGATTAGATAAATAAAAATATGCAAACCGGAGATCATTCTTTTATTTTCACAGGATCAATCTTTCTTTTGGGCTGACTTGAGGTTCAAATAAAAGAGAATGAATTTAAAGATCATAAAAAAAAGAGTTATGACGCACTTACGCAAAGAATGCAGTATAACAGGCGGGAAGGCTGATGAGAGCTGATTGAAAAGTCACAATCCATCAAATTGATCGCACAAGTTAAAAGTAAAGATTATAATGACAGTACTGATAATTCCTGTTTCTATTATTCCTATTAGTATTTTTTGGGTTGAGATCCCATGACATTGTGACCTATTTCTTACATCATTATTCAAACCTGTATATTTTGTAATCGTTACTTCTACATATCCCATGCAACCTTTATTTACAACATAAAAAATTGTTTTATAATTCATAATGTTTACGTAATGTTTTTTGCGTTATAAATTTTATTACCTTATATGGTTTTTTGTTAGATGTCGAAGTCTAGAGTATATGTAATTATTCTCTAAAACATGTTTTAGATAGTAGTGTTTCAATAACATTAACAAAATATTAAACAAATTGTATATATCAAGTCAGAAAAAATGTTTTTCAGTGTAATGAATGAAAAAATGGAAACTTAATAATTTTTCACAAAATATGAGAAGTATAAAAAAATAAGGGAATAAGTTTCTTCCATAACGTACTCTTAACTTCAATGGATCCAAAGAAGTCTTAAGTAAAGATTGAAACTAAAAAAATAATTTACCACCACCTGGTTGGCTGGGTTCTCTCTTGCCCCATAATCTCATATACCATGAAATGAGGAATTAATCTTCACCGTATGCGGAATATAAGGTTCTCATTAGTGCATCCTACCTAGATGTCCTTCATGATCCAATATTCTATGACAAATCTCACGATCAGACGTAGGTGCTTTTATCTATGTTTAACTTATTTATACGTAGCTTCTTAACAAATATAATTGCTCTCACCTGCTTCTGATTGCAGACATTTTTTACTAGACTATGGCCAACAGATAAAACCCAAGTCCATACATTCAACACTCTCAAAATTCCTGTCTTTATCTAAATCTGTCAATCTTCGTTATTCCAAAAGTTAAAATGATTAATCTGCGCTCTAACTTTGTATGGTCATTAGAAATTATTGTTAAGACCATTTCACAAAAATACCTTTTCTTTTTCAGAAACGTTTTTAACACTAACATTTTTCAAGTTGTTTTGATTAACTAATAATACAAATCTACTAACTAATAATATTACAATCTGTTAATATTGTAAAGAATTTTCTAAACAATGACCGAAATAATACAATTCGAATAATAACAGTTCGGTAGAATGACGGAAACCTAAACAGGATGATTTAAACTGTGTTTGATCTTTTGGACTAACACACAATTTTGTTTGTAAAACTACTGTGTACAGCTGCTATTCTTGCCTTTCATAATAGTATTTTTCTACAATACTTTCATAACAACACAACATCATCTCATCTTTCTTTCTTTTCATTCCTCAGTGGTAAAGTTACTAAATATACAAACTCATCCACTTGTTCCATAACCACAGATAATTCTCATTCCATTCTCACCAGATAATTTAAACATATTGCTATTACAACAGCTCTATCTGCATACATCAGACGCATTTAAATTATATATCATTACAGTCGTCATACATTTTCACCATATAAAGAACAGTATGTAGACTGAATAGCAGCAGAAACATACTCCGCCTCGCTTAACATATCAGCTGAAATCAAACCAATCATAAAATTCCTAGTCGATTCAAATACAAACTTCACAAGTGTAATACTACGTTATTACTTCTTGAATAAGTTACTCATCCAGCTCAAACACCTATATTGGCCCGCTTCAAATTTCATAGACACAATGAATTTACTAGATATTATTTTTAGGAGGATCTCAAAGTAATGACCCTATCAGTACATATATTCTACATCTGAAAGTAATGACCCTTTCCAGTATTACGAGGGGCGTTCTGTAATGTACTCTCGATTTCGGCATGATTTGCTAATGATGCGGGTAATTTAATAATTTGTACAGATACAGACACTATTCGAGGGTATATATAGCAAATTTCATATAATTGTGACCATTAGTTTTCTAGTAATCAAATATAAACCACGACCATAATGACTATAATGACAATGATTAAGAAAATTGAGCACCGTACAGTTATTAAATTCCTTACTAAACAAGGAAAACCTCAAAAAATTATTCACGAAGAAATGGTAGCCATTTATAAAGACTCTGCACCTTCATTATCTACTGTACAAAAGTGGTCAAGTAAATTTAAAAGAGGCAGAAAGAGTATCAAAGACGCCCTTCACTCGGGCGGGTCAGTTAGTGCCACTACTGACGAAAATGTGAAAAAAGTGGAAAAGCTTGTACCGAAAGATGCCCGTATAAGAGTGAAAGTGTTAGCGGAGATCTCTAACCTATCAATTGGTACTATTTTCACTATTCTTCATGATCATCTCAATCTCTCAAAGGTCTGTGCAAGATGGGTGCTGAGAATTGTAGGGAGTTTTTAGAGTTCTATGGTGATGAACCAGCCAAAATTTTCGATACAGGAGATGAAACATGGGTTCGTCACTATGATCCAGAAAGTAAACAGGAGTCCATGCAGTGGCACAAAAAGGGTGCAGACCATCAAAATAAATTTAAAGTCACTCCATCGGCCGGAAAATTCATGGCCACAGTATTTTGGGAATCAAAAGGAATTTTCTTGATCGAGTACACAAAAAGAAGTGAAACCATAAACGCAGTATCTTACGCAACAAAGAAAAAAGCAATTAAAGAAAAAACACGAGGAAAACTGAGTGCAGGCGTGATGCTTCATCATGATAATGCGCCTGTTCACACGGTGTTTCCAAGGTTGCTGTATGAGACTGTGGTTTCGAAGAAATTAACTACAAACCTTACAGCCTTAGCCTATGGACTTAGCCCTCAATGACTACTTTTTATTCCCCAATTTAAAAAAAACCTTTGTGGAAAGCGATTTTCCGACGATGAAGAGCTCAAGGCGGCGATAAATGATAATTTTTTTAGACAAGGAGGAAAACTATTTTTAGAGGGCATTGAAAACCTAGTTTCAAGATCTGTCCTTGTATAAATTTCTTGCCTAAAATCTGCCTTTAACTTCTATAATACACTGCGAATTTTTTAATTCAATCAAATAAATTTCTTCCATATACTTTATGTATCTTACCAGACAAATAGTTCTGTGATTCTACCAACCGTTTTGGATACCTTTTGTACCAGGTATTGGCAGAGGGTTGTAGTAATTTTAGAGTTCCATACTTTAAACCGAAAAACGAAACCCTTATAAAATCACTCGCATGTCTGTCTGTCAGTCTGTCTGTTACAATGATTTTCTAAGTAACAATGCAATTTCTAAATAACAACTTTTTTAAAACATCCATATAAGCATTAAAGAAGGGTAAATCAGTACTCAAAATTTAGTTTAATTGTGTATATCGTGTGGGTATCCATTTGAAAGAGCTTGTTATGAGGAATACAAAAATATCTCTTTCATAATTTTAAATTGTATATTGACAATAATATTCAATAAATATGCAAAACCCCTCTCACTTCTGAAGCTACCTAAAATTATGAAAAAGAAACTGGGTTGTTAAAATCTGATCAGAAAATTATCCTTGACCTTATAATTTTTGAAATATGCATATTTTTTATGCCTATGAAAGATAAACAAGGCTTATATTGTGAAAAATTAATATTTATAAGTAGTTTAACAGAAGTACGCTTAAATGTTTACAAATGCCTAAATGTGTATGGAACCATCGTAGTGCGAGTTCTACTCATGCTTAACAGATTTTTTAATACTACACTCATTCACTACGACCTGAATCATTGCCTGTTTTTCTGCTGATACGTTATTCAGTCCTTTTTCTTAGCATTTCATTTTATATTATTAATTGTGCTAAAAGTTAAATTCTCTAACATCTATATTACCTCAAAAGTTCTTAGTAATTTTAAGACTTTCATTCCTCTTTCGAGCTTGCTTGCTTGCTCACGCTTACTTTAATAGCCACCCATATCTTTTTAATTTTTTTCAGACAATTCAACCTTAAATTTTGTATCTTTTTACCCTGCAATAGCTTTGTATTTATTTACCTTACATCCTGTGACTAGGCATAAGTCCTACTAACTCAGAATAATATAATTTTGGACATAAATACAATGATATATCGCTAAATTGGATGACACGCTAATGCCCGATCTGTGCCTGTAACTACATATCTATTACACGCTAATCCCCGATCTGTTCCTGTAACTACATATCTATTACACGCTAATCACCGATCTGTTCCTGTAACTACATATTTATTACACGCTAATGCCCGATCTGTGCCTGTAACTACATATCTATTACACGCTAATCCCCGATCTGTTCCTGTAACTACATATCTATTACAATAAGTAAATAATCTGTACTTCTTTTATTCATTTATTAAACACACAAACCATATCATGAAATGACCAGCATTTGCAACAAAATGATCTAATTCAACGCTTCTTGACAAATTAACTATAGTTTTTGATGTGAGAATGATGTGTTTTTCTCATCATTTATATTTTAATGAATCTAATCGTCATTCCTGTTCTTATAATTCCTTTTCTATGTATTATCAAAACTGTGGTTTTAAAGATAACTTTAATATATATATCTATATATAACTGTAATGTATAAATTTTATTTGTCATATGATTTTTAATTTCTAAATATATCTTAAAAATAAAAAGAAAATTTTGTGTGATGTTTTTGATGCTTCAATGTGAAAACTATTTAGAATAATTTTAAATATTTTCACATCAATTTTAACAGCTCCAAATATTTTTAAATAATTTAATGTAAAAACTATTTAACACGTTTTGAAATAATTCAGGGTAAAATAGAATTTCAAAAAACATCTCACACAAAATTTTCCTTGACTTACCTGGCACGTAGAACTGTCCGTCTTGGTTGGAGGCGTACTGTACAATAGCACTTGCACCACCAGCACCCGATACTGTGAGGGCTTGAAGTCCCCCCTCTGCTTGTAGCGCGCCGGCTGGGATCACTGCAACAGGTTGCTCATCTTACCACTGTCTGTCAGATAGTTACTAATTCTCTTCTTTCGCAAGAAATTATCATATTACTTATTTGAGTAAAGCAAAATTTCTTCATAGTTTAAGTCTCGTGGTGCTATTTCAATTCAAAGTGGATTACCTATTATTTTTTTTCATCATTTCGCTTATTGCAAGCAATAACATTTACTTTATGAAACAAATAATTAAACAGTGGGTAATTTCAGAACTCATAACGTCTGAATCATTAATGAAAATATGATTCTAGTGAGTGTAATAGATTTCAAATAGGTGTTCGAAAATACCAAACAGTTTTGAGTTTCATTATGCTTAATTATTATTTAATGGTTCTCATTAGCGCTTACATTTAAGTAACAAAAACGATGACAGGTCAACACTGCATAGCTGGAGGTAAGGTTTGAATGAAACGTATATATTTAAACCGACCACCATATGTGTTTAGTATTTAAGCCTATACTCCCATATCCAAACACCGTGACATCTAACACTGATAAGCGATATGCATTGGCCTGAGAATATAAATGCAAGTGGAGTAATGTGTCTACAATTATTATTTTACGATTATCAAATGTAAGCCTACAGGGTCAACATGTTGGGTTTTGCGAAACAAATGAAAAAGTGTGTTAATGCATGAAATTTATGCAGCTGATAAACAATTTAGTGCAGAAAATTTCAATTACGCATGCCCATTAACGCCAAGCCATTGTACAGAGTTTATCTTAAAAAAAAATGTTATAACTTTTATATTCATACCAAATTTTGTTACATTTTTTCTTCAATTAAATTTCCAATGGCATAAAATGTAAATAAAGTAACATTTAAACATTCCCATTAGATTTAAATGGGAACGTAATTGAAATTTTTTGTAAATTTTCATGATGAATAGTGTATGATGGATGCAGTAAAATATATGGAAATTGAGGTTAGTTTTTATCAATATCGAAAATAAATTATGAAGAATTTATGAAATAAAATGACTACTCCTACAATCCAATTATGACTTTAATTAAATTATAAAAATTAAAATTCATAAGTTAGCTCTCGAAACATGTATGTATTTATTAGAGCGAAAGTTCTACAAGCCGACTTAGATTTGAGAATTACTCTGGTTTTTGTCTTATTTTGTCAAGTAATATTTCGTCACCATTCTTATAAGTAATTTTTTGTCCGTTTCACCAAAAACTCAAAGAATTCACATGTAGAACAATAAATGTGTATGTGATGCTTAGTAATTATTGAGAAAAACAAACTAGCAATGTTTGAACAGAAAAAGAATGAGTATTTTGATAGAGATCTTATTGTGGAGATGTTATGCGTGACAGAGCTCATCGGTTAGTGACACACAAGCGGTGGCAGAAGTGTGGCCAACATGTCGACACTGACCTGGCGGGAATGACAAGGGAGGCGGCAGTGATACTTCGCTCTCGCACGAAGAGTTTGACTCCATTCGTGCCTCTGCAATGTTATTGAGAACTGTCAATCCATCGCTTACACTGCCCTCTACTAATCCAATGTTTCAAATCAAAATTACCTGCCTACTTCTATTATTCATATACCCGTTGAATTTATAATTTGGACCTAATCTAAAAATTTTAACAGCAACATTTTTCAATTAACGTAGTAAAAAAACAATATCGATAGATCAATTCACTTCGCTATGACATGAGGAAGCACTTAATATACTTAAGAAAGACCTAATAAGGCATTAACTGTGGGCATGCAGCTACAAATAAATTTTTGTACAATTCATGCAAAATATTGCTTTCCTCCAAAAAAAATCTACTGAATTACTCTGAGCAACTTTACTTAATTGGGTCTACTAAGGCATTGGTAAAACTAGCATGCTGTCAGTCGATTTATAGGTAACAAAATAAGAAAAAAATATTACTATGAAAACAATAAGCAGTGTTAACTACAAAAAAATCACATGACAATGTGAATGATAATATTATTTATAACATAGCAAAGTCCACTCTAATGCAAATGCATTATAAACAGAAGCTTGGTGCATTATAAATGGAAATATATAATAAAATAACCAACAATTGAAGTCTTTGTGAGTATCCATTACAAAGTAACTACATATTCGCTATGCTCTCATCTACATACAGCTCTATTCACTGTATGCCAGCGTGAATTCCTTGTACAAAATTTGTACAATTACCATACTAAAAAATTAAAAGCTACGGGCAACAAACTTATAAAAAATATCTGGAAATCACAAGTAAAAAAATTGTTTAATATTGTATGTAATATAAATCGTATGAGTATTTTAATATAATTTGTTACTAGCAAAATATTTGCTAATCTACTAATTATTCTGAAATTACCTATTTTATAAGTACAGTGTAACTTTTAACACTTGGAATAAACGCCTACAATTATTTTTTGAAGTAAAAGTAAGGACTCAATCTATGATTACAACCAACCTGCAATTTCAGCACCACCAAGATCACTCAGTATTTTTCGGTAGGACGGCCTCCTCGTCAACATTTCCCTGTATTTTCTCTTAGGTCCATCGTCATCGCTACAACTGTCGTCACTACTCTGTAATTGGTTGCCCACTAAACCCGTAGGTTCAGGTTTTATCTATAAATGGGCATTTGGACAAAAATTTTAATTAAACATGCATTTTACAATGTTGTATCCAAGTTATCATTAAATAAAAAATATTTCTATCAAGTGTAAGCCGCAATTTATTGCAGAATCAATATATTAATCAAATAACAAAAATAACATTAGCTAACTTGTAGACATAGAAACTAATTGCCATCTTAAAAAAATGCTGAATATGTTTTTAAAGACGAAAAGAATCTAAAATTAAATGTTTTATAAACATATACCTTGAATCCTAAAGCTAAAATCAAATAGGACAATAATTGTTTGTTTACGTTTTTATTTACCTGTAAGGTTTGTAATGTACCCTGTGTTGTGTGTATAACAGAACTAGGTTTGCCCACGAGGATGACATTTCCTTTTGGTAACTGTACAGGTTGAATATTGGATGCTGTTTGTATAACGGACTGTTGATTGGGCTGTATCACTGACTGTACCTGGAAATGATTTAAAACTATTGTTATAATCAAGTCTTGTATAAAATTTAGATAAGCGTACACAAAACATTTTTTAATTCATAGAGCAATATATGTCATGGAGTAACAAAGATTGATACAGGAAACTTCGCAAGTTCATTGAAATTGATAAAAGAATGAAATAAACGTTGTTTGTTATTAGAAAACATAGGTTTAAAAGTTTAGGATCTACAAAATATTTTCATAACTCGAGATACGAATGCATAATGTTTGGGACTATGTAGAATTTCGATTTGAATAAAAAAGGGTGCAGTATATTCACTAGATTAGATATGTCTACATAAACCTCTTACATGGTCAATTTTGGTTATGTTATTCCATAGCATACCTATTTTCAAAACCACTTGTTAATTTATAAGAACTTGTTTCGAACACTCTGTTGTAAATGTTTATCTTTGTTATAAACAAACAATATTTAGCTTGTATTCATTATATAACAATACCTACAGATTACAGGAGCACTTGTCATTAGTCCATTTAGATTTGTATTCATTGCTTTGGTGTTGATACTAGAGGGAACTTGAATAATCGAATAGACGCGGGTATAAAAGTTCACCTGGGCCGAAGGCGTTTGGGATGGCAAGGACAGCTGCACAATGCTGGTGACGGCTACGACGTGCCCGGTGGGCGCGGAGGCCGCCGCTGGCGATGCGCTACTGGCCAAAGGATCCGAGCTCGCACCGGAGGCCGCCGTTCCGTTCTCCTCAACCATACCGTCCATGCCACGCAGGGGCGCCTGAAACACCGTTCAAGGTCACCGCTCGACATAATAGTATACACTTCCAACACATCTCCTGTCACGTTACGATGACAGTTTACACTCTGTACACATCACTCGCACACGGCGCGAATCCCCGACAAGACTATACGTCGGCCTATTTCGAGCACGTAGAAATAAATTTTGCATGACTCGTCAGAACGTATCCTGGGTCGGGCGTTGCGACGTAATTCTAAATATATAACAGTTACGTTAGCTCTCTTAGACGCCATATTCGACACATATTTTCCTGTAATTTGACAATGCATGTCATACATAAGTGGTTATTTCGATGGCATAACACGTATTTTTCCGAATACAAAATATGAACGTCCATGACGGCTCGTTATTGTTGAGTTGTGAATACTCACCAGTTACGTATTCCTCGTCACCGAGTATGCTGCGTCCGGAGTGGGCAAACAGGATCGTACGTAGTAGCCACGTCAAATACGAGACGACTCGTCACTGGCGGAGAACGAGAATGAAGTGCGCGTCATTACAATATGGCCGCACGCCTGCGACGCATGCGCACTTCGCCTCTAACTTCTATACATACCTATGACATCATACTGCTTTACCTTAGCCCGATTAAAAATGAATAAACTTTCAAATTACGCACGTATCCACTACTAATTACAAAACGTTCAAATTTACTTGCATAGACCACAAAATAACTTAGCGATAACGACAGAGCTTTAACTAGCCCAATGCCGTAGCGTAACAATATTGTACACGTTCGAGTTTGGAACACTATCAGGTTTTGGCGCCATCTCCCCTGCGCAAAGAACCGTTTGTAAACATTACTGCGTGCTATTAATTATTCAACGAATAAGAACGCTTTAAATGAAAGTGATAGCGCGTAACATAAAATACAATATCAAATCATGTAACGACGTTTTAAGTATTCTAATTTACTTTTTTGTCATTAGGTTCTAGATTCAAGAAAAAAATTCACCCAAACTTTTGAATCATCGGCAACGTCAGCATGAAATTACTTAAAATCATCGCTTAAAATATGAACAAACAGGTTAATCTAGATTGGCAACTTTGACTAGTTAAAACTGTGTTTGAAACTCATTTTCGTCAGGAATTTACGTAAACAGTAATGACATAATTTAATTTTTTTATATCTAAGTGCAATTTTATACCCTCGTTAAGACATTAAGGTTTTAATATAATTTCAACATATTTCAAATAGAAGTTGATACAAAAACATGCAGTATGATGATAATATGTAAGTTTCTGTAATAATCTAATAATTCTGTAATAAGTAATCTGCTTTATTAATTAATTTTATTTAGATAGACTGATTAAATGTAACTTAATACCTACGTAAATGTAAAGGTGTGTTTTTCCTTATTATATGTTTGCCAAGCCTAATTCCTCTCATCACTCTGAATGTAAAATGTTTTTATTGAATGTGAAAAAGCCTAACTGTTTTCGAAATACCTAAACGGCTTCAAAATTCAAAATTTAAATTTTATTATCAATCATTTTTTTAAATCAAATCCAAATCTATAAAAAATATCAGAAACCCTTTTTCAAAATCAAATATCACCAATAAAATCAGAGTAAATATAGGTAACCATTCTGCGTGTACGTGTAGACATTTTTTTCATATTTTTTATTACAGATGTGATTCATGACATTATTCGGAATAAGACAAAGTAAAAAAATTATTTTATTAAAAAAATGTTTCAAAACAATTTATTTTTTTTCTTTTTATTTTTATTCAGAATAATAGTTTGAATCACCTGTGAAAATATATTGTAAAGAATAATACACTTTTATTTACAGGTAAATTTAAACAGTAAATACTCTAGCACCATTTACTAAAATTGTAAATTATTTAATTTCATTGCAACATATTTCTGAATTGTGTGGAATCAATTAATATTACTGGACATATATTTGTATAGATAGATATACAAATAAGGTTTAGATTTTTATGCAATGCCACAAGACAGACAAATCTCTAGGGATCAACTACCCAATGGATAGTATCAACACCTTCTAATACACACAATAGGTGTCTACCTATATTAAATTTTGCATATAGGTAGAATATGAGTCGATGAGAAAATTATGCTACATTCATTTCGATAGGAATAACCTATATAATGTTCTCGTATATATATATATATATATATATATATATATATATATATATATATGTATATATATACATATATATATATATATATATATATATATATATATATATATATATATATATATATATATATACATACACGGTGTCCGGAAATAAATGTCGGACAAAGAAAGACGCTGTTCGTTGGCTGTAAAGGAATAAATTGTTGTTGAAATAAAACATAAAACACGTCCTTTTTCTAATTAAGTACAAAAAAATATTACACATAATTCTTTTTAACACACCGTATACCGCTAACGCTACAAGCTCACGCTAACCGTACGCAAGCACAATATTAACCCGAGCGGCACTGATTGTCATCTTTTAAAAGTCTTTTAAAAAATCTTTTAAGAAAGTCATCTTTTAAATTTTATTTTAACGACAATCAACTATTTTTCATCAACGAATAATGTCTTTCTTTGTCCTACATTTATTCACGTATTGTTGTATTTCTTTCTTAATTAACCAACTAATATCAATAAGGATACATTAAAAAGACATCATTAATGCTCTAAAAGAAGTGGCCCGCAAAGGACAAGTTAAATCCTTTGTCTTCAATATAACAGTCTCTTACTTAAGGGCTTTCTTCGACTCTACCTGTCCTTTATACCTCGCGTGTGAGCGCTACTTGGAGACACCTTTTTGTTTGTTTCAAAGTGTAATTTATTTTCAAGACATTAAGTGTTTATTTAATCTAATTTCAGACACTAATATCTATGTGTAAATTTACATCCTGATAACCCAAGAAGAAAAAATTGAAACAGCCACAAATTAGAGTTTCGAAGTTGTATGCACCTCTTTAAATTATTAATGTAATTTTTTTCATTCGAATTCTACATGTGTAGGTCGGTACATAATAATTTATTTGAATAGTACATATTAATTCTTCCAAAATAATTTTATGAGCATAGCAATGTAGAAACTGTGAGATTGTAACAGACGGACATGATAAAATTAGGGTTTCTTGTTTCAGTACGGAACCCTAGAATGATTATTTGGCTTATTCATTAATTTAGTCTATAATCGAATTCTGAATTGCCTAATTTCAAAGCGCGAAGTCCCTGGGAAAAATTAACTTAGGTATACGTAATCCTTAATTAACTCTATATTAAATATTGCAACAGCTAATGAACATTTCAAAGTAAGGTAATTTAGGTAATTTGAATGAAATTATAATAATTTCATTGAAATTATAATAATTTAATTGAAATTATAATAATTTCATTGAAATTATAATAATTTCATTGAAATTATAATAATTTCATTGAAATTATAATAATTTCATTGATTGTCAAGGAATAAAACGAAATTAAAAAGATAAATTCTATATATCTAATAAAATTGTAGTATTGGTGTGTCTCTACACTGAAGATATTTATGAAAAAAATATTTTAAATGAATGTAATAAAAATAATAGAACACAAAAATATTGTCTGGGAAATTTTTATCTGTTTGTCTATTTGTTTGAACATGCATCACGTAAAAACTACTAACATTGGACCCGAGCGGCACTGATTGACGTGCGCAAGTATCGTGTGTATGAAATAAATGACAAATAATTATGAATATTATTTTGAATTTTCTAAAAAAAAATTATCGTTTAAATTTTATTTTAACGACAATCACCTATTTTTCAGTCAATGAATAACGTATAATGAACCTATGTACATAAACAGAGAGTGGTACTTGTATTTTGAATCGCGCAATGAAGTTTTCCACCCGTGCATACATTCGACCCGGGTGGCACTGATTGACGTGCGCAAGTATTGTATGTATGAAATAAATGACAAATAATTATGAATATTATTTTGAATTTTCTGAAAAAAAACAAGTCTGAAAGAAATGAGTGTTACCAGTAGCACTTGAATAAGCAAGATTAAGTTTTAATTTCATAGGATTACCCAATCAAAAAATACGCAACTGTTATATTCTGAAAAATTCATTTATATCTCATTAGTACAACAACACAAAAAATGCTACTCGACGCGTATTATTTACACAAATGTATAAAATACTTCAAAGTGCGTAAGAAAATTTTCCACCCGTACATACATTGATGAAAAGAGCTAGAGACGAAGCGTGTAGTGGTGCAGGAGGTAGGGCATTTGCTTAGTAAGCAACCCGACTGCGAGCAGACGCATGAGAACAGACGGCATTGTCGGCCGTTTTCCGCAAACATTTTTTTCGATATTGTATGTATTCAATATAAGTTTACGTTTTCCTAAATTTGTTGAACATTTTAAAGTGTTGTCAATATTTGTATTTTAATTATTTTGGCTGCATAAATTTGGTTATTTCTTTATTCTCTATACATCTAGGCAAATGGAATTGACTTATCCTATAAAGAAAGTATATACGAAAAGTATTTAGGGGAAATAACAAAGGTAACACAATGTGCTTGTGCTTATGTGAGTCTTTGTTTAGCGCATCATGCAAGAACAGTTAAATCAATTTCGATGAAGTTTTCAGAGTCGCCTGGATAACTTAACACACTGTGCTTATTCGCAACAACCGAAAACAAGATGGGGTCGTGTGGCCGACAGTGAACCGGTGGTATACAGTGAACCAACACTCATTTGTTACGAACGCGATGTTGCCAAATCTTGCTATGAATACGATACGACTTGTTTTCTTATTTCCTTCGCCTCCTGTCCTCCCCAGTCGACGGCGCGTTCCCGCCAAAAACGTACGTGCATCGCGTTGTTTTATTGTCGGCGTTAAAAAAATAAGAAAACGTGAGTCCATCTATTTCTTTTTTTTTCAAACATTGTATATTCATTTTCATTATGCTGCACTAATTACACAGGTAAAATGACCATTCTTAAATATGTTAGATATGTTGCTACTCCTTGATTTCGTTTCTTTAAATAATTATACCTCAAAGGTAGAAAAAACGGGAACCATGGTTCACTGTGTACCACGTAGTTTCGCCTACACCATTCAAATATTTTCTACTGCAGGTAGACCTACATAGTAATCATTTAATTTTTAACTATTAATAGAATTTCTTTAATTCAATAATTTTACTATTTTAGAATGGTTCGAACCAAAACAGAAAAAATAAAAAAGGCGTACATGATATGAGCAAAATGTCATTTAAAATAGTCAACTTTAAGAAGATATATAAAAAAACACAAACCCAATATAATGCTCCATTTGTTCCCAATTATGAAGTAAAATACTATTTTTTCACATGAACAAAAAACCATATTAAAAGATTATATAAAAGAATGTGCGCTAATGGTCTACGGACTTACAGCTAAGCAGATGAGACAATTAGCTAATCAAGTAGCAATTGCTAACAAGTTAAAAGTTCCTCCTTCTTGGTTGTCTCATAAAATAGCGGTAGTTGATTTTTTGAGGTCATTTAAAAAAAATCACAGTGAATTAAGTTTAAGAAAACTCGAGGCGTGCAGCTTGGAGCGTACTATATCATTCAACAGAACTAATGTACAAACATTCTTTAAGATTTAAAAGGAACATTTCGACGCTATCCAGGTTTTGGTAATAGTACTCGTCTGTAAAAACTTGATGAAACCTCGACTACCACCGTCAAGCGGCCTCAAAAATCTTAGCGCCAAAAAGAAGCAATGTCTGCAAAATTACAAGTAGCGAAAAACGCGTATTAGTAACTACGTGCCCTATTGTTTCTGCTACCGGATATGCTTTGCCTCCTGCATTGATTTTTCCGAGAAAAAACTTCAAATGCTTGAAACTTGAAACGCTTGGCTTAGCTATTCCTGCAGGATGGATGGACACAAAGTTATTCCTAGATGTGATGAAGCATTTCATAAAGCACACCTGCGCATCCAAGGAAAATCTTGCTCTTCTTATTCTTGATAATCACGAAAGCCACCTGTCCTTAGAGGCTCTAAATATTGCAAAAACTTCCGGTCTAAAAACTTCAGCCATTAGACGTAGAATATAATCAAAGTTCCTAATTAGGTTTCATAGCATAAATAACTGTTGTGTCTTGAACTAATTTCATGCGACTGTTACTAATAAATGTAACAAGCAAAAACAATTATTAACATTATTATAGGTTTCTAGGAACAAGTGTTTTTTGTTCAGAGTTTATGTCATTATTTCTGTTAAATGCAAATAAATAAACAATTATTAAACCAATTATAATATGTTAATTTTCTTGAACACCATTTCTTTTATAAAATCACTTTAAATGAGCGATGAATACAGGTAATTAGTACGATGGTTCACTGAATACACAGTGGTTCACTGTCTACTCATTCCGCGGTGTACACAATGAACCATTCGCCGTTTTAAAAAAAAATGATAATAACCATTATCCTAAAAGAGTTAGGGTGTAAATTTGGTTGTAAACAAAACAAATATTTAATATATTTCCTTTCGTCTAATCACAATAATTCTTTATTACAATCACGTAAAGTGGAGTTATGAAGGTTCAAACTTTTAATGGTTCCCTGTTGGCCAGGTCACCTAATTTGACATTTCAATACAAAGCGTACTTATTTAAAAAAAAGGTTATTTTAATTATTATTATATTAGACGGGCGTTACCTATACTAATGATATAGTTAATAATATTTTCTAAAGATCCAAATGAACGAAGTTATGGCACAGATAATTTTAATATATATACTTTCATTTCAATTTTATAACTGTTTAAAGAATTTTATTCCCAGCATGTATAAAACAGTACTGAATTCAATCGATAGTCCGAAGCATATATCCTATATGCTTTAAATTGTTATAGCAAATTGGTATCTATGATCTTCTACGATTACAAAGTAAAACGATATTAATCAATATTATTTTCTTGTTTCTCTTCACTTTCACAAAATACGCCATTTTAACGTTAACTAAATGGTAACGCGCCGTATTAGGCCGATATTAGGACACCAAATCATGCGTTGGTCCGAGACACAATACCTTAAGGTAAAATGATTTACGAAGCTGATTGTTATTAAAAAAATTTGTAATGTTCCTTATTGAAATTGAGTTTAACCAACATAATTAAAAATAAAAAAGATAGCAAAATTTTATAATTATTAAATTTTATATTTTGAATTCTACAATAAAAACTTCAATTTAAACATAGTAAGGGGAATTTATATATATTAATTAACCTTTAAAAGAAAAACAATCAAAAACATATAAATAAAAAAAAAACTAGCCTTCATTCTAAGTTTGGGTAAGGTACCGAACCCAATAGTCAGCCTCTTCCTCATGGGAAATAATATTTACAGGAATGAATAAAAGCTGTTGTTTATTTTTAGTTCACTTATTTAATAAACTTTATTATGAAATCAATTTAAACGACAATTACATTGTCCAACATGTCAAAATCATAATTTGAACAAAATAAGGCACATTTCACCAGTACTCAGCCTCTAAAATCCACTTGTCTTCTCCTTTTTTTTTTCTTCCTTAATTTTCTGTCTCTGTAACCTTTTTTCTTGAATGTCGTCTTTTTTTTCTCCTTTTTCCTCCTCTTTTGTTTGTTTTCAAATTCTTGAAAAAAAAACAAAATTTTTTCTTTAGAAGAAATCGCTCCAATTCTATTGACGGTTCTAGGCGTAAAATTGTTTTATTGATGAGGCTATGACAAGATGGTTTCGTACGATGGGCGATAACCTTTCAGATTCAACAGGTGTTAAAATAGGACTTTCAATTATTTCAAATGTGCCCAGGTTAATTTCGTCGTCCGTTAAATGGTTGGCCAGGATATCCTGAATAATTAGGAGATCCCCATATTCGATATTGTCTTTCTGTGTTTTATCACGAATCTTGTCTTCTTTAATTCTGTTTTTTAGCCATAGGTACCTCTTTATTTTCTTTTCCTCCTTGAGTAACACATTCATTAATTCTATTAATTGCGCTCTCCTCATCAAAATCTACATTGATTTGTGCATTTTCGTTTCCGGTAGTATAAATTTTAATTGAATCATTTACTAGGCATAGTTTTGCATTTTCAATAGCTTGCAAAACAATTTCGACATTGATACCACATACGGTCAGATCTTTGTTTGAATGCTTTATTATTTTAGCGGCAGTATCAAACTCTTTTTTCTTTAGTGATTTAATCGGAGATGTTTTTAAAATGTATACACTGACCTTCGCTTTTTCTAAGCTATTTTGGACACAACGAAACCTAGGTCGTAGTAAAGAACTTAAAGAAAGTAGAAATAATACTATATCACGTAGTTTCATTTAATTGTGCATGATTTGATTGGTTAACATAAATTAAACCTTATTCCTACACGTTTAAAGTGAAAAAAGGCTGAGCACGGGTGCGGGGCTGACTTCGGTACCCTATCTGTAACATATTCAGAGCAGATCCTTACAGATCGAGATGTCCAATTTTTTTTGGATTGCATTGAAAACACCGTCCAATAATTGTTTTCGAGCTTTGCATGAAAGTTCATCTTGAAAATTCAGCAACTCCTTCCGTCGCAGTTTTACCGTTTTAAGAATATTTAAAGTAAGAACACGATTGCACGTATATTCTTGGACAACTTGTATAGCTAATTTTTTTTAAGTTTTTCTTTTTAATATGGTTGTTTACGTATCCGTGAGAATATAGAACGTCGACATGGCCCGATGTCCCATACGTCGAGCGCAATTATAGTTGGCGCGAAGCTGGTCAATTTCACCTATACTCCCTTTAGTCAAATTGTGGGATAATACAATTTCAAGCTTTCCAAAAGCTTTACCTACTTTACCGTCATTAAGTATGAAAGGTGGAAGAACCGCAATCTTACTTTTCTTGGGAATAAGATGAAATATAAACAAACAGTGCAGACCCACATCCTCTTTTTTTATCACATAAAATTCTTATAAGTAGTTCTTTCCCATCTTTATTCTATTTTTTGGCATATACGAGTAAACCCTGGTTGTTCTTGCAAGTGTACGACGTTGCAAGTGCACGACATGAAATCAGCGCGAGCTTCACGCTAATGTACCAATTATCTAAGGTAAAATTAGTTATAAACAAGCTGTTAGTTGCATGTGAAGTATCGAATATTTTTTGGATATAAAAAGAAAAAAACAATTATTCAAAACTTTAAAATTTTTCCATTAATGCCGCATCTCAGGCACGTTTCTAAAAATTCAATTGACTCCAAAATAAAGTTTAAAATTGTCATAATCTACTTTTATTTGCTTCAGATGTTTATGATTACAGCACAGGACTCCAAATTAAACGTGTGTGACTGAATTATAGTCATATCATCTTTTTCACAATACGTTCTCTGGTGAAAGCATTAATAAATTCCAACATTCTTTGTTGGTTTTCCAATGACGGTTTGAAGGTTTCAGACCTGGTCTTTCAACGATTGTAGGAATTGAAATGTTTTTCAATTCCTAATTAATAAACCATTTAGTCTTATTATTTATATTATTAGTCCATTTTATCTTCCAAGTAAATATAATCTGTGCTATCAATATATTTTTCGGCCTCATAGTCTTCTTCGCTTTCACTTAAGTAATTTTAAGTTGAAACATGGTCTTCAAAATAGTTGTCACTTCTTCAAGGAAACACTGTAATGTTCTTTGTTCTTTCTTTTAGTCGCCTATCTAAAGATACATTTTACACGCACAAAAACCATGTGTTTGTAAATAATAATAATATGACATTACAATAAGAACATTATGTTTCATAATAACTACTGTACTTACTCTTAACTATTTTTGTCTGCACCGATTTGTGACATTGGGATTGTAAACACTTGATACAGTTCCTATGTTACAAATTAACTGTTCAATTGTTCAATTTGTCAATCGTATGGAACACGATAACAAGTCAGTAGTGAAGATTGGACAAATGGACACTTGCGCTCCCCGCCTCTAGTTTATATATATAAAATATTCTAACGAAATTTTCCTTGTATTATTTAGTTTATATAAATAAAATAAATTATGTGCAACAGATCACAATTTAATCTGGTTACTTATTCAATCAATTTACTTTCTATTGTTATATTTTTTAATTATAAATGAAAATAAAAATAAAAGTTCCAACACTACTGCCGACTACAAAAAAAGGATTTCTTACGTCAATGTGCCAAAAGAATCGTTGAAATGTATTTTTCTGGTTGCGATAGATGAAAACAAACCTGACTGAAGGCTACTATGACCGAAAACAAATTAAACAGCATTTCTACATTTAAAACTCTTACGTAAAAAGTAAATACGCAAATTTGAAAATTATGTCTTCAAAAGAGGCGGAAAAAAATCGAGACGCTTTATAAATGTAGGTAATTTAAACGTTATTTTGTATCAATTTAAACGTTATTTAGTATCAATTTAAATGTTATTTTGTAATAATTTAAACGTTATTTTGTATCAATTTAAACGTTATTTTGTATCAATTTAAATGTTATTTTGTAATAATTTAAACGTTATTTTGTATCAATTTAAACGTTATTTAGTATCAATTTAAATGTTATTTTGTAATAATTTAAACGTTATTTTGTATCAATTTAAATGTTATTTAGTATCGATTTAAATGTTATTTTGTTATAATTTAAACGTTATTTTGTATCAATTTAAACGTTATTTTGTATCAATTTAAATGTTATTTTGTAATAATTTAAACGTTATTTTGTATCAATTTAAACGTTATTTAGTATCAATTTAAACGTTATTTTGTATCAATTTAAACGTTATTTTATATCAATTTAAACGTTATTTTGTATCAATTTAAACGTTATTTTGTATCAATTTAAACGTTATTTTATATAAATTTAAGCGTTATTTTGTATCAATTTAAACGTTATTTTGTATCAATTTAAACGTTATTTTATATCAATTTAAACGTTATTTTGTATCAATTTAAACGTTATTTTGTATCAATTTAAACGTTATTTTATATAAATTTAAGCGTTATTTTGTATCAATTTAAACGTTATTTTGTATCAATTTTCTCAATATATATTCAACCTCTATATATTGGTAATCCGAGCCACAATTACAGCCTATACGTGATTGATTATGCAGATTTATTGATGAAGCTTTGTTATTTAATTTTTTTTATTAGATGGGTTATTTACGAACATATTATTGACAGAAAGACTTGAAATTAGTATACAAATAATGTAATACAGGGTTTAGAAACCTATTTAATGTAGTCATTCACACTTGCCAACCGCGAAGGGACGAAACAATTTTCCTTCTACTTATTAATTTAAATGAGTTACCCTAATAATAACTATTCAATATCCCATTGCGATATCAAAATATTATTAGCTTGTCTATAATTATAATATTTTATTGAAATTTAGAGTTTTTAAGAGGTTAAAAACTAATCAAATTATACGCGCCTCGTCTGTTTCAGTTATAGATGCTTGAGATGCTTAAGCCTACATCTTTTGTATACCCCATTGTGATATCAAAATGTTATTAGCTTGTCTATAATTATAATATTTTATTGAAATTTAGAGTTTTTAAGAGGTTAAAAACTAATCAAATTATACGCGCCTCGTCTGTTTCAGTTATAGATGCTTGAGATGCTTAAGCCTAAATCTTTTGTATATCCCATTGTGATATCAAAATGTTATTAGCTTGTCTATAATTATAATATTTTATTGAAATTTAGAGTTTTTAAGAGGTTAAAAACTAATCAAATTATACGCTGTTTCAGTCATAAATGCTTGAGATGTTTAAGCCTACATCTTTTGTATACCCCATTGTGATATCAAAATGTTATTAGCTTGTCTATAATTATAATATTTTATTGAAATTTAGAGTTTTTAAGAGGTTAAAAACTAATCAAATTATACGCGCCTCGTCTGTTTCAGTTATAGATGCTTGAGATGCTTAAGCCTAAATCATTTGTATATCCCATTGTGATATCAAAATGTTATTAGCTTGTCTATAATTATAATATTTTATTGAAATTTAGTGTTTTTAAGAGTTTAAAAACTAATCAAATTATACGTTGTTTCAGTCATAGATGCTTGAGATGCTTAAGCCTAAGTCTTTTGTATATATCTAGGAAAACAAATGAGAGACATTCACTTTATTTATGTTGTAGATGTGATAAAAATAAAATTTTATTATAATGTCGTTGCGGGACGGGATGCCCAATAATAATTAGAAGAGCGGAGTCGTATTTGTCTACAAAATCAGTTTTGTACTCGGAATAAGTCGGGTTATGCAGCTAGTTATAAAAAACTTGATCGCAGTTCTGATCACAGTTATCATGTATTTTCTCTTTGTAACAGTTAATTTTGTCTCCACCGATTTGTGACATATAATGTAGACAATTCTATAATTCATTTGAATTTTTCTCTACAATATGATTTTTTCCAATAAAGCGTTCTTCATATTAATTAAAGTTAAAGTTTAAATTCTAAAACTAATTGCAGATAAGAGAAAACAGACGCGAGGATTGTTCTAACTCTATATTTCCTAGTATCCATACAGTTCCCGCACATATATATATTTTTTTTATAGTTCCTTATATATTTGGCGTTAATTTTGTACATATTCATTATTCACAATTAAATGAAACTACGTGATGTAGTATTATCTCTACTTTCTTTAAGTTCTTTGCCACGATCTAGTAGCAAAGATCACCTGAAGATGTAATACAACGAAACCTAGGTCGTGGTAAAGAGCTTAGAGAAAGTAGAAATAATACTACATGACGTAGTTTCATTGAATTGTGAAATTTCATAAACTTATGATTTGCAAAATTCTAGAAACTTCGGATGTTATTTCTCTTCGTCACAATCGGAGAAAAAGAAAAAGAGTTTTCTTGTCGCCATTTGTTATATTTCACTGGAAATTAGAAAGATTTACGATAAGTAATAACATCGTGTGGTTCACGATCCTGTTATACAAGGTAAATTTTCGTTTGTTAAATTATTTATAACACCTACTATAATAATACAAGCCACTGTGTCTGGTGAGACCATTATTTTTAGTTACTTATACTCGTATTTAAAAATAAAAAGTAGCTTGCCAGAACACAATCACTTTACGTGTGTACGCTAGGGTAACCATGCTAAATTTTATAAAACTAAAAGTGGCGGGCTGAAAATACTGGAGATTGTGCTAATGATTCCGCACATTTAAATTAATAAAGTTATTATTTATATTACATTAAATTGAAACAGGGCAAGTTAATTTAAATATTTCTTAATTTAAATAAAAAAATTGTTCGTTTTTATTTTATTTAGCATAATTAGAAAAAAAATCAAAATATTAGGCAGTCATTGTAACAAACAGTAAAATTAATTTCCTGTATGAATATTTTCATTTTTTTTCCAAATTATCTATAATTTTAATCATCGAATTTTCAATTTGGTATTTCGGTTGAATAATAATTATATTATACACTCGTAAAATATAATATTATGATGTTTAAATAAGGCTGCGTTTACATTGTAACTAGTAGTCGCATGATATTTTTACCGATACATCGGAAGTTGAAGTCGGAAATTTAGTCTTAACAAGTTAAGATACGGTCACTGATTTCAGTTTATTTATTTTATTAGTCCACTGACTTAAATAAATTGTTTATAAAAGAAAGTCAGGAATCTTTCTTAAAAATCCTGAACGCGTTTAAAAAATTCACCTGGACGATCTTAGGACAGTGTCTGAGGAAAAGAGAACGGATGGTAACCCTATTATAAGCAAAACTTTTCCACTATCGGTAGCCTTACAACGCCAGCTGATGCGAATTACGACAATGGAGAATGAAAGTGAAGACAAAGCAAGAGAAAGGAAAATAGGGGGTCGTTCCGACTCGAACAAATTCACTTTGCCCGGGTGACATTGATTTTAGTTACATTAATAGAACCATCCCCAAACTTATTGTATTGTATATTCTTATAGCCCTAATTTTATAATACTTATTTTTAAATTTAATCAATGATCAAGTTGTAATGATAGTAAATCGGTATTTTAAATTATTTTTGGGAATGTTATTTTAGAAGGTCACAACTCTGAAAAAGTATTTTTCAGATTTTTTGTTTATATACTCATTTATTCACTTTTAAATATATAACTTGAACACTGTGCATATAATAATAGAATAAGGGCTAAACAAATTTAAAGATATTTGCTCAAAATATGGCTCCGGAGGCTATAAATAAACGATAGAGAAGAAATCCATTGTTTTTTAATGTTTTGCTTTACATTTACATTTGGTTTACATGCATATCATACAAATACTGTTGTTTACACAATACGGATTTCTGAAACTCTTAATATTGTATAACTTAAGGTCATAGATAGGGGATAAGTATTATCTCGATGCATTGGGGAATAAAGAAAAAAAATATTATTTCACAGATAAAATTTAATTGTGTCAAATTGCTATGAGTATAATAGCCTGTCTGATTCTTTTATACCTTTTTAATTTAACTTTCTGTTACTAAGGGCGCGTTCGAAAACTCTTACCAATATGCCGAAAATATTCACCATGACGTCATCGGTGAACTGTGGTGAATCGGTTTCTTCCTGAATTTTCAGAGGACTTCAGGTGATTTCTTCTATTTTACTTATATTTCACTTTGGCTGATTTGGCGTGAAATTTTCTTGAAAAAAATTGTAATAAGAATTTTAACAATGTCGTTAACACGATTTAAACTATGGTCTTTAATATCTGAAGATTTGCTTAAAATAAATTCGATTTTTCTTACCGAAATTACCAAGCTCTAAAGTCGATAAAATAATTAGCAATTGGTAACTTACCGAAGATTTCTTAAACTCAAATACCCTTACCGGTAAAAGTTTTCGAACGATGTGGCTACTTGTCGATCGCCTTGATAAGTAACCGATAATAATATTTTAATACTGACTGATTCCAACAACTCCAAAAGTTAGTGCTGAATTAATGCCCAGAAGCCGAGCTGGAATACTGAGGATAGATGATACGTCAAACGTTGTTGTTGTCAAATGTTGATACCGCGGGTTTGATGACCACGAATGAAAATCATAATTGAGTTTAGTTATATTTTAAGTTTTAATTAAACATATACACAAATTCCTTTGAAGAAGTTTATCATATGGAATGAAGGTCAACTGTGTATTGTCTTAATGAAAGACATCTCACAAATGGAACTCCCTCGCACGTTTTGTGGAATTTACATGGAAGACGGGCAACGGATCTTATTTTAGTGTAACCTACCGGAAAGTAATTGGATTGAGGTAGTATAAATGTAGCTCGCTTTGTCATTCAATTTTCTAGAAATGATCAGTGCGGTAGCCCTTAAAGTGAGTTGGGGAGTAATTTATTTAAATCGCGGCAGCCTGCTGTTAAAAACAAAGGAATGTATAACTACAAGGATGTACTCGTATCACCGTTACACATTCCTCAACGGCCATTGCTCGTGAGCTGCATGGAAAAAGTTCAAAACAAAATGGATAATGAAAAAAACAAAATTGGTGCCAGATAAATAATTTAAAAATTTTTTGAAATAATGAGACACATTGAAGTTATAGTAATGACTGGGGTATGGGGATTAAGACGTGAATTTTAACATTAAATAGAATGTTCCTTTAAATAATTTATAGGGATACTGCGGGACACAAACAAAAACCTCTTCGAAATATTTATGCCATCGTTGAAGTTTCCCCTCTGATGATATCACCAATTTACCCTTTTTATCCTTAAGAGGTGTTTACCATAAGAGGCATTTCTGCAACCACCATGTGCTGGTCGCTGTCTGTTTGGCCTCTCGACCTATATGGACGTCTAATTGCGACAAACACCATTTTAAGCTGATGACGAGATGGATGATTTGTTGTATGTGTCAGGCGAAGTCTACGTATACTTATGATGATCTCTACCTATAAATAAAGTACCTCCAATGGAGAGGTCATTATTTTGACAAAAGCCTACGAATAGTTCTTCGTTCTTATTTCGGGACCAAATCCCTGTTGTCCCAAAACGCAACTCGTGAATATCATTAACATTTTCCTTTCCGGAATATAAAAATTTAAACCATTGGATATCATCAGTACAACGAATCCATTGTAATATCTGAGCATTTCTGCTTCTGCTTAAGTCAGTCAACTATCATCGTATAATATTCGTATATTCTAAAAAAGCAATTCCTTTCCTATTTTTCAAGTCAAAGGTCGTCGATTTTATGTTAACCTTGGTTAACTCTATTTAAGTTTGGTTAATAGTGCTTTTTTTCTTGATGGAAGCAAGTGATTAGCCGATTATACGAAGTACATAGATATTACAATGGACTCGTTGTACTGATGCAATACAAAATACAAAATAGGCAATACAAAATGTATTAAAATAAAATAAACCATACAAAAATCTTGCAAGGTCGGGTCAGAAATAAATAGAGCTCGATACACTCATTGTAGCTCGATACATTAAGAAATATCCATAATTGAATTCCGCTGAATGTGAATCTGTCATTTAAAAAAAAAATTTAAAATATCAAAATATTTTTGAAGAAATTCTTTTATTACTACATTTTTTCGAAGTTTAATATTAGTCATTTGTTCAAAATATTGCAAATACTATTTTATTAAATATTACTATTGTAATGAGGTTAAATACAGGTTGGGCTTTCATATTGTAGAGAAGATAGTTATAAAAAACAAAGATACCTATTTATTTTGTATTCCTTTTTGGCGCAGTACACTAATCTCTATTTTACTAGTACGCTGGACTGGATTTACATAACGTCGTAATGAAGCGATTTGATTATCGCCATTCTGGCGTTGTCAGTGAGCGTCCGTAGTAGTGAGCGTCTGCGGAACTAATTTAAAACTTCGATAGACTAAAGTTGCATGTAGCTTATCAAGTTTTTTCTCGATTTATTTATACAATTAACCTAACAATACGCTGATAATAAGTATCGATATCTAATTGAAACTTTTAAATGGGCAGGATTAAAATATAAGATATAAATAAAAAATACAAGCAATGTTGAATAAGAATGAATTGACTGCAATTAATAATTGCAGTCAATTAATTCTTGAATCCAAATTTTTCGAGTCAAAAAATTTAGTATATTAACACCTGTAGTATATAGCGCCATCGCGCTCGTGGCAAATTTAGTTAGTACGCCCACGACCGCGATGGCGCTCGGCACTCAAACGGTTAAGGAACACTTGAAAAGCCTGTTAGAAATGTATGTCATTTTATATTTGTCTTCAAGTTCATGCAATAATAAATCTAAATATAAAATATTAAGCTTTTGCCCGCGGCTTCGCCCACGCATATTTTTTATTATGCAGTGGAATTATTCCCCAATAATAATGCTTCCATCTCAAAGATACCTTTGATTCGCATAAAAATAAGAGTAAAATTTAGAGTCGCGCAACCCGAGTTCAGTAACGTGAGTGGAGTAGAAAGAAGGAAGACAGAAAGCTCCCGGCTCTAGTACAAACCCTACCCCGTGGAGATGAGTAGGTAATTTACTGAACATTTTTTTTATAAATTTCCATATTATACTCAATAACCTTACTATGATTTATTAGTAATATAAATTTGAAGGTGTCACCATAAACAAAAAAATAAAAATATATATTGTATTCCTGATGCAAAAGTTGTTGACGTGTGTGACTGAATAAAACCAAGTTTAAAAGAAATTCTTATTGAGTTATTATTTCACTGCTTAATATCTAATTGGTTATGGGTCCAGAACGCAAGAAATATTGAATATTTAGCAAAATTTAGTAAAGAGCAAATATATTAAAGTTGAAAACTTCCGTGGCACGTGCTATAACTTAACCTCACTTTAATATGGAAGTCACAAATATGTCACTTTAATATGGAAGTCAGCTGAAAATGTGGCTGAATTACTTAAAAATTTATTCTCCGAAAGAGGAGCAACCAGAAGAGGTTACATAATAATAAAAAATAATGATATCGCTCATATAATGAAAGTAACACAGTGGTCATGTGTGCACATCTGAAAGAAAATAACCTTTATGAGTTGGAAATAGAAACAGTTATACAAGAAAGCTGTAATGTTGTGCGGACAGATATCAAAATGTGGGTTTGGGGCACTTACATGTTAAAGAACTCCGAAAGATGAGTAAAATTGGAGCAATCCCTATTCAATTGACTGGTAATGACAATTTTATATGCGAAGCATGTCAGTATGGCAAGCAGGCTACATTACTATTTAATTTTATTTAAGAAATCAATTCGATCGAGAGGTGCAACTCAGGCAGGTGATATAGTCTACAGTGATGTTTGTTGTCCCATGGAAGAAACAAAAGTATCAGGAAAGCGTTACATTGTTTTGTTTAAGGACGGTCTTACGAGTTATTGCCATGTTTATTTCTTGAAACACCAAGATGAGGTACTGGAGTATTTCATGAAATATAATGCCATAGCGAATAACATTCTACACACTGGTGGTGAATATGTGAGCAATGAATTTAAGAATTTCCTTGAAAGTAAAGGTATAAAACATGAGTGTACTGCCTCCTATACCCTACAACAGAATGCCAGAGCTGAAAGAGAATTGCGTACAATAATGGAAGCACAAGATCAATACTTTATGCGAAATATATACCCATAAATTTATAGGCTGAAGCTGTCAACTGTGCTGTCTATCTTTTAAATAGAAGCTCATCTAATCAAGCCATTGATGTGACCCCCAATGAGCTCTGGTTTAATTAAAAATCAAATTTTAAATATATTCGAATATTTGGTTCAGTGGGATATGTAAATGTTCCAAAAGAAAAAAAGGAAGAAATTAGATAAGAAAAGTTCTAAAATGATATTAGTGGGATATGATCAGGAAAACTATAGAATGTATGACCAAAATACAAAGAAGATACATGTGTCAAGAGACGTAAGGTTTGATGAACTTAGCAATGTAACTAAACAAAGACAAAATTTATTTAGATAAAAATTAATGGGCAGGGCGTAAATGAAGACCAGCTCGTGTTGTCACTACAACTAAGTACACCAGATAAACTTGAAGTTTCTTCAGATGACAGTAAGAGGAGTTCCGAGGATAATGATGCTACTTATCGTCCACCAAGGAATATAATTACGGAAGAACGTAGCAATGTGATTCTAAGACCACGGAGAAATAGAAACATGGAAATGAATCTAATTGAGGTGGATATACCAAGCACCTATGAAGAGGCAGTAACTGGTATTAAGCCACAAAATTGGAAGAAAGCTAATGAAGATGAGCTTATTTCCCATAAGGATAACAATACGTGCACGATAACAAACAGAAAAGGAAAGAAGCCTATTACAAGCAAATAGGTTTTCAATGTAAAAAGGAATAAGGAAGGAGAGATAGAAAGGTACAAAGCTCGCCTGTGTGCCCGGGGGTTTTCCGAAATAAAAGATATTGACTATAAGGAAACATTCTCACTACTAGGCATGACTCTATTAGGTTGTTATTGAGTATATGAGAAAAAAAATTTTTAAAGGTAGAAAAGTCTGATATAAAAATTGTCTTTCTGAATGGGGAGATATTGGAGAACTATATGGAGCGACCAGAGGGTATTAGAGTCGATTCATCTAAAGTATGCAAATTGAACAAGTCTCTATATGGTCTCAAACAGTCATCTCGCTCATTTCTTACTATGTGTGGCTTTAAGCCATATTATTCAGATAATTGTGTTTTTGTGGGATACTTTAATGATATTCGAATATTGTGAATAATTTATGTCGATGACGGATTATTGTTATCCAAGAATAAGGAGATTCTATATATATTATTGAAAGAATTAGGAAAGAACTTTGAAATAAAGACTTTAAATTCTTTTGTTGGTATGAAGATAAATAAAATATATGGTTGTATATCTATAAATCAAAGAACCTACATTGAAAGCATAATAAATAAATTTAACATGTCTGAAGCTAAGATTTGTAGTACACCAGTAGATGTGAGTTTACAATTATCTAAAAATGAAAATGAAACTGTTAGGTAGTTATATCCGTATAGGGAAGCAGTCGGAGCACTGCTATTTTTGTCCTCAGTGTCTAGACCAGATATAACTCATGCAGTAAATTTAGTAAGTAGATATGTGAGTAATCCAGAAGCTTATTCATATAAATGCTGTGAACCGAATAATTTGTTATTTGAGATATACAAAAGATATGTCGATTGAATATTATTGCAATACAGAGCTGATTGGGTATTCGGATTCTGACTTTGCAGGTAATTTAGATTCTCGAAAATCCATTAGTGGATACATATTCTTAATGAATGGTGGGCCTGTCATTTGGGCAAGTCGAAAACAAAATACAGTAGCATTGTCAACGACAGAATCTGAGTATATGGCTGCTAGTGATGCAGCGAAAGAAATATTGTGGCTTAAATAATTTTTACTAGATGTAGGTGAACCACAAAATGATGTAACATTGAATATAGATAATCAGAGTGCAATTAAATAGATACATAATCCAGTATTTCATAAGAGAAGTAAGCATATTGATATACGTTACAATTTTATTAGAGAAAAGGTTGAAGAGAAAGTGATCCATATTGAATACGTTGAAAGCTCATGTCAATTGGCTGTTTTTCTTGCCAAAGCTTTACCGCTTAACAATTTTAATTATATAAGAGATAGTATTATGAAATCTTTTGTATTTAAATAAAACGTTTAATTATTCATGAACACCTTCTAAATTTAAGTGGGAGTATTAGCAATATAAATTTGAAGGTGCCACCATAAACAAAAAAAAATATATATATTTTGTCTCTGATGTAAAAGTTGTTAACGTGTGTGACTAAATAAAACTAAGTTTATGAGAAATTCTTATTCAATTTTATTATTTCACTCCTTAAAATCTAATTTGATTGATGCCAATACGTACTCTACGATAATGCAAACCTAAGCTAACCTAGCCCAACATAAACTGACGTTACCTAAAGCAATCTAATCTGACCTATCCCAACCTAACCCAACTTAATCCAATCTAAACCAACATGGCGCAATGTAACCTAAATTTATTCAATATAATACTACGTAATAAATTATAACTGAAACGAAACTAACTTAATGTAAATGTTTTTGTGTATTCACTATAAAGTGCTGGTTAATTTGCTTTTTCACTTTGCCAAATTTCATGTTTCAACGTAAAATGGTTTTTGAGAAAAACAGATGTAACAGACAGATGGATGGATGGAGACGTGAGTGACCTTTCGTTTTTTCCCCTAGTAGGAAAACCTAGGATCTTGAAGATAACTAAAATTCTTTTTCGTCATCGTGAAATTCTAGTAAATTGTTTATATCGATCCTCATTATCACCTTCATTATCAATTTACATTATATATGATGGTAAAATATCTACTTGATTTATATATGTATTGTAGTCACCGCGGTGTGTTGGGTTGATCACAAGCATACGACCTTTGGCGGAGAGGCACACCGCGTGAACTCAGATTCAATTCCTAATCGCTTGCCGAGCGGGCTGGACTAGTGTTTTAGTTGGCCGGAAGAGATCGCTTTCGTAGTAATAAGTCCGCCATATGTATCAAAGAGATACGTTAAAGGAGATAAATAAAATAAATATATCGAAACCATTCATATAGATACAAATGTTATTGAAGAAGTTCCATCAAGCAGTAATAAAATCTTTATATTAAAACGTGAAAAGAAAACTTTGTACCCCTTTTTAAGCATATTGCGCGCACGGAGAAGTGTGAGATTTGGCATAGTTTATGTTTGTATGGAGTAGTAATGCAGAAAGCTAAATATTAATACGTAATATTTAATACGTGTTACAAATACATTAAATTATGTGTTACAAATATATTAAAATATTTATTGTTTACGTTTAACAAAATATTCATTGTTACACATAATAGTGTGTGGTAAAATAGTCGCACAGAGTAGAGATTATCGCCAAAGCATTTTAAAATGTCAGATTGACTGAATGAGTTTCGAGCTGTGAATTTTGTGTGATTTCAAATGTTCCTTTTTCAATAGTCTATGGAGCGTAGTTTTTTTTAAATAGAATAGACATCTGTGTTTTATATATTAGTTAAATACAGCTTGCTTAATATAACCTGTTGCAAAAGGAAATTTTTGTAGCAGCAATCTGAATGGCCTTACTCTCGCCTAACTATTAGTGTTTTCCACAAAGGAGTAAGCAAGCACATTTTATGATTTAAACTAAATCCTGTTTCGTAATTTCAATTCGGAGTTTCAAATTATTATAAAGGTATACTCTTTGACACGAGAACCTCAATAACGTTCAAACTTAAAAATTTAATGATTTACGGTTGAATTTCGACCAATGGGCGACTACTAGTATTTATTAGTGCATCTGGTGCTGGAGGTAACCATGTCGTTACCCGTTCCAAGTTGTTATTTTTTATTGTTCAGTTTCACAGTTCAGGATCTGTACTCCAAACAGGTTTATAAAAGAAAACGCATTTGATAGACATTAGGTCGAGTTGCAGCTGTAGCACGTTGAAGTGACTTTCCAAATTCAACTATCACTACGTTACTAAAACGGTTACCTAAAGAATTTAAGATAAATAAATATAAAGTCTTACACTACCGATATATATATATATATATATATATATATATATATATATATATATATAAATCGATATACCCAGTGATGTCATATTCAATAGATATGTTATGCTCTTATAAAATTCGAATAAAAAAGTGGCTCTAAGTAACGTTCAAAAACTAACAAAGAAAGAGATAGAGACTCAAAGAAAAGGATAGCTTCACTAAATTATCTTCAGTTGTCTTGTCTTTTGGGGACTTTTAGAGTTCTAGTGATACATCTAAATAACGCCATTGGATGGGTCTTATGTAGGTAGAGGACTGTTTTTGCGAAAATCCAACAGCAAGTATACTCTATTCTTCATCTATACACTTGTAATATTTTATAATAATGTTAATTTATTATATAAAATAGTAGTGAAATATAAGCTTCGTCCTAGACTTTGAGTTTAAACTTTAGCCTGTTACAAACGCACATCTATACTTTATCTGTGTTAAACCACGAAAACGATCGGTTATATGAATCTTTTCTTACAGAAAATTTCGAGATCTACAGTTTTCGTTATGACCTCGATTGATCATAGGAAGAGAGATTTTCGTGAAAAACCGTGTCCTTTGATCTCGAACATCTCGCGCGTAATGCCGCGCGTCGATACTGTATCTGTAGAGACATTTGATTAATTTTTTAGAACGCCATAACAAAGGTGCATAGCAAAATACAACATAATGGCAATTCGTTTATAGATTTGTTAATTTCATGTCTAAAATCACAAGGCTAAACCGACAAAATGTAAAAAATAATGTCGTAAGGAGAAACCTTGTGGAGTTCAATGTCTCGAAACTCAAATGTACTAGCGTATTCCAATCACGTATCTTTTACACATGTGAATTATTCATGTCAGTGATTTTAGTATATATATTTAGAGGGCTGCCAATAAATAAAATTTCGAAGTTAACTTATATGTATGTACACATGTGAAGTTAACTTATATAATTTCGAAGTTAACTTATATGTATGTACATATGTGATTTACACATGTGAATTAGTCATGTCTGTAGTTTTATTATATATATTTAGAGGGCTGCCAATAAATAAAATTTCGAAGTTAACTTATATGTATGTACAATATTTGGACAGAAACTGGATCCTGATGTCAGCAACACGTATCGGGTCTAAGATGACACATTCTAGTGCGAAGTGAATTAGGAAGAAGCTATAGTCATATCATACAGTACCATTCGGTTATTTTATATAACAAGATAGTGTGATTGTTAATGAAGTATTATTTCCATATCTGATAATAACACACACGTACCCATACTAGATTGTTACTAGAATCGACTTATAATACCTTTTCTATCCATATAAGCATACTTGAATCAGCTCAAAATGATTATATAGTTTTAAAATATGAATGATATGTGGAAATCAGTTAATTTCACCTAAAAAATCAAAAGTTTTTTCCTTTTTTAAGGCTTTTTCTAGCTTCCGGGATAGATTAAAGGTAAAATGTAATCTTCTAGAATCCAATTATAATACTTTTCTATCCACATTAGCATACTCGAATCAGCTCAAAATTATTATATAGCTTTAAAAGGGGAATTACATGTGGAAATCGGTTAATTTCACCTAAAGAATCAAAAGTTCTTTCCCTTTCTGAAGGCTTTTTGAAGCTTCCGGAAAAGGTTAAAGTTTACATGTAATCTTCTAGAATCGTATTATAATACCTTTTTTATCCACATAAACATATTCGAATCAGCTTAAGATGATTATATAAATTTAAAAAGTGAGTAACGAGTGGAAATCGGTCAATTTCACCTAAAAAATCAAAAGTTCTTTCCCTTTTTGAAAGCTTCCTTCGAGCTTCCGGAAAAGGTAAAAGGTAAAATGTAATCTTCTAGAATCAAATTATCATACCTTTTCTATCTATATAATCACACTCGAATTAGATAGTAGAAATCGATCAATTTCACTTACAGAATCAAAAGTTCTTTCCCTTTTTGAAAGCTTTCTTCGAACTTCCGGAATAGGTAAAAGGTAAAATGTAATCTTCTAGAATCAAA
Organism: Druceiella hillmani; assembly: GCA_039881145.1. Taxonomy (NCBI): domain Eukaryota; kingdom Metazoa; phylum Arthropoda; class Insecta; order Lepidoptera; family Hepialidae; genus Druceiella; species Druceiella hillmani. The sequence goes on from JAYKKI010000003.1 coordinate 45,495,403, forward strand.
TTATCATATCTTTTCTATCCATATAATCATACTCGGATCAGCTCAAGACGATTACATAATTTTAAAGAAAGTAGAGAACATCGATCAATTAGATCGATCAAATAGTAGAAATTGATAAATTTCACTTAAAGAATCAAAAGTTCTTTCTGTTTTTGAAGGCTCCCTTCGATCTTCGGAAAAGGTAAAATGTAATCTTTATCGAGATATTATCGTCCCTCTGCTCGTGTATAATAGATATACTACTCATATATGTTTGAAATAATTTGACATGAACTCTCGAAACGTGAAACATGTATCTCGGTAGTCACATAGTCTATTTGTCGTAATCATGGATCAAAAATGAAACATTACCTATTTCAATTTCATTAATTTATCTACGCAATTGTGAGTAAAATATATTGTTACTTTTAATTTAGGTATACAATAAACGAATTAAGGCCGACGTCCCGTGCTATCGCAGTCCTTAGTCATCTATGTGTGTGAAATCGATCGCTCGATTCTTATGAACAAATTGCGTCATATCATATCCGTTTCCGTTCCAATGAAAGGGTCATCCTTTCGATTGAATATTACGAGTATGTCAATATCAATCTCATAACAGCTATAAGTACAAGCCTAAGAGAAGTTTTCCTTAATTTCGTCTATATTATTAATTTGAGTATTACAAATATTTTGTTGATATTTAATCTGATTACCTATCGCGTATTTTTATAGCCATTTCTTTCGGAGTTAAGCGGATGATAGATTGATTAATATTCGATACTTCTTTCAACATACGAGTAGATATGTTTTTATAAGTTATGAATACTGAATTATAAAAATTTTTGAAAATTATTTACATGGAAATAATTATTAAACATCCTTAAAAACAAACCAGAAGAATTGCCGCGTGCGCCGAGTTGCAACTTGAAATTTTAAAAATATATCTTAATTAATTTTTACTGTTCAATGTAGTGCGTAGTAGATCGATTGACAGTTTAGAAACGACATTTATATGGCATAAATAAAATTTATTAAACTGCATCTTAAGTTCACACAATGAATTTTATCATTCTATCATTATTATCTTACTCGCTTCAGGACACGCAAAAAATATCCGTTACTTTTCAGTATCGAGTATTTTTTTTTCTATCTGACAGATTGTTTTTGTTATACCGATACTTTTGTATATAATACCTCTTAATCGATGCTCTTATACCTATGAGTACTTTACAGCAAATATCGTAGTGAATCAATCTCCTTATTATCGTTATACTCCATTAAGGACAAAAGTCCTTAATATCATAGTGCGTACTCAAAAACTCCTATTGAATTGCAACTGACTAGTGGCAATACAGCAATATAAAAATATTGTCACATTGGCAACATTGCAATACTTTTTATAATTTGATTAAAGGTGTCGTTCCTTTGTTCCATTCCAAGGAAAAGAAACGAATTGTACAAATAGTTACATTATTCACTTAAAAATAAAACCACCGCTAAAGGATGGAAACATCTTTTTTTACATTTATTTAAAACTAGTTCTTACCTGCGGCTTCGCTGGTGAGTTTATTGTTACAAACATATAGAAAGAAATTACAGAATATATGTCATTAGGCAAACATCGACCACGGACACAGAACAAAGCACTACTGCAAACGATGTTGCAGATCTTTCCAACTAGCATTAAGACGTGGAGATTTTGGGGATCGGACACGAGTGAGCATATCACGCATAGCGCGGTTTTTCCAAGTGCTGGCCATATGGGAAGCATGTTTTTTTTTCAAATATTGTAAATATTCCTGAGAGTCAAAAAAATCGTTGCTCCATTGCGACGTTGCTTCATTATTACATTTGTGAACTTTTTATTTTCGAATAAGAATTTTGGAGAAGGAAAAAATTTTCCCGAATACAGAGTAACCTGTGTCATTTTCCGTCCTGCCAACTATATCTCTACAAAAAATCACGTCTATCCGCTGCTCCGGTACGACGTGGAAAACGACCAAACAAATACACTTTCACGTTTATAACATTAGTTAGGATTTTTCTTCCAACAAATGATCAGCGGTTATTATCAAAAATTTCGTAACAAAGTACTGAAAATTAATATATTATGAGTAAGAGAAAAAATATTTTTTTATTATGAATACAGACTACACATACAACATATGTTTACTATATGAATACGTATCTAAAGATAATTAATGACCTAGCTACTAGATTAATTTTTATAAATGAATACGCTTCCTTATCATAACAATAAAAAATCAGATTGTAAAGCGGAAAACAAAATACGATGAAGAAACTGAACATTTAAAAAAAACATGTTTCAACCTAGTCAATGTTGAATCAAAATAATATAAAATAAATACAGGAGTCAGAGTCAGCTTATATTTTCTAGCTCTTTATTTCCTCTTACACCCCATTTCCCATCGGGATCGGATAATCAGCAATTGGAAATTTTACATGGACGACAATGGCACGGCAAGATGCAGTACCGGTTTAAGTATGCCGTCGCCGTGCTGCCCTTTTTTAAGCAGTTAGAGACGCTGTTGGCTTCTCTAAATTCTCTCACAAGTTGATATTTAAAGCATGATTGCTCTGCCAAGATGTGACTTCATCCAGGTGTAAATTAGACTTATGCATTTGTTATATTTAAGTCTGAAAATAAGACATTTGGAAGGTTATAAGATATTATACACCCTATATGATAATGGATTATATGACACTATACACTCTATAGGAAATTAATAAAGCTCTACGGAAAGGTTTTCCAATTCGCACTAGTTCATTTTTGTGCAGTTATATTTAATTGAAGCTTAATGTAGCTTAATGTAACCAATTCCAATAGCATTTTTAAATGCATAGTTACGTTAATAAAAACTGTGTAACCGATGAAGCCATAATTACGTAGAAAGTCGCCTCACCGCGTTCCCTAGGCGTTTACGCTCAGTACTACTATTACAATTTATGTACTATTACATTTATACTATGAGGGCATACGCGCAGTGGCTACTATGCCGGCGCGGTGGCGCCATCCAATAGCCCGGAATGCAAATATCGTGGACATTAGATTGAAAGCCACAATTCATTCAAAAAAAAACTGACACTTCCCATAGCAAATTGCATGCTAATCAACATTTGCTACTAACAATTTTTGTAAAAAAGGACACACCTATAAAAAAAAGAAAACGAAGGTGCAGTCCGGATCCGCGCCGTAGATTTTTCGTGAAAATGTCGGAATAAAATCATAACAAGTGTTTCGTATTAATATGTAATTTAATTACCATTCTCTTTAAACAATGGTTATACAGAGTAGTGTAACGGGGACTGTAGCTGGACGCTACGTAATTGCTTTGCGTCATATTTTAATTTTAATTTTGACGCTGTCATAACTCTCGCATTCGCTCGGCCCTGGACTTTTTAGGTTTTATGGATTCTTTCTGACGCGAGCTTTCTTCTGATATGAGTTTCTATAATTCCGAACATTATATTACGGCGATTTACTTATATTAGGGCGACTATTTGTATTGTCTCGCTTTACGGCTTAGTAGTGCTCCGCAAGCTCTTTCTATTGATACCCAAATCAACATATAGCTAAACGCTTTTTTACGCTACACTAATTTATAACTTTATACAATGTTAATTCGCAACAATTACGCGCATGCACCTACACTAGTTCGATGATGTCACAGGTAAAACAAATACTGCACGACAAATACATACAGACATGTTCTATCCGTCGTGGGCTTAACTATTGCTAACGTATTATTAGTCTCGTAGTTATTAGCGATTAAAATCTGACGGTAATTTGAAATACAGAAAGTTCGACCGGCTATCACTGTACTTAACGAGCAGATGGACGTTTTCACGTCAAAATATTAAATTAATAAATATGGCGGAGAACATCAATTTAATTTTATTTCGTCACACTGTAATAATATGTATCACCCAAACTTTATGCAATCGTAAGTGCCCAATGCATTTTATAAAATAATGTAAAAATAATTTTCGTGTTCCTGGCCTTGACTGTAAAAAATTAGTGAAGTTTTAAAATTTTATAGTATTTTTTTGTTCTTATCGAGTTTCTAGATTAAAATAAAGGAAAACTAATACTTACATAACTTACAATAATATACCATAACACCACAGATACATAAAACTGAATAGTTTCACATTTTATTATATATATATATATATATATATATATATATATATATATATATATATATATATATATTTCAAAATAAAGCCGCTTTTTATTGAGAGACATAGAAGTTTTTTACCAATATCACATTTATTTTGTTGACAAGACAGTAATTTTTTCATGAAACTGACATTTAACGAGAAAAAGGGAAATTTTGAAAATATCGTATAGAACAAAGTACAAAATGCTAAGTTTCACCAAGTCTTGAGAGATGTTGACTCACCTTTACCTGAGGCTCATTCCATCGGTACTTACCGTATTTCGCGAAGGAAATTTCCCAAAATAGAAAGTAGTCTGTGTCATTTTTGCTTACCGACTTAGCGGCAATACGACATGTAATCACATTCCCGTGACTGCACTTACGACAAAAATAAATTATGACCTGTTTTATAGAGCATAAAATTCTCTATGAGTTTTGTATAAAACAAAATGACACAGACTACTTTCATGGAGGTCAAAAGGGAGCTATAGTATGGCAACAAAAATTATTTTAATAAATACATGCTAATAAATTCAAAACCATACCAACTGCTCACAGGAACATCCAGTTTTATTGTTCTTGGGTAATCATGAGTTCCACGTCCCCCTTTCCCCCATATTGTACTGTAAAGGAAATGAACTAATTTTACTATCCTCTCCATTCAATACAACTCATCACTACAACAATTGGACGAGGGTATTATTTGTCTTGTATAAAAACAAACTTTTTGTTGCTTACTATTGACATTTGAGCAACCCTATTTGATCATTTGCCCATTGGTAATACCTACTGTGGATAGTAAAGATCGTGAATCAACTCTTTGCTCCTGACGTAACTCAAAACAGGCTGTTGACTAAATTTGAGAAATTGGTTTATACCTTAATATCTATTTTATTCAAAAAAATTATATTTTTCCAAAAAATCAAATATTTACAACAATTTAATAAAAACCAATTTAAATTTATTTCAAAAACGCTCAAGACTGTCATGGAGTCTTGAATAACGTCATGCCATTCGAAACAAATCTAAACAATCATGTCTGTGTGTGGCAGTTGCTTCTTTTCTTTAATTAAAAATGAATTCGTCTTATTACAAGTACTGTACAGTGTTCCAGTGTAAAAACATAATTATTAAAACGCCAAACAAATTATTTATTGTATATGTTCCAAACAATGAACAAATACGAAAAGTGGCTCAAACTTGGAGAGATACTTGTAGTTTATCTATAGATTCAAGAATGTTTTTTGTGAAGATCATGTTGATGCAATTTAAGTACCTACCTATTTGATAAACTGTGTTTTCACTTCAAAATTTTTTTATTGTGGTACTATCTTACAATGATGACTACCACTTGTGTTTTCTATAGAAAAACATTAAAGTGTCGAAGCTCTGAGCTGGTACAGTTGATTACAAACGAACAAATTAATATGACTCACGCAGATTCGATTTCTAAATATAAAGCAATACTGATGAATTTTGCGGTCACTATTTTTAGAAGTTTATTGATAAAATAATAATCTATAAGTTGAGGTTAAGTTGTTTTGGTCTTATATTTACTTTTCGCAAATCTAACCTCAAAACCATTATAAATTACATTACAATACGTATGTAAAAACAAAGGGTTACTGACTATGAAACTGAAATAATACTATTTCAGCTTATAATACATATTTTACATTTGTGTATACTTACATTGAAGTTTTAATGTTCTGAAATTCAGATGAACAGAAGTCACTGTCTTACGTGAAAAATCAACCAAGCATCAATTTTAAGCAGATTACTACTGTTTGCTTTGTTAAAACCTGATTATATTGTGAATTATACTTGCTCTTAAGGTTTAATTGAGGATAACTGTTTCCAATTAACAAAAATGGTTAAAAACGAAAAATTTACCAAATAACCTGTTCTACGAAACTATATGAAAACGTCAATAACAACAATGGTGTTTTGCAAGGTGTGACGTAACGCTTTCTGATTGGTGTTTACTGCCACGTGACTGAATACGTAATTTTGAATTTATTTCCTAAAAATAATAATCTATTTTTAATAATAAATAAATTTGTTTTTTTGTTATCTCCATATCACGATTAACCATTAGAAACTATAATCCATCCGATATATTCTTAGTGGAAACTAACCTATTATTGAGACCTTTCGTATTATCCACTGTGTGGGAGATCGCCCGTATTTCCTTATAGCTTCGTGTATTCTGTTTCTTTTCCCTGTAGTCAATAGCGATCCATTTTATTGACGTCTTCCTTAATTTCTAAATTAACGATGCTCTAGTTTGCTTTTTATATCAGGTATTTATTATTTCTTCCTACCCTTATGTTTACATAGTATAAAACAAAGTCTCTTCCCGCGTCCGTCTGTTCCTCTGTAAGCTTAGATCTTTTAAACTACGCAACGGATTTTGATGCGGTTTTCACTAACATTCAGATAATTTCTTCCGGAAAGTTTATAAGTATAATACATGCGTGTTATATATACACGAAATATTAAAAAAGTCAATAATTCGTAAAAAAGTAAAATTTTGGGCGCTTCCATTGCTAACGCTGACTAAACTTTACGAGATATATCAAAATGTTGTATGTACGGAATTGTATATTTTGAAAATATCTACAAAAAAGTTTTTGTTAATTTACATTACAGTTACAGTTAGTACATTTTTATTAATTTTTTTGTGGGTTATATTTCGAAGTTATTTTGATCAATATTATGTTAATCTTTATTTAATTAAATAAGTTGGTTTCGTTGGAAATTCAATGTAGATAAAAATTGCTTTTTACAGCAAATCATTATCATAGCGTCGATACCGTGCACGGACGGCGGCGGCGGTGGGCGGCGGCGGGCGGCAGCGGGGCGTGAATGACAGTAATATATTAAACGCGCCACAATTACACCACGTTAGTACCTACATTGCACCCGTGTGAAGCCGGGGCAGGTCGCTAGTTATTTATAATTAAACATATTTAGCTATTGAAAGTGACAATCCACCGCATATGTCTATTAAACATTAACGGTATTAAATATGACCTTTCTTTTCTTTGATTATAATATAGGAGTATAATTAATTAGTACCTAAATGCAGCAATACTAATTCGTTATACCTACATTATGTTATAATTATACACTCAAACAACAACAAAATATAAAGCAGTTTCATTTTAAAGAAATTGTAAAATATAGGACTAAAATCTTGACATTTTTCACTAAAAACTTATCGAAGGATACTTAAATAAACAGAAAATATTTTCAATTCTTTTCTGTGTAGTATATTTTTCTATAAGGTAGCAAAAATGTGTCAATTATGTGATAAAACTATACATTTGCACGTTACTTCTAAACGTCAATAAATATTAATCAACTGAATACACTTACAAAGATATTTCCATTAAATGGGTCCGTTATACATATGAAATGTGTAAATACTCAAGTGAACAAATTGTTTTTAAGAAATATACAGCGACGTTACGTTACTAATAGAACCGATCACGAAGTAAAATCGAAAGTATAAATGTGTGACATCATCTGCCGTTACACTCGCAAACATGAGGCGAACCTTCGGAGCGAGGGCGTCCGCGGAGTCTATTTCAGTGAGTCATGGACACACAATAGGCAGGGGAACTCTCTTTGTAAATTATGGATAACAAAAATAAAACACTTTTATATAATTGTGCAAATTGAGATAAAACCGCTGAAAGGTGTGATCGTATTAAGTTAATTGCTTTACATGAAAGTGTAATATAGTTCTCTATTGCCTCACCCACTACTTCGATTATATACGGCCGAGGTATAAATAAGTAGAATTTCGAATTTACAATAATTTAAGCAGGAAGTATAACACATTCATGCCAGGTATATCACTCATATTTAAAGTTTTCTTTTCATTCTTGTTTAGGATTGCGTACCCCAGAATTAAATAAAACCGGCCGAGTGCGAGTCGGACTTGCGCACGAATGGTTCCGTAGTACCAAACAATATTAAACTTATACTTAAGTTTTTATTTCTCAAAGACAATGTGAAAAACAACGTTATCGGTACCGAAGATATCCCATACACCAAAAACTACACAACATATCTTATTCAAACCAATTTTCATTGAAAGTTTATTTTCAATTTTACTACCTTAATTCTTCTAGAATTTATCACGCGTTTGTTGAAAAGTTAGAGGGAGAGAGGGCACACTTTATAAGACTTTAGAAGCGCACATAAATAAAACAGTTATTTTGGAACCTTTATATCATTTTTAAGATTTATCTAACGATACTACATACACCTATGTGCACGAGATTTTTTTTCATCCCCCAGTTACATGTAGGATGCGCTACCCCAAATGTTTCTTTTTTCATAACTACACTATTTCATTGTAATCTTATAGAAGACACCTACCATCCATATGTCATCTATATAATGCAAATAGTCACTGAGTAAAATGGCTGTGACATACGGACAGACAGACAGATGGACAGATGGACATGACGAAATTATAAGCGTTCCTTTTTTGCCATTTGACTACGGAACCCTAAAAATGGAACCCTTATAGGACCTCTTCCTTGTCCGTCTGTCTTTTAAGACCCTTTTTTTTCAGGAACGGGGAAAAGTATCAAGTTGAAATTAATATTAACTACTAAGGTCTGCGGCCTCATAGCCTTATTCAAAAATTCAAGCTTCTATCCCATTAAATAAAATTCAAATATGACTTATTTTGATATTACCTCACTGACTCGCCCACCAAAACGAATAGACTACGGCCCTTGAATATCTTGAATCTTCAAATTTGACCCAAGAAAGGTCACGTAGCACAAGTAAAGGTCAAATCTCACTAAACGCGAATTCTATGTGAAATTGCTGCGTGACAAACGTAATCTTTTGGTTTTTGCTTTTTCCATTTTTGTAAAATATCTCCTACCTAGGTTTTACAACAATACGGTATACGATACCCTCAGGGCGCGAGCCCTGCTCGCACTTCACTGTTTTTTAAGGCGAACGAACTCATGATAGATATATTGTATAATTTGAAAATTGACAAACTTTGATTCACGTAGTTTGATTTTTCCAAATGTTTAAAAATGGGAAGCATGGAATTCGTATCTACATATATATTTAACATAAGTTTAAATTTTTATTTAATTTTTTTTTTAATAATAATTTTAAACAGTACAGTTATATAGTTATTAATTACGGGTGTCACTCTGGGCGGTTTAATGGAAATAATAGTGCTGTTAGAAATTTTGTAAGGGTATTTGGTACCCCTTTTAAAATTATTTAAATTTTTGAGATCCAGGGTTATCTGATAAATTTGTTTCATCATAATTTACAATAAATTCAGATTTTACACCTCGAACTAGCCTTTTTAAATTATCAAAATACTGATTTATAAAACTTTAAGCCCATTCTTCGCCTGGAATTTTATTTTTCAATGTGTGCGTTTTAATACTTGTTGCTAAGAAGTCGTAGACAATTAAAATAGTTCCTGTAAAGCGAGGGAATTACCATACTCACCACAAAAGATTAATGCCGAAATATTTGTTTCTTCTTCTTCATTTATTCTACGTGACGTACGTGATGAATCTACTTTGTTACCATGTTTTCGTTTTATTTTATGGATAATAGTACGGCATCGGATCCCAAACTATTTTTCACTTCATTAGACTTGAGGTTTAGGTGTTTTTTGCTCTGGCACTGCAGGCACTAGATTTAATAAAACCAACTCTGGGTGGTTCATTAGCGCAAAGTTTGAGGAATGGTTCAGTACTGTCATATTGTCTTAGACTGAAAAGTTTGCGGAAAAACTGTTAATTGAGGATAATTTGTCGTTGCATTTGTATATAAACATTTTATTTCCAAGTAACAAGAAAAAACATTCGTTTTATATTTTTAAATTCGAATTTGAGACCTTTAAAGGGAGCATGAAGAAATATATTATTAGGTTATAAAGTCCGATATCCTAGTTCAAGCAATTCAAATAAAACTATATTTTCAAACTTATTATCTAAATTAATCGAGACTATAAAAATTAACCAAGCAAAATCATCATAAATGGTTTTCGTGCCACCGAAGGTCATTCCCTGTATTCAAATGCCCTATTGTCAAAATTACCTGAATATAACACAACAACCCCCTGTAACTTTTAAAGCACGTCTTCCTCAATATTTAAGAAAACCTGCTGACATTCAAAAGAAGATGAATTCTAAATTACAAACGAAACCTCAGGAATTAATATCCACATATAACTAAAAAATACCAACCAAAGCATTCAAATGAAAAACGGACGCCCATGACAAAGGAGGAAGGATCCTCCAAAGAGAAATCCTCGAGAAATGTCGTAAAGAATATTCATACTTCCAAAGATGCAATTTGCGGAAATAGAGTTCTTCAGATCTTGTGAAAGATAATAATGATTCCATCACAAGTAAAATAAAAATTACACCAAATATTTTAGTAAAACTTGCGGATACCGAAACAAAACGAGATTGGTTGCCGTGTCAACAAATGCCCCTTTAATGAATATAAAAAAGACGACGCGAAATTAATAAAAAAATACACATGTACTTCAATATAATTTCCCTTCACAATTCCAAAGACTCGGTTTATGTACTTCGTGGAGTCCACAGAGATACAGAGATATTCATAAGTTACCATGATGGTAGCGTTTCAGAGAATATTGATACAGAAGATGAACCAAATGAAGGCAAATATGCTCTAGCAAAATTTTGTAGTGGGCAAAAAGTGTAAATTTTACATTGGATCGATCATCACTTCTATTGCAAATACATTGTAAAATATTTAAGAAAAAACTAAAGGGGATCGTTTTCATGACCAGTGGCTGCAACATATCCAATGTAACACGTTTTAATTATCAAAACGTTTTGCAAAAACCTCACGTTGGAAGTAGAGGCGAATTAAATTCAATGTGAACATTTGAATTTACCCATTAATAATTTAAATTGAACATTTATAAATATTTTTCAAAAATGTGGCGCTAATAAAATACCTTTCTTCTTTTTCTTTATTAAAATTGATACTTTTAAATGGATATTTTGTGAATAATTCATAAAAATAAAATATAACTCATAAAACTATAACTTTAGTAATGTGGAATGAATGATATTCTTTACCCCGTTGTGTATAGTCTATCTCAGATTTTGAGCCGGAATCTTCGGCGTTCTACTATTTACACGCTTGTCGATTAATCTCTTATGATCTAGTAAGACCACACGGTGAAAAGTGTACAGCTCGGTTTGAGGCCAATTTCTACATGTTATACATACCAAGTGCAGTTATACATCTCTCCAGTTGTTCCATCTAGTCCAATCAAAATAATGACGAATTTTTACATAAACTCTGGGTAAAAAGAAATCATAAACACTAACTCCCTCCTTGACGATGGAAAAATCTTGACTATTTTCAAAACCAACTAAAATAGAAAAATCTTAAGCATTCCAGTAATCAGTCTTACTAAGATTTTCACTTTGTATTAGCACGAATCCAGGTATTTATTCATTTCAAAGTTTGGGAAAAAGTTAAAAATTGTTAAAAATATACTTAACTTAAATACCAATTATTTAAGTGACCACTTGCAATTATTATAAATAAACATAAGGTTGTTCCCAAAGTTATTAGATACAGGCCAGTGGTAAAGTAATTGATGCTTAAACATACCGAACGTAGGAAGGCACGTCCTACATTTATTTGTTTGCTTAGTTAAAGGATAAAATATATATCCATCTTAGATGTTTAATTAAAATTTTTCTTTTCAGCTAATAAAACAAAACTATAATAATTAACTTAAAAAATATAATTAACATAACTTTTTTTTTAAATTCACCTGTGAAAAAATATGATTATTTTAATGTCGGTTTTTATTTTTTCAATTAAGAACAGACGATTTGTGATGTTAATCTAATAAATATTATAACGTGTACGATTATAATTTAATTAATTATGTTGAGTGATATATTATTGACCACTTATGTTTTTTTATAGTTAAGTAGGTATGAAAGCCACATTATAGACGTACTTTGTAGTGAAAAATAAATGAATTCAAAATAAAGAATTACTTTTTTATCATGTTTGTAGTAACCCATCGATGCACAGTTGTAAGAAAGCTTGAAAAAATCATGTTCTAAATTTGCCTCGTCATGTTTAAAGAGTTATTTATGCTTGTTAAGTACTTTGATATTTGAACAACTTGGCCATTATTATGGCCAAGTTGTTCAAATATCAAGGTTCATTTTTGCAAAACATCTTTTCAAATAAATTTCATTATTTGATTTTTTAGGGACATAGGCAGAATAAGGGCAAAGTTATCTTTGCCTATTCATGAAGTCGATAATAGAAAATTCAATAATATTTTCTAAACGTAAACGCTATTGGCAAGATACCAATTTGAACTTTGTCCCCCTGTTTTAGAACTGATATATGTTTAATAGATTTTACGATAAAAGTAAAAACGTCCACAATGAAAGCAGAGTTGCTGAAGTTTACGCTACTCTAATGATTTACAGGTCACCCACAGCCAACTACTACAAAGTAGAACTGTTTACATCATCACCTCGACCAAGTTTGGAGATAACAAAACATACGGTCTAAAACTATGGCCAACAGAAGATGGACGATTTAATAAACAAAAAGCATAACCTCCAGATGAATAAGTGGCAGCTAGAAGCGGACACAGGGGCGGGCGAGGTGACGTCACCGCGCGCCGCGTGCCGTCGCGCTGACGTAATCCCATGACGTCATCGCCTCTGACCTTTGTGTGGCGCGACACTCGGCGAAGCGCCGCCGCGATTGCGACCGCTTCCTCTGCAATAAAGATGTGATTCACTTTATAGTAGTTATAACGACTTCGTATACGTACTTGCGTATATACGAACATTATATATAGAAGTGTAGACCATGTGTAGACTTTTATTACTGCTCAAACTAAATATATTTAATAATGTTCGTTGTTGCTACCATAGGAGTACTAGCTAGCTAGCTATGCTTTATGACTTCATTTATTCAAACACCTCTTAAGCCTTTTTATGGCATAGGAAGGACAATTCTAATAAAGTTAAGTTTAAAAAAAATTAAAGTCTATTCATTTAACATAAGAAAAATATATATATTTTTTTTAACAAATAGCGCTGCTCATTTGTTGACATAACAACATCTGATTTTGAATTTTAAATAATATTACATAATTATGCTATCACATTTTATTCATAAAGAACTTTATACCGATAATTAATGTATGTAAATAACAATTTTCTAATAGCGATCTTTATTTCTATGAATACAACATTTTCGAAACTTTTCTGCATGTGACAAGATACGTGAGACTAAAGTTCTGTGGTAACCTGAAAAATAATAGAATTGTGTGCCAAAATAAAGATAATTTATTGAAATTGTAAAATAATATTGATGTACTTTATATTGCCTTTAATACTTATAAAGGATAAAAATAAATATATATTGTAAATAAAAAAAAATTTCCCAGATTTCAAAAACAAATAAATCTTGATTCAACTAGTGTGTATTTATTAATTTATGTATAAAGATCTTCTATTAATCTAATACGTATTGATTACGTTGACACTAAATGAATGAAACTTCTTACATTGTTTTCTGTAATTTAATTTTTTTTCCAATATCAGCCTTAAAACCAGAAGTTTTAAACCATTTCGCCATTTTAAAAACAAGCGGCAGATCTTATGTCCTGCTATCTTAATTATCACCACACTTCTAGTGCCCGACCTCAAGTGGATCAAAGAAGACGTACACTTTATTGTAAATTTTCGACAAATAAATGTCTATGTAGTATTTGTTTCATATGTAGCTTAAAAATGGCCTTTGGTAGCAATAAAAGTTATTAATTAAGGCTTCGCTAATCATAACATAGGTCACATTTGATTCCTGTAACTTCAAAAATGATGTTGTTTATGCTTTGGTTGCAAATAAATTAAGCCAATGAATCTCAAACGTTCAGCACAACCACATTTGGAATAGTTAAATATGAACACCACATAATTGTTTTAGATGCCTCGAAATTATAAAAGAAAAACGGGAATGGGGAATTTAAATTAGAAAATTGAAGGTCATTGACGACATAAAAAGTAAAAAATTTATTGTAAACCAATAATATTTAAATAATCTGAAAGAAGGTATTATAAAACTACCTAAATACACATTCTAGATTCTCGGTCCTCTGAAAAGTGCACGTTTCCAATATGAGTGGCATATCGTACATGACAATGTAAAATTGTTTCCCAGAACTTTTAACTGATGCAGTAATCCTCAATAGACAGCCAATGGTTTTGAAACACCTAGGATACATCCCTTGAGGTCACTTCAATTTGATGAATATGAAGCTTTCTCAAATAGATCACAAATTGCTAATGTACAAGCATTAACAAATCAATGATTACCTGAAATTAACCAAAGGCACAATGAAACAACTACCATCACCCTACTCACCTCCTATCTACAATCCGACCATTGCTGTCTATCTCCAAAAAACTTACTTCATCAGATGTAAGTACTAGTGCAAGCTTGGTTGATTTAAATTATTGTCAAATTACTAAACTGAGAAACGATTATTCTTACATTATTGTTGTATGTACTAGCTCATGTTATGCAAGCTCTTGGCGCACAAGTTTTTGATGCATTCGCCTTTGACTCTTAAGCTTCTGATCGAAAAGCTTCACGGGTTCAAGTCAATTAATTTCCCTATCTGATGTAGTAAACTTTCATGTAACTCCAGCTAAAACTTGTAAGCGTAATATAAAATAAAAACATTTTACTATTTTATAAGTGTCACTTAAAAGTAAAAAGGGGAGAAAATATATTTCTAAAATTTTGAAGACAATTCAGCAAAAAAGATAGGAAAGAAAAACAGCACAAAGAAAAACAACAAGCAATGACAAAGATATATTGCAGTTTTTATAATGAAAATATGTTTCAAATGTAGAAATGAGAAATGTAAGGTAGCCAAATATTGGCAAGTTACTTCTTTAAAATATATCGTAATTAAAGACAAATTTCTATTATTATGAATTGAGTTCGTCGACAAAGGTATGGTCAGGTTTATTGATGTGAAAATTGATATATACAAAATAATTTCTTTATACTGATTATGAAAGTTTATGACCGAGTAATTTCCCTATATCAATAAGCAATTAAGCTTGAGCTACCTTTCTATTCTTTTGTTTTATTTCACTTCTCCCAACTTCCTCTACAAGTGGGAATTTTGTAACCCTAAAAGTAAATGTAAATTTAACAAGTATTACAATCGATTAAGTAATATTGACAAAAATTTAGGAGGTTTTGAAATGGTGGATTAATAGCCGTCTAAAAAAGTTATAATACTTAATATAAAGTTATTTACACGTAGGATGCTCAATGAAAATGAGTAGGTACTTATATAAGAAAAACGACAAATGGAAGAACATCTGTTTCAAAGTGTAAACAGTGGCGTTTTGACTATACATATCTATGTATATTGCCAAGATTAATAACATTCCCAAGACTTCTTAAATAAAAAAAATTAATTGTAACAATTTTAATAATTATTCATCAATTAAATCAAAAAAGGAAACTTAAAACGCTGATAAATATTCATTTAGTTTAAAAAACATAATTTTTTCAGGCATATTAATAAAAATACTGCTACAGAAATAGTTTATAAATTATTGTTACCAATACAAAATTGTTCCTCTGGAAGTAAGACTATTACTTCATGGTTGCACCTTATGTGGAAAATGTAAACTTTTCCTGATTGTTTTATTTTGCAATGTTCATTCCTAAATCAGCATTTAATGGTAATAATGATTTATACTACTCATACTTACTGTTTTTATAAAACTGTTATTACTGTGTTATACAGTTAAATTGTTACAATATACTTAGTATTGAGGTCCGCTGTTTATTGATAATCACACCAACTCATTGGTGGTGAAATAAGAAGATATGCAGTTCAGCACTCGACTACAGTAGGTAGGCTGTGTGGACTGTGAGGTGAATTGACATTCTTTGTTTAAATACAAATGTCACCTCATATATTGTTGACACATATGTTTAGTTTTACAAAAGTACAATAGATTTCATACACAATGTATAGTTATTGGTTTTAATACGATTTTAATATGGCTACCACTAGTTACAATATAAATTTATAAAGTGCTGAATAAAAATGCTTTCCTTTTTCTTTATTCATAATTTCAAAAATGATTATTAGTTAGAATTGTGTTCATTTGTATATGGTATTCTTTTTTATCAGTTATGAAATAAAGTGTATCAGGTTATAGATGAAAACCACCACACAAATCATAGATTGAGACAAAAAAACAGTATTAGGGATGTCGGAAATGCCAAAAAGTATCGATATATTTTAAAAGTAACGATATCATTCTCGATATACCAAAAAGAAAATATCGATATATCGAGACAACTTTAAACATAATATTAGCGTTCTAAAAAATAAAGTGTATTTTGTTTAGTTTAGCTCAATACAATCTCAGATTACTAAATAAATACCAATCAAGAACATTTCTTCTAATAAATCAAGTAATATAAAATCTGAAATCAAACACATGGACAAGAATAATTTTCTTGTTTATTAATCAAGTACATAGCCTAGGTAAATAATATTTTTTATTTGAATACTTAGTTTAGGTAATAATTAATATTAATCAAACAATCACCCAGGCAGATGAATATTTTTCTGACAGAGACAAAATGAAAACTCTTAGCTTGATGTGCTCTGGTGTAAGACGACTTCTGTTATTGGGTACTATTAGATTGACAGCAGATGCCACTTTCTTAGATGAAACCGAGGATGCAGTAGGTATCAAATATTTTAGAGCTATTTCTGTAAGGAGCGCGGTAAAATGGCGACTATCAAACCAGAACTTTATTGGATTCCCTTTTCTGGGTAGGTATTATGGGTTGGTCAAGACATTGTTTTAGTTCGCTAGGCATACACCAATTCTGGTTGAGCTTGAAATTGAATTGTTGCTTGCTGCGGACAACAGAGTTTAGTGTCGCCATAGAAAAAAATATTGATTTTGATACGTTTCTGATACTTGATATTTTATAGCGAAATATTAAATATCGCCAAATAATATCGATATAAAGAATAAAAAATATAGTTATTTTTTCTACAAACCTAGACAGTATGTTAATAGAGGTTAAATAATAACTGCTGTTTTAAATGCTTGTTGCTATGTGGGTATAATTAAAAGTTATAATCTTATACTTGATTGACTTCCTAATTGTCAAAAAATGTGGTTAACTTGATTAACCACATACTAATTTTCAGTCGATTGCACTCAAAATGAAGGCAAAATAAGTATTGTGACATTCGTGCGTTTTTAAACATTCAAATGGAAACCAGAACAGCTCTTCAGGAAATTAGAATTCTATAGTAACCACTAAAAGTAAATGTCCCGATACTCGCATATCGAGACATTTGCACACAATAATTTTTTCATTAATTTTCAATTGTTAATAAACGTCTTTGAGATTTTCAACATCTATTGCATGTAACTTTTAAACAAATCTGATCATAATTTTTAGACTTGGTTATTTTTTGTAACTCTTAGTTAGCTTTATCTCAAACTAAATATAGCGAAAGTAATAAAACCACATATGGTAATATTTTCAAATTTTTTGAAATACACATTTTTTTGCGTGATCTAATCATTCGAAAAATATTCGCAAGATACACTTTATTATATTAAAACAATGGAGAAATAAAATACTTTTACATTTTATGTTTAAAAACAGATTTAAAACTTTAGGTACCTAATTCGAATCATTAGCAGTGTGATGATGTTCACTGGACGGAATGGATGCATTTAGAAGTAAAGGATATTACAATAATAAAAAGATCATTATGTTTTTGTTCAACAAATTATTTAATTACTTCATATTAGTTGCAAAACATTTATGATTCATATGAATACAAACGTTGGAAGATCTGGAAGCAAGTGGAAGAAAACCATCCCTTTCAAGAGAGATGATCAAATTAGATTCTCGCTATACTTAACCTTTACACAGTAATCTCTTCATTTTTTCAACTCCTTTTTACGACTCTTTTGTGGTCCCTCTTAATTCACAACCAAACTTTCCTCCTAACAAATTTGTCTTCTAATTTTGCTCAAATTCTAACCTCTTTTATGCTAATAATTATTAGTGATATCGACATCAAATTTATTTTAACCTATAGCATTCTATACTACAAGTATAATAATCTTTAGTATTCAATTTAAAGAAAAGATAATTTTTAAATTATTTTCATAACCACTCGATGCAAATTTGATAAAATGTAAATTTTAGAAAGACTGCAATATAGCAAAATTGTGAGAATACTTTCAAAACGTTATTGTCATTGAAATTTAAAATTGACAAAATTATGAAGACTTTTTAATTGTGATTAGTTTTACCCTTTAAATATAAACCCGTTAAAAGAATTTTATATATCACAAAAATTCTTTTCTGCAATGCATTCAATGTATCACTCCGGAATAAACTTGTAAAATTTTGTTCTCATCTACTTGCATGAATAGCATGATTGCAAAACGTTGTTATTTGAGTGTGTATCAAATGCAAAACTTTATTGTGACTGGCCAAAATTTTCACTGTCCGTTCACGGGACATTGCGTAGGCTAATTCACAGTGTATAAGCAGGAAATTTAGCATCCATTGTATTGCGTAAATCTGCAATAAGATAAAGTCGACCCGCCAGGCCCTCAAATAGGGAAGCCGGTCTATCAGGTTTGTGCAGCTCTGTGCCGGGTCGTTCAACAGCACACCATTCAGTAAAGCAACAAGCTCGGTATAAATGCACTGGATCCTGAAAAATTTGTATAAAAAAAACAATTTTAACAGACATTTTGCAACTTGAAAATATATACGGACGAATAAGGAAATGATTTAATAGATAGAACTTTTTAAAATTTTCTAAACTTAGTGAATTGACATAGACTGCTCATTAAATGTGACATAGACATCTTAAACTTTAACTATCATATAAATGACTCATTTCTGCATTCAAATGTGGTGGTAAATTTGTGTAACTTTTACAGTTCCACTTTCTGCAGCAGAAGTTTGAGCTATCTTTTTAAAAATCTAATTTAATTTAATGTTTTAAAAATACAACTATCTGACAGATCTATTCTAGCCTGATTCAATCTTAGAACAGAAAACACTACAGTAACCAACTCTAATTTTTTTTATTGCTTGACGTTCAAAAGTGGGCCTATTTTGTTGCGTGATTCTGTTAAAGTAACCGCCGTATGGTACTGCTGAAGTAACTACTGTACAATACAAAAACAATATTACCGATAATGCATGTAAAATAAAGTGTTATAGAGACATAACTGTATATCGATCGCTGTCTAATAACAGACGTAATATAATTATTTCATTATCTAATTATTATATCAAAAGCATTCAACCTAACAAATCTTTTTTAGTCCGACTTTAAAAGATTCTGTCTTTGCATAATGGTAGACAGCTCTAATGTGGACTTCATGAAAATTCTACGGAAAAAAAATCAAGTCATTGTAAAGGAAATTTTAGTCATCAAAAATGTATAATAACTTTTTTTGTAACGTTACTGATTACTTCACTAACTGGCTCCACAGCAAGGGGACGATTTTGATGATAGTTAATTTTAGATTTCTATGATTCACTCTTTCTTATTGTTGTAATAAATCTCATTATGTGCTCCAATTCTGGAAAATTTAGAGAGATGGGAAAACTATAGGCACGTTTGTATAGGCAGAATAAACAATTACTAAATATTAATTAGCTGATGCTTGGAAGATATTGTAGAGAATTCTAACGAGGACCTATTTGCATGTATTGACAATGATGAAAATTTTGTGGGACAAGGAAACACAGCACGAAGAGAAGGGGTACATTTGTACCAAGCAAATAAGTTATATTATCCATAGATACGTCAAAGGGCCTGCCACCCCGCCTATGGCAAATTCTACCGCATAGTTTACAAAAAACGATTTTTACAACAAAATAACTTTTCTTCATAAGCCTAAGCTACTCATGATGACAATTTCTTTCACAAAAAAATTCAAGGCTTTAAATGAGCACTGAAAGTTGCATATTTCAAGACGGAAGAAGGTGGTTACTAAAGAAACTACTACTGAACATTCTTTGTTACACACCTATATTGCAAAAATAAACAATTTAAATGACTATTTTTGCTCAAAAACTATACAAGTATTGTTTCACAAAGTATGTATGTATATATATATATATATATATATATATATATATATATATGTGTGTGTGTGTGTATATAAGTATACATATATATATATACATACATACATAAATGTTATTATCTATTCTATACACACACGCACGCAAGCACGCACGCACACACACACACACACACACACATACATATATATATATATATATATATATATATATATAGATTATTAATCATTATACAATGCTTATATTTCACAATAAAACATAAACGAATAAAATAAATTTGAAGATATTTAAAAAAAAAACTCCCAAACTCAATTATTGCAATTGGCTGAGTAATATGGACCCTAAACTGTTTGAAGGACACACACGCACAGACATTTTCTTTTAATGCTTTAATGTTAATTTAAGTTTTTTCATGATTACTACCATTTCTAAATCAATAGTATAAAAGAAAATGCTCCCACTTGTATAAACGGATTTTCAATACCTGATTGATAATTCCAATCCATAAAATTTTATGTTATCATAGTGTCACTAGGACTAATTTTGAAAATCCACGTATTTGCCAGGACAGTCAATGAAGTAAAAGAAAAAAGTCATGCTGATAGAAACTGTGGGTAGTATGGATCATTTTTACGGTTCCATACTTCAAAAAGAAAAGAGGAACCCTTATAAGATCACTTCGTTGTCCATCTGTCTATCTGTCTGTAAAGACCCTTTTTCTCAGGAACGCGTGAAGGCATCAAGTTGAAATTAATATCAAACTCTTAGGTCTCAGTCCCTTGGAGCTGTAAAAAAATCAAGCTTTTAAAGCAATGTAATCAAACAATATGGCAATACATGATGCATATTTGGACACTCGCAAATGAATCAAAACCCTCATTTAAAATCATAAAATTTGGCAAGAATCTTTCCCGCTGACTTAAAATCATGAAATTTGGCAAGAAGCAAGGTCTCACAGCACAAGTGAAGGAAAAAATCGTTAATTTGTAGTTATATCACATAAAAAAATATTTTTTTTAAATATGCGCCTGTGAAAGCTATAGTAGGTAATACATTTTCGTTCTAAAAAATTGAAATTTTGTAAATAATTATAATAGGAATATTATGTACCATTAAATTTTTATAAATGCTTAAATGTGTGCAGAACCCTCGAAGTGCGACTTCTATTTCTACTTGACAGGTTTTATTTATAACCTAGCATACATATACATATATACATACTAGCACCCAAATGATTGGGCTGCCATAAATAAGTATAAAAGTGCATAGGCGATCCCCGTCCAATCAACTAACAAAAATTTAAGAAAAGGCAGAAATATCTAAAATGAACAAAGAGGAAATAAATATAATTGATTTTCACCGACTTTGGACATGAAGTTACCATACCAATAGATGCGGAATTCCAAGCTTCAAACCAGTTACTTAGTCTGTGATAAAAAAAAAATGTGTCTGAAGTTAATATTTTACATCAAATGATCTCTTAAAACTTATTATCCATGATGACGAGTTTGATAAATGAAAAACCCAAACTCGTATATTCAGATGAATTTTTAGAGAACAAAGCAATCAAAACTTATTCCCAAGCTAACTAAAAATGATTAATTTACAGACCACACCATGAAAAACAAGGCAAGAGAAAAGTCGAAGCTAACACAAGAAAAATACAGAAATTACTACTGCAATAAAGGGAGTAAACAGCAACAGGCCTTCTATTTACACACTTAGCGCCCAGATAGGACCAACTATGTGCATTAGGTTTTGCCTACATGTTTCAAAAAGTAGTTCAGTACAATTTCCAATTGCCACTTGCTTTATTTTTTGACTCTATCCAGACCCACAGCGCCGATATCGATATGGCATGGTTCGATAAAATACTTTTATAGGACGAGCAATCGCTGAAATCTCGATCATATAATGCTCCGATACTTATCGGACTTGTCATGATGTTGTGAATGTTTTTGATCTCCCTCTGGTATCGTTCATTTGTGTGCTATACCATAAAGACATTTAAAACGACTATCATAGCAAATTCTTTAGTCAAAAAGCTAAACGTTACATGCAACTTAGATGTAATATTATTTGTATCAAACTTGTAAAGTTGATAAAAAAGAATAAAGAATGATCAGATCCTGAGAGGCAATGGGGAGATTTTATCCAACCGAGGGCATACAAGATCGGTCACTACAGTGTGGATCAAGCCTTAGTAGGAAGTATTTACAATGTTTTATTTTGTTTCTGAGTAACTCTGTTGATTTCATGAAGACGGCTATCTACATAATCTTCCTAATACTTAGTAGATTTATAATATAATATGTCCTTAAAATATATGCAATATTTCCATATATTGTATTATATAAATATAATACAATATTTCCTTAAAATAAAAATATTTCCTTGCGTTTATTTATTTTTGTAGTTTGTCCTATAGATATTAAAGGAACCTATTTATATTGTTTTTAAGCCTCATCGAGATTAATGAAAAAATATAGTTAATATTTTGTTGAAAATTAAAAGTTTTTGTTTTAAAAAATAACAATGATTTTAATTTAAATATTCGCAATTTTTATTATAAAAAAAGAGCTTAATATTGGTATATAACTCCAAAATACCGGAGCTGCTAGGACAAAACATACATGAATAAGTCAACATATACATTGACAAATTTACAACAGTATGCCTAGAAGTTCATTTCAAGTTCACACAGTGAAATCCTAATTTTTGGTATTAATATCAAATGTAGTGACACAGGAAAACCTGACTAAATCTCTGGGGACCATGCAAGATGCTATCAGTGTAATCTGGTGATAAATTTATAACCTTTTTGCTACAATGCTATCATTTTTATCAATTGAAGTCCCCGTAGCATTTATAATGCTTTGATATGTTGCAGTGTGTTGTATAAAATAACTTAAAAATCTTAATAATTAATAAAACAATCTTTTTAGGTTCAGTACTATTTACAACTTTATGTCAATAAAAGTCCTGCACTGATATTGTCAAACATGTTACAAAAAGTTCTCAATTCTGTCGTTTTCAAGCAATTCTGTATTTTACACGGTTCCTATGACAATAAATCTTTGTTACCTTCTCTCAAATGCTATTCTACTTTATTTTGATAATTTGGCGTCTGTATAATAGTAAATAAAATAAATAGTGGGTATATTTGGTAGCAGGGCACCACTCTACTTGGAGTTATATCAAGGAAATGTTAGTCATTATCTTATACCCTTTTGATTCCAATGGTTTATCTTGAAATTAATGACGCTATCACACATCAATGTTCTACCCTTTTAAACACCCTAAGATACAAAGAATTTTTTTCCAAAGGATTCAATGCTAAAATAAAATCACTTGTAGCACATATGTAAAATACTCCTAAAATCCAAACATGTGCTGCCAAAGTATTCAATTTGTGGAAATCCTAAGTATTTCTTAGATAAATTATAGTAATCTTATATAGCACAAATATTTTCCTTTTCCATAGAATTGTTACTTCTAGCTATCTTTCAATAGCGCAAAACTAAAACGACAAGATTCTACTTCACTGTGCCAGTGTTATAAAGTTATGGTCCAGAAGTATATTATATACATACATTTATATTACATGACATTTATCATACTGTTAAAGCACTTAATTTTTATTCACAAGTAAATGACACTACGTAATGTATTATATCTACTTTATTTAAATAATTAACCACAACCTATCTTTTGTTGCTTGACAACATCTTCAGGTGGGCAATTTGAAGAGAATTTCATTTAGTTGTGAATAAAAATTAAGTAATAATGAATTTCTACAAAATTAACGCCAAATATGCAACATAATCCTGGAAAAAGAAAGAATTTAAGATGAAATGGAATGTAATTCCATAAAGCAAAGTATATAAATATCTAAAGGTCTTATTTTTTCTTTTTAAATATTTTTTTACTTAGCTCTTACAATTCCTTTTCTGAATAATTTTTAAACTATTTCTTTTTAAATATATTTGTTATTCAGCTCTTACAATTCCTTTCTTTTATAGTTTACTACACAATGTTTCCCTTTTACATTTTTTTAACATAAATACTCTTTGCTCTCAATTTGCTCTACTGTATTTTCCTTCTACTATACTCTTGAATCTGTCGTTAAACGTTGCTACCTAGCGCTATTAAAAACTTCCTACTGATTTTCATGATACTACATTACTAAAAATGTTACTCACATAGCTAAAGTGTCAAGTATATTATAAATTATCTCGCATTAAACAAAAATGCTTATTAATTTCTTTGACTTAATTTTTAACAATCAAAATCTGATATATGAATAGGGTTGACCATTGAAAGTTCTAAGTGATTTAACGCACTTACAAATATACCTAATATAAATCAGTAATCGATAACATGCCAATTTTTAACTTCTAATGTTGCTAAAATGCTTATATAAGCTATTACTACTACAATCACAGTCAAAATCCAAAATATAAAATTATATTTCATGCCGCAAATTGAAATTATGTTTTGAAATTTAATTTTTTGGTTTTACCAAATATTGTATGTTTTGCAAAAACTTCGAAATACATCGCTTACGTTAGTAGCCTGATAGAGCTGTAAGAATGTGTAGGTATTCCCAGCTACCCCGTGGCAGATGCTGTACCCTTTGGAAGTGAGACCTCTCGCCCATGTTACTTCCCCACATTCAATAGCTGCGTTCAAATATTTCTTATCACGATAAATCTGAAAATGATTTTATAAATATTTTATGTAATATGTATTTATTATTGACAAATATTTAACAAAACATATTAAACTTAGCGATATTAAAACTAAATACAAGTAATGAATAATTACAGCTAGTAATGAATGGATATATTAATATTTCTGAATAATATTTTCTGAAAAATATTGAAATTATCATGACAATAAAAACGAGTGACTATTTTTCTCTTTTTTTCAATTACTCCAGTTATCTTCATCAATTTTTCCTATCTTCCTCATGCGATCGATATCTATATGTATATTAATGCATCAAGAAACAAAATCAGGCAAAAGAATGTAATGTATATAGCCATAAACTATAATTTGAATCATACTAATACTGCAAATTCAGCTATAATTTTATGCAGGTCTAAGCTGTATGCTATATTAACATACAGCTGACATCACCGATTTCTTGCTCTGTCTGCGTTTTCATTACTCTGATCCTATTCAACATAATTACTTCATAAAACAATCATAGCCTGGATTTTTCTTGTCATTACATATTTCCTATGTAACAAAAAAGTAGATATTAAAAAACATTTAAGGGATAACAGGTAGATTGTATGTATTTAAATAGTAATGTCTTGTCAATATTTTGATTCACGGATATCCAGATCAATCTTATTTAATCAAAATTATAAAAGGAAAGAACAAATGGGAAGCCCTTTGAATGCAGAAGGTAATAAGGTAATAGAATAATAATAAAATAATAATAATAATAGGTAATAGAATAATAGGTAATAAGAAGTAATAGGTGACTAACTAGTAATACACAGTTTCAAATAGATTTCATTTCATTGCTTTAATTATCATTATCGTTTTTACTTAAGCTTAAAAAGCTATTAAACCTTCTGACAGAGCATAGTTTTTGTTATATAATTAATTTTCTGTATAGTTATATTCTATAATTTAAGTTATTATTCTTAATATGGACGTGAAAAACAAAAACTGAAAAACCTAAATATATTTTCATCATGGCAAGTCAAATGAATTTCATTTTGATGACATATTTTCAAATAGTTATATACAAAGTGGTTAGGTAATACACTACTAGTTACCACAAATGTTAAATAGATTTCTTTCATTTTATAATATTTTTTAGGTTCATGGCTACATTGTATGATGCAGTAAACCAACTTATACTTTGTTACAACATGAATAACGGGATTTCCAAAATTGTTGCTTTTGAGTATTCAATGTGCATATAATCAAACATCTAATAACAATTATTTACTTAGAGACGGACGTTAAAAGTTGATTTTAAAATGTAGTTTATAGGCAAATTATTGAAAAATAGCATTTTTGCATGTCCATTTTTAAAATTATCATTACTTAATTCTATAAAGAAATTAATAAAAGTATGATCTTTTCTTCGTTTTAATAAATGTTACTATAGATTTTGAAAGGAACAACAAACTAACAATACCCCATCAATGTTAAATTAAACCTAGAATACTAATATTGTCTAGAATACTATATACTAAATGTGTCCATAAAAAAACTGTTTTTCGATTTCATTTCTAAACTTAAATATACAGGCGTTATTTTTTTCTTTAAATTGTAGTTGATAGTTTGTTTTGAGAAGTTTGATGTTTGTAAGACTTA
Source organism: Druceiella hillmani (assembly GCA_039881145.1). Lineage (NCBI taxonomy): Eukaryota > Metazoa > Arthropoda > Insecta > Lepidoptera > Hepialidae > Druceiella > Druceiella hillmani. The sequence continues at coordinate 45,522,141 of JAYKKI010000003.1, forward strand.
TAAAAATATTTATTTTAGATTTTTTCCGAAGTGTAAAAGTTATCGTTGAAGTTAGTAAATTGTTATTTCAGAAAATAACAATTGTAAGTTTAATGTTACAACTAGCTGTAAATTTTATTAAGCTACATAGTATAGTAGATATGATAATGCCATTTAAATGATTTAATATGAAAAATCAGAAGCTTCACAGGCGAGGAATACTATACAGCTACAAAAATAACATTAGTTATTCTTTAATAAATTTTAGATAATTTTTGTGTATATCAAGTAATACCGTTTTGACTGATATCATTGATATGACCTCTATAAAATCCCTGTATCAAAATTCTGTAAGTACCAACTTAATCGTCAATAGTTCATTGAATACAAGAACTCTTTTGTAATCGATCAATTAATAAAATGAGGACCTTTCCACACATGAACATTAATAATGTATGTTTTAATTTTAACTTTACAAGTGAACAAACCTCATTAGCCAGACAACATAACTGTACCAAGCCTGGTGCGCCATGGCACCACTGTACTAGCCGGTCACCACCAGAACTATTCTTGGAAGAGGGAAGGTTGCCACTGGCGAATCTCAGGCTCAGTAAGTAGTCTAAAGTGGGTTTCACCAAATTGTCTAATTCGTCTTGAGATAAATATGCACGGGCCTTTAAAAAAAATTTGCTTATTATTCTCCATTGCCATATCTTCTCATTGAAATGAAAAATTTTTAAAGAAGAAGCATATGTTTAAATTTTGTTAGAAAATTGAAAGAATATTGGAAGAATACCTGTAAAAGCATGTAAAGAATCCCAGCAACACCATGTGCAGCACCAAGATAAATTTTATCATGCCACTGCCACAGTAAAGGTGATGGCGAATTCACGGTTTGTGCAAATGTAGATCCAGAGTGGAATATGGCCTGGATAATCTGCAAAATTAAATTTTTTTAATATACGATGCCTCACTTCGTTCGAAAAATTATGCTATATTATATGCTTCTAGATTTTTAAAGTGTCTAGTTTGTGTCTAGTTTTTAAAGTTCTAGGTTGCATCCAAGAGGGCATTCTAGAGTCAAACAAATTGTGACGACACTGCAGTGATTAATAAGTAAATATAAATGTATTAGTAAATTAAAAACTTTTATTAAATATTATAATTATTTTTTACTTTTAAAAAACTGATATGTGCATACTCTATGTTCAAACACATTACATATGTCAATATGCAGTTTCATAAAAAACTGTTTCGTAGTTTCCATGTGATGCACAATAAAAATGTTTCACAGGCATTATAAACCTAATGTGAGTTATTGTTTATTGTGCTCAATATCCATGAGAATTAGTATGATAATCTCCATGGCAGAATATTGATCACGCATCTAAGTCTTGTGTTTTTGTATGATGCATATACAGACACATCCTCATTACAATACTTGTTATTAATAATATTAATGAAAAACTATACTCTGCGACAATAAAAAGAAAAACTTAAACAATTGATACACAACGTGATATTATAAAACATAATATTATGTTGCAATCATTATTTCAGAAGATATGAGATTTGAAAATTATTTGTTTTTTAATAGCTTAAAACTTGTAAAAAATAATTTCAAAATTTAAAAAAAACATTTTTAAGAGGAAAATACCAAATACAAAATTCTTTTTTCGAAGTTATTTAAAAAAATTTGTTCGAGTTCACAGAAATTGTTGAGATACATAAAAAATTAAACGGTTATGTCTTTTTTTTCTTTTTTGATACCTGACGACATGGTAGGATATGAAAAACATTTATTGGATGATTTTAAAAACACAAAGACCAAGTTTTCACATTTCTTCTAATTCATCCAAATCCAATTATATTTAGTGATATAGCATTTCAAAAATCTGAAATATTTTTCAATTTTTTTGGTGATCCATTAATTTTGAATAGGGTGTCAAGAAGGATAAAGTACCTTTGTTATGACAGATGCAGGGACAAGCTCTCTACCAACATGTTTGTTCACAAACAAGAGGGCATATAAATAGCCAGCTCTTCCATAAAGTAGCTCATCAGGAGTTTCCTTCTTCTGTGCGACATCCTGCAGTTGAATGAGTCTGCAAATTGTTTTCCTCTATAATAGTTTGGTGAAGCTTTAATAAATGATTATTTATTAAAAGAATTATCCAAAAGGAAATTTAACTTATTATTTAAAACAAGTTTATTCAGGTTTCGTATTATTAACCTTACCTTAATTTAACATATCTGTTAAATGCACAATTGTGCATTTAACAGATATGTTCAGAATTAATGATTTTTAATCCTTGTTTCAAAACTTAAAAACCATTTTAAACGTAAATGTCAAATAGAACAAGTAAATGTAAGATAAGAGAAATGGAATAAACTTTAAAGTTCAAAGTGACTATTTCACAAAAAACTTTTAAATAATTTTCTGTCATTATTAATTTTCATAAAAATATCCAATTTCGTATAAGAACTGGCTTGGTGTCAAAACACAGTATTGCTAAACAGAATAAAATTGGTTAGCTATCATCACAGAATAATTAAAATAGGTTTAAATACGTAACTCCAACAACTTTACCAATATTCTTAAGTTCTGTTAAATTTTTTTGCTCTTTTAATACTTCTTGAGTGCAAAATACACCAAAAAAATAAAAATTTATAAAAAAAACATATAAAGGACTTACACTTCAGCCAATTCCTTATAATGAGGCAAATCTTTAGGACGACTTTCACCAAGCAGAAATGAAAAAACTACACCCAATGCCAGAGGACCTCCATCTCCGCAAAGGAAACTTACCCTCTTACGTTTTACATCAGAAAAAGGAATAAACCTGAGACCTTCCTGTATATTTCGAGCAAAACAAATATCAAATTATATAATAACTATGAAACATGAATAGATTATTAAATAATATAAGAGAGGTTATAAATTTCATGTTTGACAACCAAAAAGAAACTATCAATGCCGAATAGTGATAAAATTTATGGACTTTTTATGGTTACACTCTTGTTATTTTTTTGTGTAAAGTGTCCATAGCATACATTTCGTAATCAATGAAAATTATTTATATTGGTAGTGTGTTGTTTGAAAGTATTTTATATGAATAATTAATATACTTTCTATCTAGTTTTCAAAAATGTTACCTTATATTTACTCATAACATAATATTTTTACTTTTGCCATTGGCGCCTACAATTTTATATTGAAAAATAATGCACTGGTATTGACATTGTAACCAAAAGTTCTTATTTCTGTAATTTTCAAGTGACTGCTCTGTTTTGTTTTTATTCTTACACTGTTCCTATTGATAGCGGTTTTTTAAAAGAAAAAACACTTTCCAGAAATGTTTTATTAAAGTAATCACTATTGGAAATTTATTAAATGTGTTGAAATGATAAAAAATATAATTATTCTAATAGATTAAATGTATTGCTTTTTAAGAAAACTATTCAATTTAAAGAAAAAGAAACGTGAAATTATAATTGGTGTTAAATTAATTAATAAATTACATTTACACCAAGAAGTTATATTACCGGTGACTAGATATTACCAAATGTATAAAAACAAAAAGAAAGCAATAATTATAAAGTACTCACCAGAAGAAGATCTTTGTTTAGAATACTTCCATTACCAGTAGCATGTAAATAATATAATAAGGCTATGCCAGAAGATCCAGTGTATACAGAAGCATCATGAAAAACGTCATGCTGCAAATCAGTTGTAAGTTTCCTAAATTTGTTGTTCTCGTAATTTTTCAATTTACTTTTAAAGACATCCGATATCTATAAAATTAAAAGATAACATTGCAAATACGTTACAAATAATAAATTATGTTCTATAGTCTAGCACATTATGAAAGAAAATCGATAAATACGCATATAAGGCTCAGTTTTAGAATGGAAATCGAAAATAGAATTTTTCTTCAAGTACAAAACGTACAATTATTTTTTTGTTAAGAAATTCTAATTCTGTGTAATTTAATCAGCCTTATTTCTGTATATATATATTGTACATGATATGAGTAATTAAATGTATTATTACAGAAGATAATTTGTCGTCCATAACATTTCTCGCCACATCCAATGTATATTCATCAAACGGATTATCAAATGCTCCTTTATGCGACATTGTTTTCTTTTTTATATAATTTCCCTAGATTTATAAATTTCAAGTTACTATCTACATTTTATCCTTAAATAATGGAGTAAATTTTATCTCAGTTAATTTTTTTGCTATTGACGAAAATATAGTTTAGTTATATTTGACTCGAAATATATTTTTTGACATATGGCGAAATAGCATAAAACAAAATTATTGTTACAGTACGAGTACTGCCAGTATGTATTTGATCTTATGTTAACTTAATTATTATGTTTATTATTTTATTTCAATAATTTAGAAATTTCAATATGTACTAAGAAGATTTTAAACATTTAAATTTAACTTACCCTTTTTTTCAAGTGAATTAACTTTTATTATTCATGAATCAATTAACTTAACATAATTGTTATATAATAAGTATTATCATCCAAAAAATATTTTTATATATTGAAAATGTAATATTATCTAATATAAATATGTAGACTATAGGTAGAACTTAAAAATAAAAAGATTTAGGTCTTCTGAATATTAAAAATGAAGGAAAAAACCATAAAAAAAGTGATCGCAAATTCTTTATGGTACATACAACTATCTCGCAGCAGCACCGTTTAGCAAAATGGTGGCTTGTTTCTTGTGTTCTTGAAATGTGACCTACCAAAGTGATGTTTTAGTGAATAGAAGTGATTTTTTTGTTGCATTTGTAAACCTATTTTCTGTGAATAAAAATATTTCAACACTTTTTCTGTTCGTTTTCGAAATGAGTAATTATGACGATGATCAAAGTGAGGATGGTGAGCTTGCAAGAAGTCCTGTGAATCCAGACATCGACCAAATGGATTTTAGGTTTTTTTATGTTGTTAATCTTTCTAAGATTTATAATTGCGTTATAAGGTAAATCTTGTAGTTAATTCTTATTTATTTATACCCATAGCTTGTCGGAAGAGGGCCCGGATACAACAGATTCCTTAGATATTAAACCTCCACAAGCTGTCGTAAGACAAACGGACCAACGACGTAGAAGAGGTCATAAAAGATCAGGAAAAGATCGTCACAAAGATCACTCACGAAGAGAGAAGAAAGTTATATACAGGTAAAAATAATTTACGCGTAAAAATTTCACTGTTATTGGTCAGATTGATTTTTATCCGTTAGCAATACCCTGTAATATATTCGTATATTTAGGTTTAATCGTACATTTGAACTACGTGTGCTTTTGTATAATATGTATTTTCACTAAATTAAAATAGTTTTTTTGGCGATTTAACAGTATTAACTATCATTTTTCCTTTTTTTTATTATGGAAAGTTTTCGAAAACATTCGATTGTGCAATAGTTGGATCTAATTTCGTATCGGTTCAAAAGAGGAAAAAATATGCATATAATAATCATTTATTTTCCTGTTGTTTTTTTAAGGGAAAGAGACAAGCTGGATAAACCCAAAAGGAGTATAGAAGTTAAACACTCAGATAGAGAAATTAATCATGGAAAGGAATATTATATTGATAAATTGTATTATAGGGATAAAGAATCATACAGAGAAAAAGAACACGTAAGAGATAAGTCTATATATAGGGAAAAAGAGGTGTACAGGGATAAAGAACATTATAGGGACAAGGAAGTATACAGAGAAAATGACCCTTATAGAGATAAAGATGTGTATAGAGAGAAAGAAGTCAGTTACAGGGAAAAGGAGTCGACCTACAGACAGAAGGATTCCTATAGAGAGAAGGATAGTTACAAAAGCAAGGAGATGCATCGAGAGAGGGAAATGTACATAACCAGAGAACGTGAGATGCGTCATTCTGATCCTGACAGGAAACACAGACAGGAATCAGATAGACATATTGAAGTTAGATCAAGAAATTTAACTGATGAAGGTAGACATCTTCGAAATAGTGAAAAAGAAAATAAGGATAGGTCATCTGGAGATAAGGAATTAGAGGACTTACGCTCCCGACTCTTAAGTAAGAGGAAATCAAAGGAACAACATGACTCAAAATCTGAAAGAATGGATAACTCTGACAATGACAAAGATAGTCGATATAGGAATAACATTGAATTGGATAAGCATCAGCAAGAGCGACGTAATAGATTTATTGAAGCAGGTAATCAAATACTTGCATATGATTAGCGAGTTTTTTTATTTGTAGTTATATATGTTTTATTCTACTAAAAGTATACTTGTAAAAGTTTTGATTTAACATTTTTGTTCAGAAAGAGAAATGGCCAGGAGAAAACAGTCTTCAAGAACAGAACTGGAAGCAAGACGGGAAAGAAGGAGAGGCGAGAAAAGGTCGGTGTCACCGCCAGTTAGCATGACCAAACGAAGTAAGAATGAGGAGGTAGTGACAAATGATGATGTGGTTATGGTGTCTGATCAGAGTGATATTGAAATTAAAAGTGAATCACACCACTCTGAGCAAGAGGAAGGTTTGTTATTATATGTTTTCTAGAATAATCTAATGTTTAAATACATATTTTCTTTCAATGGATCCAATTAATTGTTAAAAATACATATTTTCTTTTAATGTCATATTTAAAAAAAATATTATGAGTGCTGTTTAAGTACAACTCTTTTTTTTGCAATTTTTAGGTGAACATTCTGGTACAGAAACTGACTCTGAGAGTGACAGTTCAGACTCCGACAGTGATTCAGATTCCAAAGAAGAAGATCACAAAGAGGAGTCAGAAAATTTGTCAGACAAAAATAGCCCACCAGGAAAGCAACCTAGTAAAGAAATTTCACCAAAAGCTTACTCTAGGTCACCATCGGCACCCAAAACACACCATTCCCATAGTAGTCACCGATCTGATGACTCTGTTCGTAATAGGTTAGTATTTTACATGCAATAATTTTTCTATTCAATAAAGGTAGAATGTAATTTAAGCACCAAAGTTCTGTAAGTTGTCCTTTTTTTTGGAGCTTAATCCTTTGAAGTACGGTTTCGCTATACAACTACATAGAAATTAGTCAAGTTTCCAGAAATAGCAAACAGTACCATTGTTAAATTACTTTAGTAATATTTCAGGAAGTCTTATCGTGTGAAGTCTTGTTAAACTAAACAACAAATATAAAGTCGTTAAATTTTATAGTTTTCTTTTTTAAATAAAAATACATTTTTCTCCAGTATCGCAATTTCCTCTTCAAATGGTTAATTATCACAAACTTTAAGTTTACTGCATAACATACCTAATGAATCTAATGAAAAAGACAAGAGTTTTGATGTCAATTCTTTGTAATTTTTTGTGTAAACATTTTTGTGTGTGAATATACCAGAAGCCATTAAAGTATTTTTGATAAAAGTCCTAGAGTTATCTTAAATAACTGCTATCGGAATGAAAAAAACTTATTTTAATACATTTTGAGTTTGAGACAAAAAAATAAAGGTGGGACAAATAGATCAAATATTAACATTTTTAATTTATTTTGAGTTTAAATTGTAGGTTTAAATATGCACCTCAACAAAAAATTTCTAGATTTTTTTTTATAGAGTATTATGGATACCATAAGCCACAAGTCAATCATAATAGTTTAAAATTCCCATCTCTGTTGTTGGCCTCTGTAGATTTCATTAGGTATTTAGGGTGAAATTGGAATTGACCACTTATAAAACTATTTCTAAAGGAACTTTATCATTGATAGATCGAGAACGCGTTCACGAACACGGTCACGTTCACATTCCTTTTCTCCTCCACCGCAAGTAAAGAATGGTAGTGCTGGTGAAGAAGAAAAACCGCCCGAACCCGAACCGGCACATACGTCTGAGATTGAGGCCAAGATATCACAAATGCCGCCCTATTTCCCTGCTTTACAGGTAAACTCCTCTTTGATATTATTACATTTGATTACATTAAAACCAAAAATTTATGTAAAATAATAGTTTTCAGAGAATGCTAAATAGTGTGTAGAGAGTTGTAACTCTTAATCGATACATTTACACATGCACTCATGTTCATTATGTAGTTCTGTGGGCACGCTGTCGTGAAGCTATAATCGCTGTTACCATTATGTTAAATAATGCATAATGGAAATTCTGGTAAAAAGTTTGCTTTTTATTATTAAGTAATTACTATTAACTAAGTAATTTTTCTACCGGATATTCCTGCAAATATGTCAATTTGTTCCGTTGCTGTAATCTGTTCGTAACTATCTTTGCATGATGTTACAGGGTTGTCGTTCAGTTGAGGAATTTCAGTGTCTAAATAAAATAGAGGAAGGTACTTACGGAGTTGTATACAGAGGTCGAGATAAGACCACTGAAGAAATAGTGGCACTCAAACGTCTTAAAATGGAGAAGGAAAAGGAAGGTTTTCCCATTACGTCTTTGAGGGAAATAAACACTTTACTTAAGGTGAGATCAATATTACTTTTTCTATTTTAATTTATTCTTATGCACTATCGTTTGTCTCAAAGCCCAACTTGTATGATAATCCCATATATTTTTTAGAAATATTGTTGGCGACCTTAACTTTGCCCTCGTACAAGATGGGTTATGAAGCAGGCGATGGTTCACCCGATTTAGTGTATATTAATTTTATTGTATTTTTATCCTACAGGCCCGGCACCTCTTATCTGCAAGAGGGTTGTGATTGACCTGTGAGACAATATCAAGGTTATCCAATCAACTTCACAGAACGGGCGGGCCTGACATATTTATAAACATGTTACTGTGTGGGGATTTTATTATTGGGGCGTTCTTTGTCCGAACAAGTAATAACCAGTTCTGTCTCCTTATCAATCAGAATTTGACATGAAAATTTTAGGTCAGTTAAAATGAAGCACCTTCCGTCGTTTCTTTTGCAGGTTTTTTTTTCAGGGTATTACTGTACTATGCATTTGATATCCAGGACGTTAACAAGTAAGCTTTTGTTCGATCCTATTTCATTAAACTATTGCGTGTCAATGTCTTATAATGAACGTTATTGATTGGTTATTTTTAAAATTTTAAATTTTTGTCCACTTGTAATAATCTTATTCTCAGTATATTAACGCATATATGTATTTATAACATAATGTGTTTTTATAAGTTTCTTTTTGGGCATATTTAAAATTTTTTTGTTTATTTAACACAATACGTGAGAAGACACATAGTAACAGAATGGTTTTTTTTGTTTGTAACCTAGGTTATACAAAAAAAAGAAGAAATTATTTTACTAGTCGTATATTATTGCTCCATGCGTTTAGCAATTGTTTGTTGGTTTTGTGGCAATATCGAATTCTTTTATTTATCTATAAAATTATTTTTCCTGAGTGTGAAAAATTTATATAACTTTAGTTTATTAAGATTAATGGTGTTGAAACATTTGAACATTTTCAAATGTTTCATGGTATCATACAAGCCCTTTTTTCACAACTGGAATATGTTTTGAGGCTATAAAAATAGGGTAACCTTTTATTTAAAATGAAAAGGTTTTTGACTTTTAGGTATTAAAAGAAAAAATTTGTACCGTTTTAAGTGATGTAGTTTTTGTCATGATTTATGACATTCTGCTTCTATCAAGAAAAGTAAATATTTCTGATTTATAAAATTCCCACTTTTTGGAACAAACATTTTGAGGCCACATTATAAATTTTAGACAAATTTGTAATACTTATTAGATTTGTTTTAAATAATTTCAATGTTCTATTGTTTTCCAATATAATATAAAAGCTGCAAATTTTTTCCTTTCAAATCTCTGAATATATGAAAGTGAGCCAATAATCATCAGTCTATAAACTTTATTTCAATATAAATTGAAGTCTTTAACATAATTTTTTAATAAGCAAGGGTGCTATGCTTTTCTACATATGTCTATCATCTCTGCACAAGTTTCTTTATGCCTTTGTAAATGTATTTTTCGCTAAGCACCACTTTTGATATTTTCTTCAGTTCTTAGTCCGAGATGAATCTGCTCTTTAAAGTCTCCTTGAGTAGACTGAAGAGGTGATAGTTTAAGAAGGGAAATCAGGATTATACGAAGGGTAAACAAGTACCTTAAACCTGACTTACTAGAGTTTTCAACAGTGTTGGCAGCAGCATATGGCCGGACATTGCCATACAACAGAAAAACTTTTGTTGACAGATGTTCTCGGCGTTTGCTCTGAATAGCTTACATCACTCTATCAGTAAGCATCTCACTGTGATGAGCATGATCCTCCCTCTTTATAATGTCTCATTATATTGGATGTAGTTTGAAAAAATGTAGGTATCAATTTTCTGCTGATTACTGGTTTGGTTTTTTTAACTTTTTTCTTGACAATTGTGAATATATCCATTCAATATTCTGCTGTTCATAATAAATTACCACTGGTGATTATTCTGTCCAAGACAGCATCTCCTTCATAGCGATCAAATGTTGTTGGCAAAAGTCCAATTACGTTTGTTATGCAATTTTGTTGGTTATTTTGAGACCTATCTTGTATAAACTTTATGAAAGCCAAATCAACCATTACGAATAATTATGTAGAAAAAACAATTTGACACTAAATCATTAGTCACTTGTAAATCAATAGTCACTGGACTGTCTACCGTAAATATATTTACATGCTCTATATTGTCGTTAGTTGTGGCCGTGGAGAGGTGTTTCCTTTGTGCCCAAACTCTTATGCCGTATTGTACTGAAAGTTTTTGATGGGTTTTGTAACTTGAACATGGATCACTGTATGCTATTCTTTGGTGCAAACAGGAAATGAAGCTGCCATGTATAACGTCACGACTGCAGCAATGGAATTGACGTATCATTTGATCCTGGACAGAGGAAAACCGTGTCTAGTGATGCACGTAAGAACGACAGTGCTGGCAACAGAAACACAAATGAATATTGACTCACCTTCGTACGTTTTTAAAAAATCAATTCTTTTCCTATTTACTAGGCGGGTAGGGAATTCTGACATTGGAAAGCAATGATTAAATTTAACTTAATTATTAAATATGTTATTTAGTTCTAAAATAGTTTGTAAGTTTATTGATTATGATATTTTTAGGTATAAGCACAAATCAAGACAATTCTGCATATATTGCTACGAATTATTATAACTAGAAAAACATATTCATAGGCAATAATGTACTTTTATGCACATTTTTTTGTCATTTAACCATAGCTTTTCTATTTTAGTTTACTTACACCCATCCGTACAACCTATCTATAAATATTCTTTGCGTATCAAAGACAACAATTTTGCTGATAGTAACATTTTGTGTTCCAATAAATCATCGATATTTTAATTTTCTTCTATTATCTACGGACGTAACTCTTACTATACCCATCGATAGAGGCAATGTACAAAGATGAAAGTTCTTTGCGTTTCCTTAAAGTTTTGACATCTGTCATTTTAACCGTTCATTACAAAATATGCTATCCCTTGATTTTGTTAGATTGATATTTATATACGATTATAAATTCCTGAAAAGTGACATGGAAATTTACATAAGTAATTCGGGTGACTAGGAATATTTCTGAGACAGTTATAATATCAACAAAACAACCGTGGATTTTTTATTGTACTGTAAACTGTTCATTGAGCACATGTGTTATGTAAAAAAACCTAATCGTTCATTAAGCACATGTGCTATGTACATATATAATAGAAGTAATTAGAATTTAGTACTTTTATTTGCATATTACTTGCGCCCACTACTTCGTTGATGGAATTCGGATTAAGAAAAGTTATTAGAAATTTTTTTATGTTATTCTTTTTTCTCTCTGTACTCTAGAGTATAGTTTTTACTAAAAATGCTAATAGATGGTATTGGCAACCAAATTAGTTCCGCCAGTTCTTATATTAGCATGCACAACGAAACATAAATTAAAAATTGACGTATCTTTTTTATTTGTGAATCAAGCTAATTTAATACATCACTGAAAACCGCATCTAAAATTTGCTCAGCTGTTACTGAGTTTAGAGTACACAACTAAGGTGCGCTCAGACAGACAAAAATTTTAAAAACTTGTTTTAGGCTTAGTATCGCATTTTAGTAGGTAGCACTTAGTTTTACTTAAAAATATACAATGTACAGTCTCAGTTTTTCTACGATTTTATTACATGAATAGATTTTTTTTCAACCTTTGGCTTTACTACATCTTTAATTAGATGAAATATTAATTTATCTTGCAACCAAAACTGAAAAATTTGTCGTATCTAAACAAAATTTAGTAAGTAATTAAGCACATGATAAAAGTCAAAAAATAAAAACTAATAATTTCAATACAAAAATATTTTAATGTAACTGCATGTAGTGCTTATATCCGCAGAAGAATCTTTCTGACAGATGGCAAATACTTATGGTATGCGTACAAACCGTCCATAACTGAATATGACTGTCATTCGGTAACTGTTACTACTGAGTTATTGTAGGTTATAAGGGATCGGCAGTATGACTCCTGGGAACATGTGCTTTAATATCTATTTTAGATAATTTTTTTGTGCTAAATGTTTTTCTTTTTAGTGAAAAATATTGGGAAGAGAGTTTTTTAAAGACGATTGTTACACAAATTATCCTATACCTTATTTAACTAAAATTGATACTCTGTTTTGAAGTGTTGTTATTCATATGTCAAATTAAAGTCGAGAAGTAAATTTTTTTCCAGAATATAAGGAATTTGTAACAATATTTCTTTTTAATAGTTTAATGTACTTTTAAGTAATGTAAATGCTATGTCCCAAACATCGTTACCTACTAAACTTTTTATTAAAATAAATTAGTAGCTTATTAATTATGAATTAAAGATGGTAAGAAAACAGAGCGAATCTCCCATAAGTTTTGATTTAACGTACCTAATTTAGGTTTCAGCACTTTTTTCTCGTGATGTCAAAGTTTGTTTAATTTATTTATGTGATTTGTTACTTGTTCACTATTATATTCTTTATATATTGTCGTGAATAATAGTCAGATATAATAGTCTTTTATTTGCAGCATTACATTGAGAATACGGTGCATATAATGCCGAGAATATGGTGTGCAAGAAATAAAGTCAAAGTGTCAGTTATTAAATCAATTTACGTAAGCATTTCTTCCACAAACTTGATTTTTACCATTAATTTTTTTTCTGCTTCTAATTATGCAAATTATTGTGGTACTATTTGTATTGGGATCCAATATAATGGCCTTTAACTTTACGAAGTTTACAGTAAAATGTTTTCGATGAAAGTGATGATTAGCATTTGAGATTCAGATTTTCTTTGTTTCTTATTTCAATAATTTTTTCCACTTTTGACGTGATGACCTTCTTCAAAACAATTTTTAATAAACTGATTCTAAAGTGTACTAATACAGCATCCATCTTGTGAAATTTTTTTAATTAACCTCCTGTTTCTCATTTGAAACTCAATTAGCTTTTTGACCAAATTCTAAATAATTTTTATAATCATTGATACAGAGTAAGCCACTCTATGTTTTTTATAGAAATTTTAAACGCAATTATGTCATTTAAATCTTTTAGATTGGATAGTTTTCCTTATGTTAGAATCCAAACTTAATATTAACTTTTTTAGAGATAGCATCGGAAGTCACAGTAAGAACAATTATAAAAGATAATGGATGAATTCTTGCAGCTTTGATAAATGCCCAATGTAAACGTTACTTTATTATTGCCGAGATGGAAGCGATGCTTACATTATTAGAATCAAATTGTCTAGTCGATCAGATAATCATATTTAACCAGGTTAAGATAATTTTTTAGAGAGACTACTTCTGTAAAGTAACCAAAGAAGAAAAATTTGTAGCGATTTAAAATAATTTTGAAACTCTTTAAAATTGGCATAGTCTCGCAGGGACCAGACAGGCGGCGAGTGTTGATAAAAACGTAGTGTCTTATTTCTCCAAGACGCTCTAGGCTATTTTAGAGAAAGGTCATTTTATAACAGTAAATGAGGCAAAGTTATTCTAGAAGATACCTAAAAGGAATTTTATTGCACATGAAGAGAGTTTCCCGCTTTTTAGGTTTTTAAAAATTTGTCGTGTTTGTTGGAAATGTAGTTGGTGATTGCAAATTAAGATTCTTCCTAGTTTATCACTCTGCGAATGTAAGCATTCTGAAAGCTAACCTACTAGGGATTTGGAAATCAAGTAACAAAGCTTGAAATCCTAAAAGTGTTCAGTCAAAGCAATCAGTCTAAATCAATATGGGAATTATACAACACAGATATTGTTTTTCCAAAGTTTTACACACCAAGTGACATAGATGGACATTTTTATAATTGAGTGCATTTTTATAGTTAATTTTTCTAAATGCAACCTACGCAGTAAAAATAAATTTTTACTTTTCGTACTCTTCTAGGATGCTTACAATACAGTCCGATAGGACATCTTGACCAGTGTCTAGTCGTTCTTTTGATAGGGCCCACTAAATTAAATGTAAGCTTTTTATTTTGATATGTAAAGGAATGAACAATTTTACACACATCTTTTTTAGACCACGTCTGTAATTAACATCTTTACTTTGTTAATAACAGATTTTTGTGGTCGGTTGAGAAGCCTTATAAAAAAATAATCAACAGTCATAGAAACAATTAGTATTTATACGTAAAAGTGTTTAAAAACTTTTTTTCATAAATTTCAAATATACAAAAATAGTAATCGGTGCTATTTTTATATCGTGTATTTGAATGTATTTCAATTTAAAAGTCAGTAAAATTTTTATTAATCAATGTAAATGGCTTTCAGAGCAAATATTGCAAATTCCTAAAGAGCTATCATTATTCAGAATTAAATGAAACTACGTGATGTAGTATTATTTCTACTTTATTTAAGTTCTTTACCACGACCTAGGTTTTGTTGTAATACAACTTCTTCAGGTGGACTGTTAGCAAAGATTAGGGCTATCATTATTTTTTTTGTATTATTTTTTTTGTATCCATTTCTAAAAGTGATTCTTGTATTGCTCTGGATTTTAACAGATTTCCTGTATTATAATCTGTGTATCTTTTGTGGATGTTAGTCTTTTATGTGTATCTTTTGTGGATGTTAGTGTTAGCTTTCTTGAAACACAGCATTGTTTTAAATCATGGAAACCATTGTATCATTAAGGGCCTTGAAGGCTAATTTCTTTCCATCTACACCTGTGAGACTACTCTTATCCGTAGAATTCACAGGTGGTGCGATTGCCCTCACTGTATTCACATCTCAATATGTTTCCATAATGAAATGATTCCTCTTTTGATAATTTGTATTTTTCGTATTACATCTTCCTCACTCTGATACTTTGTTCCTAAAGAGAAAGCGGTACACTCTTCTCATCATGTACTTTTATATTCTTATGCTATTACTTAGGTCTCCATTAGTGGTCCCATATTAAGTATTGTACTTCCCTTATGACATCCATAGATTGGTAGGAATTTTCTCGCATACGTTTTGAAGAGTGTCAACGATGATACAAAAACCCATTATTGTGCAAATCTAAGCAAAGAAATTTAAACTAGCATCGCAGATTTTATTTTCGTTTTAATGGAGTGATTGAAATCCTTCCTGTATATTTTGTAAAAGTGACTGGATATCTGTCCCTGTTGACTGACTATCTACTTGCTCCACATGTAAAGTTTTAATTTTTATTATATTTGTGTGAAGTCTTAGTATTCTATCACTAAGTTTCTTTAATGTTCTAATTTCTATAGTATTCTATTCGTTCAGTAAAATCTCCCACAATAGCATTCTATCAATATGTTTCTTTGTGTATTCCTTTCGTTCTGTGAAATTACCACAATAGCATTCCATGAATAAGTTTATTGTTTAAATTTCTATAATATTCCATACATTCTGTAAAATCTCCAACGATATCCTTTTCTATTTTTTATTCTATCCTTTTCTGACATAAAGTCTTTGTACCTATCGGTCCAGTTCAAAGAGCTTGCCAATTAAGTGTTCATGCATTTAATAAATCACCATGATACTCGACCATTGACACCACATGGTCTACCAGTATTTTTTGTTTAGCTGCATTCATGCATACTTCACATTGAGATTTTCATTCATATTTAGATTTTCATCTGCACAACTTTCAGCTTAATTTCAAACGTCCAAGGTATAGATGCTTTCCAGCCCATTCTGATGGTTATTTCTTATAAGTATTCAGTAGCAAAAGTTTATGAATGTCAATGTAACCGTGAAGATCATGGTCTAGTAATCAATGTTTTATTGTAGTTATGTTAATGGTATTTTTACAACTAATTAACTTCGGCTCAAGTTTCTGCTGTCAAGCATCATAATTGCTTATTAAGGTCACTATTTTATGATCCTCAGCAGGAATTAAAGCTTTGGGTCTCTCAATTCTTGCATGATCCGCTAAACTGCTCGTTTTCCTACATCTCATTATGGTATTGTGTATGATGCTTTTGATAACTTTTAACTTTATGGCTAATATAACGCTCATTTCTTCTTTCTTGGTACATAATGACAGTACTACAGTTTTCAAGTGAAATTACAGATTTCCCTATATACAATATATTTTTAAAAGGATGATACAAATTTAACTGGGTTTAAAATTTCAGTAATCCTATGAGAAAATGTTGTTAATAAAATCTACACGTCATTTGATTTCGTACAAAAAAATTTCACAAAATGTTTGTCAGACTTTCACTTACCGAGATGTAAAAAAAACTAAATATACTTTTCTTTTTTAAATGGTGGCCAAAACTCTGTTTTACACAACAAAAGAAATAAAAAATTCAACATGCCCATTCTATATTGCTGAGACACTGTATAGTTATGAATGCAAAATAATATTTTTCAAAACCTGTCATGATGGATATCAAACATACATAGGAAATTATATATTAAAATTTCGACTTTGTAAAAATTACAAAAAAAATAATATTCAAACGTAACAAGAAGACTAAAACGCACTATATATAAAAAGTAGAAAACTAAGTAAATTGCCAAAGTTATCGAAATATTGATGAAAAATTGATAATGTGCATAATAAAAGATCTCTGAAAAGAAATCTTTTTTCATTTGTATATATTATTTTTCTGGTTTAAGTTGTTTCATCCACTTTCATTTTACTGAAAAATTCCTTCGTCTAAGAATTTACATCATACTTTCAATTCTTTGCTGGCTATTGGAATAGAAACCTATAGATTAATTAAGATTTAGCGAAAGTTCCTTTACATTTCATGCTCATTTCCTGCACTTTTTCAAATTTTTCTTACGCTTTGTCAAATCTTAACCCATTATTTCCCAAGCATTGAAAACCTGGTAGTTTAACAATTGTTCATATGCAAAGTTGGAACTTAGTAAGACTACTTATATGTAAAAAGTGTTCATAATGAACCAGGGTTGAATATTGCAGGCTCAGAATCGCCAGCAATAGAGGAAACTGCAGAAGATTAAGTCCGAACTAGACAAGTAATATATTTATGATGATAATGACATTCGAAGTAATCTGCATGTAAATGCACTTTTTGTATTTGTATATGCGGTGCTTCGAAATAGATAATATCATCTGAGGTTTATGTTCGGGTTTGATTATGATATATGCTACAATATTGTATCATACTTCCAATGGCAATGCATTTTTCTATAGTGTATCCTTGGTTCTGCTTCGCAATACTTTGAACAGTTGTACTACCTGAGGGTCCTGGAATCTTGTAAACATTATTTGTTTCATAGAATCAATATTTTGTATAAGTGTCAATTTCTATACAGCTGCAAAGTTGTAAATTTTCCATAAATTTCTATATAGCTGCAAAGTTGTATATTTTCCATAAATTTGTATACAGCTGCAAAGTTGTAAATTTTCCATAAATTTCTATATAGCTGCAAAGTTGTATATTTTCCATAAATTGCAAAGTTGTAAATTTTCCATAAATTGCAAAGTTGTAAATTTTCCGTTAATTCACAAAAACATGAAATTGGTCATCACCATTTTTTACCATCTGAGGAACAGATATCATATTTTGTGTTAGGCGTTTTGCTGATGCAATATAACCATTATTGGTTGCCACATTCACCACCAAACCACACCCCCGACACTCCATACTAGCGAACACATTTAATTACTTACACTATTTCATACGTACTCGCCGATCCGTATCCATATGTGGGTGTGCTTAAATTAGTGTAGGGCTGTCAGCAGCGTACAGATACAAATGTTCACTATTACTACATATCGGTCTCGATTGTTGCGGGCAATCGCGTCGATAGACGTGTTGACGTTAAACAATTCAGCAACATAGCTGCTTCTCTTTCTAACCAATAGCATCGATCTAATGACTGTCTCGATAGCACGCTGGTGTCATAATATATATTTTATATTATACATTTAATTGAGTGAAAGTAATTTGATAATAATAATATTAGGATAGAATTTGAAAAAAGGTATTCAGTGTGGATCCTAAAAACGAGATAAAATTTTAAATTAAAATAAATTTTGTTCAGTTACAAATGTGATATACTGGAATAAGATCTTCGTTGTACTTTTGACTCTTAATAAACTATATAAAAAGCCCATCTATGGCAGACACTACAAGAATACGTTTTTCAACCACATCTCGTTCAAACAAAACATTGACTTTTAAGGACAGTTTGTATTTTAAAACTGCTCATTGACATGTTTGTAGACATAAAATTATAGGTACTAACTAGAGCTGGTCAAAAAACGATTAACAGTTAACGCTCAAAGTTAACATGCGTCAGTGATTAATGCTGTTGACGAAAATATGTATCTACAGTTGATTAACACTTGCACTGTTAATAAACGCTCGATGTCGGCGCTGTTTATATTAACGCACATTGAGCATAATTTCGTATGACTTTATCAACGTTTAGTGCGTTGATCAGAATATTTTGCTTACTGCTAAATATTGACATTTGTCAATTGAATATCAAATCGACGGTTGTCGATGGTTATTGCGTAATGAAGGTTAATGAGCGAAGGTTTGGAGATTTGTCCGGTAGTTTATTAATTTCGATGTTTTCCATATAGTTTTAAGATTAATAAAAAAATACTTGTGACCTTTAGCGCCTATATTTTTCACTATATTACTAGTTATTTTTTTTATGGATTTAATATCCAAAAAACGTTTTTGTATAAAATTAAATTTTAAAATTTTTTACGAAACTTGAAAATACACTAACTTCTTAGTATTAATAGTCACCATTATGTATGGATTTTTTTATGGTTAAGATTGTACTTATCATTTTAATATTAATAAGAAATTAATTATGTCTGACCTTATAGTGCAAATATTTTATATTTTATTACCAATTATTTATAATAGATTTGAATAGGAGAATTTTTATTTTAAATTACATTTTTAAATATTTTTAATGAGTTAGGAAGACACCAACTTTTAGTGTTAATATTCAACATTTATTTACTGGATATTTTTTTGTGTTTGTGTATGCCTGGATCAAGGAACTTTGTAAATTTGTTCAAAATGTTAGAAAGATGTAAAAAGTGATACTTGGAATTATTTTATGTCAGATATTGATATCTGAAGAATTTGTTGGAGAATTAATGGATATATTAGATTAGCTTTCAAAGTAATAAATTTACAAATTATTCTTATGTTACAGTGATGTGAAATTTTAAAGACTATCTTCAAAATAACTAATTTTACTTAAAATATTTTAATTTTAATTATGTGATTTAATATTAGAAGAAATATTTAAAATGAATGGATATCGTATTGAATGACTCAAACGCCATGTAATTATCACGTTTAATTTATTGTGTTAATATAAACATTTGACATAAGGAGTCTCTAATACTTCGAAATTTGTAAATAATGTGAGGTGTTTATATTAACTATGGTACAATGTCATGATTAGCGTAAAGGCCAACCTTTGCTACTAACCAAATGAATTGGTGATACAAAACAAAATTATTTACAACAAACAAAAAAAGGGAGACATAACAATCTCCTATCCTTTTTGATTTTAGTGCTTTCTAAGAAATCATACGTGGACTCATATTGAATTATTATAAATATTTATCAATTACACAAGTTAAATTTGACCAAACATCGCAAAATCAAACAAATAATTCGCACATGCAACAAGCGGCAACCTGGGGTCGCGTATCTTGACCATACTCCTTATCTATGGGTGTCGTTAAACTGGCGGAGGGAGGTGAGTGTCGCTTCTTTACGCAGTAATAGTTAATATTCTTTAACCAAACTATCGTTGCCATGCACAATACAAATTTAATTTCATTTCGTAGTATTAAAGTATTTGGTTTTTTTTTAATTCATAAATCATCATTTTTACAGCACAAGTTGACGGTGAAATTATTTTTAATCTCGGGAGTGACATAATTTTTGACTAATTTTAAAAATTGACTTTAGACAAGGACATTACCTATAACTTTTAGAAAAAGGACAATACTACTGAATTCTGATTTTATTTTAATTATATCTACCATTAAATTAAGAAATTCTTAACTCTGTATAATTTTTTCACTACTTATTTTTTATTCATCTATATTTTCGTGATATCTTACTAAAAACAAGAAAATTTAGGGGATATCGACAAGCCTACTGTGTCTATTGTGTAGATGCCCTTTTCTCATATAAGATATTAAGGCAAAGTAAAACATTTTTTTTCAAAAATGGTACTTTGACGAATCTTGTTCTTATTTTGCGAGTCCTAGATCATTTCTGTTGTAGACACTTTCTGCCATAAGGCATAAATTTATAGAAGTAACAATTTGAAATGCATAAAGATTATAACTCGAAATCTAATCGTGCAATCTTATATTTGACAACAATCTTATAGGACTATTTCATCTGTGGATAAATTGTGAGAGTGTATCTTGCTGTTGTCAGATAAATGAATGTTTTACTTATTTGCATCAAATTAATTTCGATTCATGCAATTTCTGGCTAAAGGTATATTTTCACTTTATTGGTTACCTCCCTTTTTCAGATCTTGATAGAGCGGTATGGTCTTCTACATTTTCTGATTCGGTAGTCAGTGCAAATTTCGTGTATTCCAGCAACGCCGGCACAGGAATTGTTTCACTTCCTCCTAAGACATCAATATTTTCTTCTCCAGTAAGATTTCAATATTGTTGAATATATGCAGTATTGACATTTTCTAAATTTTTCACTTCATCTTCCAAAGTACCTATAATTTTGTCAATAAAACTTTGTATGTTCACTGAGACAAATTTTAACTTATTTTCATTTGTGATAATAATTACTTCACAAACACTAATACTGTAAATTTTGTAACAATTATATTTAACAACCATTGTTTCAAACCAATCCCGCATACAAATCTGTAAACCATTTATATGTGCCATGTACATAAACAATCTTTCTATTCAGATTGTCTATAATAGGATCTAGTTGCTGCACACTTGGACTAAATTTAATGTGTATAGATTAGTTTGCTTTTTAATGATTTTGATTTGATAATTGACCCTTTCATATCTTATTGTGATTGAATAATGAATAATGTTTATTTATTTTTGAACATTGAATAATGTTTATTTTTCTATTATTTCATATTTCAAATAACACTGAAGTTGTTGCGAAGTAGAGCCTTTTTTGCAGTGGAAATTGAATCAAATGACTGCTGACAAAAATTGTATGCGGATATATCGCCGTTTCTCTCCATACTATAAATACCTCACATTTATACTATCCCTCTGTCTCACTCTTTAGAGCGAATTTGACATTGTTCAGGCTTAGCCATGATGCCCTCTTTTTCTCTGCATGCAAATGAGCCGGTCTGACGTTCTCTCTCTCAAATACTCACCCTTCCACCTGCTCTCATGGATTACAATAGTACAAACGTCAGCTGTACAGTCCACAGCCACAGTACATTATGCAACATTATTGTATCGCACAGTGAAGCGATGGCTTCTTAAGTGTTTACACAATGAACATTGTGAAAGTTAACATTGTGTAGTTAATTCAGTTATTAATGGATTTGAATTTCTAAGTTTACTGTTTTATTTTCATATTTCCAACTTTTATGCACATTGCTGCACAAATATACACATCTTTGACATACTCATATCGCAGGAATGCAATCTTTTTTTTTTTGCAATCACTTAAAATTTAAGAAGCCTTTGTGATAAGAATAGCCATAAAATGATATGATTGTGACATAAAAAAAATATTTCAGTCCCAATTTTGCCAGTTAAATGTAGTTAAGAGAATAGAATGGTATACCAAGTCATATGCTTTTGATAGCAGCATTTGAAGGGCCTGCTATAATATTTTGTAGGTATGAATTTGAATCCAATGTCCTTTACGAGATTTGTCTAACTTCTGCATTTAAGTGCCCATTTCAATTGATTTGGATATAACTTTTTCAAAATATCATTGTTACTTCTATGCGACATAGAGAGAGGGGTTTAGCATATTTAGGTCTTCTTATTTTTGCTACTTTGAAACTCTTCTGCATGTCTTCTGTATTTGCCACACTAATTTGAACTTTTGTCTGTCTACTGTCTATGAAGCAAATTTTTATTGACTATAAATATATTGCTCTTATGAATAATAAAATTTTAAATTGTAATTCAAGTCAAACTAATTTTTGATGATAGTTTGCGAAATAAAACCTTAACATCGTAAAATGATAAATGGAAATTTAGAGAACTCCCATTTTAACCAATAGATGGAAATGATACTCTGCCGGCTAGTCGACATTGAGTATGTCCCACTAGCCGCTCGTAATGCTCGTGCTCATGACTGCGATCATACCCATTCCACCAGCTTATCTGTGTTGTAACTATCAGTCCAAGTGGAACGGGGTATGAACAATGCGTATTCATATCTGTGAAGAAATGGAGGGTATTGAACAAACATAAAGAGATTATAGCATTGTATTTTTTTATTATTAATCATTAGGTCAAGAGTAAATTTCTATAAAAAATCGATGTGCAAACAGCACATTTTACATCTCTTGATGTAACCCTTACTTTGATTAAGTACTTCTCAAAGCGGCATAATGTGATTCTCTCTGTCATTATATTTAATCTTTAAAGATGATATAAATTTACTTATGTGAACTTCATATATCAATGTATCAAAGTCAAATTAACAGATAAATGACAGCAACAACCGGCGTCAATATGTGGGTTGGCATGGGCTCGAAGTGGTTGTGAACAATGGCGCCATTAATGTTTTGATCATGACTATAACGACCGCTGTCACCAATTGGAACTATATAGTGAGCATTTTGACCGTTGTGATCGCCTAGTGGAATGTACTCGTTACTCACATTGACTATATTGTTGACATTACAAAATTTTTGAGTGATGTCTACAGTTATTTGTTTTTCTCTTTTTTGACTTTCTAGGCATTTTTCAACGCAATTAAACAAACATTTATGTAATGTTTTAAAATGTTCCAATTTTGTTAATGTCAATTTGTAAACGATTACAATAATTTGTAATGAAATGTTACAAAGTTATTTATATGTCTTACAAGTTTGATATTTTGCATCAAATTTTCCCTTGCGAAGTGAAACCTGTCGGAATTGATATTACATATATTTATTTATTTTGATTTTGCTTCTTTTGTTCTTTAAACTGCATGGCTTTTGAGTAAATGTTTATTTCCTTTTCCAACAATTTGTTTTAGATTGTTCGGCTGCATATTTCTAGATATTCTATGTTATGAATAAATTTTTGGATATGCATTCATTTGTACAAAGCCATTGTCTCCAAAAACATTAAAATTTAACACTTTTTAAATGTAAGACAATATAGAGACTGTCTTAGGAAGTTAGAATAAAAATGCCACATCCCGCTTGTTAAGTGCAAAAATCTCAAATACTTCGTTATTTTCCATAGAAAATCATTTGTGTTTGCCATTTATGAAATTAATAGATGCAATCTCAAAAGCAACCTCTTACAATTAATAGTATAAAAAAACTATCATGCATTTTGTGAGAAACTAGTGTAGCAAAATAAAAATTTAAGCAAGAATGTAAATGTACATGATTTCAACTACTTCGATCTTCATGACTCCTCTACTAATTTTAACTAAAAGCAATGGATATCATTTATCTACCAAAACAAACTGCCTGAAATGGCTGATTCTGTTTGAATCCTATAAGCTTTTCTTTAGCTTTTATTGGGTAGATGTTTATTAAACGAAAAATCCATAGTCAAATGCTCACAGATCTTTTAAATGTTTGGAAGTGCACATACATGCACACACAAAGACTAATACGATTTGTGCTTATCCATTAATTTTTGCTGACTATGAAATCTTTTTATAAGCATGAAATTTTAACTGTGTTGTAGGAAATTAAGTTGCTGAAGGTTACCTAATTATTTCCCAATGATTATGTATTCAATCATCATATATAATCTATTAGCACAACCATTCTATTTTCATCATTCACTGTTAGGGGGGTACTGTGAGAGGCCATTGGCAAGCTTGACTAGATAGTGATCTGAGCATGTTAACTTTCTAAATTTTGCACGCAAGTAGATTCTTCAAACTGATTTTGTGACATGTCAGTTGTCCTAAAACTATCGCCAAAGTTGTAGAGAATACTTTGGTCACAACTTGTTGGTAACCTGTTACACTTATCTCAATGACCTCATTAATTTTTTCCTTGTGGTATATTAACATATATAGTCCCATTAAATGTAGTTATATACAAATTATGCATAAGCAAGGTGACGTGTTCAGGAATTAACATTTCCTGAATATCCTTAAAGGTCTTCTTTCGCCTATGTATGTAAATACTATATATTATAACTGAAACATTCTACATTTATGACTTTTCGAACTGAGATTTTTTAAATATTTAGCTTTTTCAGTTTTATGTAACAAATCTATATGATTACCTCTTAATATAATACTGGTGTAAAATTCAATTTAATTACAAGTTTAATTAAATCGTCTATATGTAGTGTATCTTTATTTCATGCCATTATGATTTAATGATTTAGCTTTTTATCATGCAAGGAGATTTTTTAATAATTTTTAATGAAAAAATCTGGTGTTCCTAACCATAAATTTTACATAAATCATATTATTATAGTAATTAACATCAAATCGCAGTATTGATATATTCGAAAATATTTACTATAATTATGTTTTCCTATGGTCGGGGGTGGGCATGTAGGCTTCCCGATTCAAACTGACTAAATAAACTATATGTGTGTACCCATGCAGGGTCGACGGCGTGGTAGTTATTCTCCACCCGTACCTGCGCGGGTATGGTGGCAGTTAAGGTGTTAAACAAACTATTAGTAATATTTTTGCACTTGTATTTGTATATGGAAAGTTTATTCTTGTAACAGTATGCAAAATGTGAATGGTGAATGTGACCCACTTTATTGAGATTTATAATAATATATCACTACCTTTTAATTGATTTCGATTTTGGTTCTAACAGTTAAAATTGAATGACCCTTCAAGTCAAATTATAACAAAATAAAATGATTCTTTATTTGTATACAAGTGTCTAACACAATCTACCCATGGTCTAGATCGTGTGGTTATAACTACAAGGTTATAAGGATAATTGAAAGACACGCAGTGCCATCTAGAATTATTAAAGGAAATTAAATACGAAGTTCTTTATAATACAACTAACAATGAAAACAAAATATTTCCCTCTTGGAAGTGATTCTCTTGCTGTTTATATTGCTTATGAAGTATTTTAAAAAATCACGTTGATTCATTGCGACGTTATTTCGTTATTTTGTTTGTGTGACTATTTCAATTTGACATAAGAATTTTTCCAAAGGAATAAGATTTGCCAGGATGATAAATATCCTGTGTCATTTTCTGGCCTGGCAATTATCTCGGTGCAAAAATCACATCGATCCGTTGTTCCGTTGCAACTTGAATGAAGAATAAACAAACACACTTCCGTATTTATAATATTAGTTACGATTTGTTGTTGGTTATTTTGTATATAGTATTAAGAAATCTTTTAACTTCTCTTTAAAAATGTATGTATGTAAAATGTATGTGTAATGCATCTAATTTTACATTTATTATTTTTTTATAATATGAAAAACTGACAAATTTCAAACCTTTGTAATCAGTTATTATTTACAAGTTAGAACAGAATAAAATTTTTGTCCCACATTACAGGGAACAATTATCCACATTATTTGATACAAGTTATCCGTGTTATGGGCAATGAAATCATATTTTATGTTATTTCAAAATCTTAATGATATTTTTAAACAATTCTTTTGTTTTAGAGGAGATAAAAAGCTATTTATTTTTTTGTCGAATTCTCTTCCATATGCATTAATCATGTACACATACGTGGTTGCAAAATAGTCCTTCCGTAAAAAAATGTCAATTCCATTTATTCGGCCATTTAAAAAAACCTTGTGATGAAAAGAATAACGCATATAACAAACAATTAATCGAAAACTTTTTAAAGTTCCTTACTTTCAAAGGAAAAAAGTAACTTATAAGATCACTGATGAGCCCTGTTTGTCTGTCATAGCCATTTTTATCAACATGTACTTACTGGAAATTAGGCACAGTAATAACTCATATTAACCCACACATATCTCATCAACTAATATTCAAAAAATTTATCATCTTATTTGAAACCTCGATACGTTATGCACTTGGCTGGTTTTTAGTAATTTCACTTCAAAGGTACAGAACCTTCAATACTTCATGTACTTGACTGCATTTAGTAATTTCACATTAAATAAGGTACCAGCATCCTTGATATGCCGTGCATTTGGCTGGTTTTAGTAATTTCACTTCGAATGAGGTACAGAACCCTCGATTCGTTACATACTTGGCTGGTTTTTAGTAATTTTACTTCAAATGAGGTACTGATACCATCGATATGCCATGCACTTGGGTGGTTTTAGTAATTTCACTTCAAATTAGCCACAGAACCCTCTATATGCCATGCACTTGGCTGGTTTAAGTAATTGCACTTCAAATGAGGTACATGACCCTCGATACTTCACGCATTGGCTGCTTTTAGTAATTTTATACCAAATGAGGTACAAAACCGTCAGTACGCCGTGCACTTGGCTGGTTTTAGTAATTTTACATCAAACGAGGTACGAACCCTTGATACATCACACACTGATTTTATACATCATACACTTTGCTGATTTTAGTAATTTCACTACAAATGAGGTATGAAACCCTCAATAAGTCACACACATGGTTGGTTTTAGTAATTTCATTTATAACAAGGTATGCGATCCTCACTCCATATATTTGACTTGTTTTAATAATTTCACTTCAAATGAGGTACGGAACCCCTCGATACGTCACACACTTGACTGCTTTTAGTAATTTTATTTCAAATGAGGTTCAGAACCCTCGATATGACATACACTTGGCTTGTTTCAATAATTTCACTTCAAATGAGGTATGGAACCCTTGTTCTGTCACGCACTCGACTGGTTTTATTAATTCCATTTCAAATGAGGTACAGAACCCTCGATAAGCCATGCACTTCGCCGATTTTAGTAATTTCACTTCAAACGAGGTACCGACCCTCGATACATCACACACTTGGGTGATTCTAGTAATTTCACTTCAAACGAGGTGTGGAATTCCTGGTATGCCATACACTTTGCTGGTTTTAGTAATTTCACTTCAAATGACGTACAAAGTCCTCCATACGTCATTCACTTGGTTGGTTTTAGTAATTTCATTTCTAACAAGGTACGTGACCCTCGATAAGCAATACACTTGTCTGACTTTAGTATTTTCACTTCAAGTAAAGTACGGAACCCTCGATATGCCATGCACTTCTGGTTGCTTTTAGTAATTTTAGTTGACTTGAGGTGTGGAACCCTAAATATTTTATGCACCCATACATGTCCATAATCAAAATTGTCAGTTTTAATTCTTTTGGCTCTTGAGTGTATCTTGAACATTTTTCTTTCATTGGTATTAACAAATTTCTACCATCTGTTTGTAATCAGTTGCCAAACTAATAAGAATGGATCACCATTTTATGCCTTCCGTTCAAAATAATTGCCCAACGTTATGAATGAAAAAGAAGCATGGCAATTAGCATGAATTGTACTAAAATTGAAAATGTTCATTTTTGGTAATAATTAATTGTCAAATAAAAATAAGTTTTGATTAGACCTAAGCATCAACAATTCAATTATTTCTATACAAATACGGACCACTTTCTTTTTAATTTTATAGTCGAGATACTGTTTCTTTTCCTAGATGTCTCCTTGACACGATACATAACTAAAAATTGTTTGCATAACATTTGTATTCAAGCTACATTAGGGTTTGAACAGCAGGTCGGATAAAGGGTCATATTTGATATAAACTGTGTCTTAGTGGTAATGGAGGTGATAATCAGGATACCTTAGGATACGGTATTCTATTATTTTTGTCTTCTCTATCTTGATGTGAAGTGATGCTAAATTAAAAACTGTAAATATCTATTTTTTGTGCGACATTTAATTTGACAGTGGATACATCACTATTTTGAAGATGGTGACATACCCAATTTAAGTTTTCATTTTATTGAAATTATTTTTTTTTTCTTAGTATTGAAATCTATCTATTCCTATGTAAATTTTGTTTCCGATTTGTCAAAGTGTTAAATGTGCAATATAAAAATTTTCTTCCATTTATATTTTATGGTGTTCATATAATAATTGCACCATTGATGCCATATACTCCATGCCTAGCAATTTTAAATTTTTATCATAATTTTTCTTGCCTTTTTAATTGGTCACAAACACTTGCATGACTTGTATACACACTCATTGATATTTCAACTAAAATAGTCTGTTTCAGAGTCATCCATTATAGTCCATTAGTCTCTTGTTTGACCTGTATATTAGAGTATCCTTGTATTATTTAGACACTAAAAAGATCCCTCGTGATCATCTCATCTATCATATATAAATGTACATATTTGATAAGGAAACTGTTTCCAGAGGCAAACAGTCATTCCAGTAGTTTGGACGTTTATGATCTAACAGAAGAAAATAATTTTAATTTATATACATATGTACAAATGAGGAGCCAGATTTAGAATTTTAATAACACTTAACTGAAATTGTGTTTTTGTACAAAAGATTGAAAGTGGAATTATTGTATTATATTTGACACTCCATCAAATTATACATCCAAAATTTAATTGTTATTTTTATGTATTGAGAGTTTTTTTTTTCTTTTTATAATTGTGCATTTATGAAAATGTAAACATTTTTTTCCTGTTACAGTCTCAGCATTGATTGATATACTCATAATTTTTCTTGTTCAGGAATTTTGTAATGAAAAAGGATTTATAAAATAGCTGATGGAAGTACATTGAAAACACAAAAAAGCAATTACGTGATCATGTATCGAGAATAAGCTTATAAATTATGTAATATTTCTGTATTTACTTTAAGTCTATTTTCAAAATAAAAGAAATTTTGATTATATTAATACCTAAAAGATAAAGGAAAAAATGTTCAACATTTTTCCCTTTGCAAAAATATATATTTTTTACGTGATTAGAACACATTTTATAATATTCCTGTTCTGCTAGAGCTATGGAATAGTTTAATTATATTCCTGTGTATGAAATGGGTTAAACTTGTGTTTCAATAGATTATGCGTTTCTTTATCTGAAAATATTATGTCTTGTATTTAGAAAAAAATTGAGAACCTCATGCTTATATCATCAATAATCATATGAGAAGGTGAACTATAAGTAAGTCTAGTTATTGTTGGGGTATTGTATAAAGCATTATTATTTAATCTTGTTTATGTTTCAGATTGAAATTTTCAGGAAAACGAGAATTATACATGTTGAGTAAATTACAGTTTTTGGATTCTGACATTTATGCTAAAGCAAATGGAAATAGTATTTTGATTTGTTAATTAGTTATTGCGTGTCGTTTCTACCATTTGCAATAATTGATATGTTAAACAGGTTTACTGTAGACGTTTTGAATATGAATATATTATTTTCTAAAAAGGATTTAGCAAAAGATAGTAGTAAGTCTTTTAAACTTCGAACGCCCGGGTGCTAATAAGCAAACAGATAACTAAGCTACGTTATAAGCATATGTTTCGCACCCAATATTGACACTCGGGCAATCTGCGTAAATTTATGTTGGGCCCAATATCGGGCGCTTGAGCGATTAAATAGTGCAAGAATTCTAACATGACAAGAAGTTGAATATTTTTACTTCTAAATGCACTTGATATTCAGAATCTACAAATCTTTAATTGAAAAGAAAGTAAAAATTTGTATTAAGGTGTTTCAAACGTGGCTGGTTCGTTTATTAAATTTGATGGCATATCGTTGATAACTAGGATATTTATTATGTTAACTTAACTTTATATTGCGTTTCTTATTGTATTTTGGTATTTTCAGATATTTATATTTTATTCAGTATTATAACGCAACACTCAAAAAGTCACTGATCGGTAATGCGTTTCCATGCAAGCAATTCGAATTTGGTTCAATGTATTTTTTCTGTGGTTCGTAAAATATTATAAATGTTTCATTATAAGACATTTTGACCGAGTAATATAGATTTATTTTTGTGAAAGAGTCATGGGTATCAAATGTTTATGCTAACTATAAAATAAGGTAATTTTGTTGAAATGAATTTGTAAGTATACAAATGAATATGTTGTCCAAGAAAATTTTCTCCTTGCCTCCTTGCGATGACCATCTTTTACCTCATTATATGCTTATAATATTTTTTAAATAATATATAGAGGTAATCGATATTTAGTAGCGTTATAGGTATTCATTGAAGGAAATGGTTAATTTTCAATAGTTGATTTTTAAAAATCTTGAACTTTGATTTCTCGCATGTTAAATGCTGTAGTGGTTTGTATTATTTGAATAGTCGACACATGCGAGCAATTCAGGATCAATAGAACGCTTTAGCCTTGTAGAAGGCTAGTAGCGGCAGGCAGGCTGACAGGCGGCTCTTTGCCATCTCTGTTGCAGGGCCAGCATCCTAACATAGTGACCGTGCGTGAGATTGTCGTCGGCTCCAACATGGACAAGATATTCATTGTCATGGATTATGTGGAGCACGATCTCAAAAGTTTAATGGAGACAATGAGGGGGAAGAAACAAGTGTTCCTTCCAGGTTTGTCATTATTATCATCATGCTTAATAAGACTCTCCGAAAATATTATGCATTTTACTTTAATTTGTTTTTTTTTCTATCTCAATAGGTGAAGTGAAATGTCTAATGACCCAACTTCTAAGAGCTGTTCATCATCTACACGATAATTGGATATTACACAGAGATCTCAAAACGAGTAACTTACTACTGTCTCACAAAGGCGTATTGAAGGTGAGTTCTATTAATTATTGTCTACTAGTGGAACAACATAGTAAATAAAATTTTGATTTCAAGTCAAAATTGTCATTATTGTATCAGTTACTCATATTTTCCTATTATATCTAAGTACTACCTAAAGTTACTAACCTACTAACGTATTGTTAGTAGGTTAGTAATTTTAGGTAGTTCGTCTTAATATTTTAAGAAATCAGTTGTCATATGCAGCCACCATATTCAAATGGTAATATTTGTCTTAAACTTATATAAAATATTCATAATAAAGGAGTCCAGATAGCAATATAGTCTATTTACATATTGTAAAAAGTTTTGCAATTATGAACTTCATATTGTGTAATGTTTAATAATAAATATAGTATAATGAAATAAATAAATTGATTTTCAAATTACATAAATGTCAAATTTTCATTTTGTGTTCAAAAAGATTTGACTCGTTCCAGGTTGGTGATTTTGGTTTAGCCCGGGAGTATGGATCACCACTGCGACAGTACACATCGATAGTGGTCACTTTATGGTACCGAGCACCTGAATTGCTGCTATGCTGTAAAGAGTATTCCACTCCCATAGACATGTGGAGTGTAGGCTGTATATTTGCAGAGTTCCTCACCATGAATCCTCTTTTTCCTGGTAAATCAGAAGTTGACCAGTTGAATAGGATATATAAGGTTTGTGATAATTTCCTTAAATAATTTATTTCGTTCTTGAATTGCTTGATAGTTGAAAACAAGTAGCCATCAGATAACTTTGAAAACAAATACATTAAAGACTTGAGTAATGTTGTCCGAATAAAACTGTTAATTACGCGCTTAAAGTGATATTCTCATTTCTTGCCACGTTTTTAATAACTTTTAATCAGGTTAGTACTAGTTAATCAGAGAATAGTTAGAAATATTATATTTTATTAAGTGTAGCTTACTCTGTTTGTTAGGTAGGTTGTGATATAGTCAAATAGATCTTGTTTAGAATCATTAGCACAAATTAATACTTAGATTATTGAGAAATTACTAAGTGTGATATGAAATGATCACATCTATTTCACTTTCAGGACTTAGGCACTCCTTCAGAACAAATATGGCCTGGCTACAATCAATTACCTGCCGTGCAGAAGATGACATTTGCAGAACATCCTCCTGGTGGGTTGAGGCAACGCGCTGGTCCTGACCTACTCTCTGAGATTGGTTTATCTCTCCTGCAGAGCTTCCTCACCTATAATCCAGCACGGAGAATCACTGCTGATGTAGCTCTTGAACATGGATATTTCAAGGTTTTTATTTTTCTGCTAACTAATGGGATTTAGGTGACCTTTAGTTAGATCAGTATGCTGGATAGGTTTTCAGCAAACATTGTTGTCTGTTTATTTTGAGTTTAATAGACAATAATGGAACAACCATCAGGTCATCTCGGAATAGTAGTTTTGAATAGAGTTCTTTTAAATACTCTTTGCAGTTTCAAGGAATGCTTCTGGTCATTATCACGTTCAAGTTGCTTTAATGTTTACTAAGTCATCAGTCACTTTACTTCCGAAGCACATGCAAATCATAACTATCCTCTTCCACGTCCGAAATAAAGCCTGTTAAAGATCATAGAAATAATTTTTTATCTAAATATATCAGTTACTTTTTATCATATATTAATTACATCGGTACACATCTTAGGAGATATTGGACTTTTCAGTAAGTGTTTTGAGAAAAAATTATGTGGGAGAAAGTGTGTGTGTGGTAGAAAAAAAATTGTGTGAGAGTGTGTATGAGATGTGTTGACAGAACGCCAGTGCAAAAACTGGTTGCAGTCTAAATGCAGGTAGTAATTGATGGAAACCGCCGAATAATAAGTGAGCATTCACTAAGGGATTCAATATCTGTTGAATTCTACATTTTATGATCACATGAAACTACTTGGTTTTTTCCAAAGCTCTATAATATGGGTTCAATATGTCCTTAAAGAAAAATATGGCTCTGTCGTGTTGGTATCTGCGATTTACTTATCAAGAAAATGATCTATTTTTAAAGCGTTATTATAACTGGCAACAAGAAATGGTTTATTACAACAATATAGATTACAAGCGATCTTGTAGGAGAAGAGATCTATTTTTAAAGTGTTATTATAACTGGCAACAAGAAATGGTTTATTACAACAATGTCGATTACAAGCAATCTTGTAGGAGAAGAGATGAGCTGGCTCGAAGCACTTTAAAGGCCAATATTCATCAAAAAAGTGTCACTCTCTATTTGGTGGGATTTTAAACGATTTTAAACTATTGTTGTGTTTGGTAAGGAAAAATAGTGTTCTTGCAATATTTTTACATACTAGTGAATTTTTAATATAATAGTGATATTGAGAATCGTCTGGAACAATGACTCAAAGTGTTTTTATGAAAGAACAATTGGATAATCTATCGAGAATAGATGCATTCTTAATGACATCATATTTTGCTTTAAATCCAGACTTTATACGTCTACTGAGGTAAAAGGAGTAAAAGCTGCAAGGTAATTGTTTTAATACATGATTTATAATCATTATGTACGTTTATTAATACATAAATACACTCATAAGTAGAGAGCAGTAAATGTAGCCTATAATCTTTTATAAACATGACTGCACAGAGTCTATTTTTTATTAATTTATATGTAATGTTATTTACATTCAGTTAAGTCACTTTTGTTCAGTCAGTCACCTAGGCATAATACAATTCTTACATACTAGTTTTCGAGCTTATCCATGGTTTAAACGGCTATTATTCTGAAAACAAGTTTAAAGTAACGAGGCACCTACCATAAACAAACACTGGGCATAGCTTGTGATGTCATCCAAAGTATATGAAAATGGCGGATTTTATAGAGCTAAGTTGATGGTTTTAAATATTTTTTTAAATTTAATTGCAACATGATTAAATTTAAAATAATATTTAAAACCATATTTATATTTTTCACTATAACAATGTAAACAGTGAATTAAAAATATAAAAAAATTACAGGCATATTAATTACTATCAAACTTCTGACATAATTTAGATTTTAAAATGGCCGGCTGAAAACGTCTAATTTTAATTTAAATGCATTGAGCACACATTAAGTTGAACAGACATCATAATGGAAATGGCCAAATGAGCAAGATTCCCCACTTCCGTGCAGCATAATTTAGGTTAAAATCCTGGTCTCTAATTTTTTGTTATTGCAAATAATTATTAAATATTTAATTTCAATTATTATCTTTATATGAAATATATACACTACAATTTGTATATCGTATAAAAATAAATGCAATTATAATTACTAGTGGTTGCCCAATGGTCGAAATTCGACCGTAATTCATTAAATTTTTAGGCTTTCTGTTTTCCTTCTCTGTGCGTGCAATATGCTTAAAAAGGGGTACGAAATTTTCTCTTCACATATTCATATATAAACATATTATACATAAATTTTAGCTTTCTGCACTCATTCTCTATATAAATGTTAACTACGCCAAATCTTGCACTCTGTGCATGCAATATGCTTACAAAGGGGTACGAAATTTTCTCTTCACGTATTAATATATAAACATATTATACATAAATTTTAGCTGTCTGCACTCATTCTCTATATAAATGTTAACTATGCCAAATCTTGCACATCTCTGTGCGTGTAATATGCTTAAAAAGGTGTACAAAATTTTATCTTCACATATTATACATAAATTTTAGCTTTCTGCACTCATTATCTATATAAATGTTAACTATGCCAAATCTTGCATTCCTCTGTGCGTGCAATATGCTTAAAAAGGGGTACAACATTTTCTCTTCACATATTAATATATAGCCATATTATATATAAATTCTAGCTTTCTCCACTCCTCTATATAAACTATTATGCCAAATCTGACATTCCTCTGTGCGTGCAATATATTTAAAAAGCGGTACAAATTTTCTCTTCACGTATTACTATATAGATTAAAAAAGAATTCATCTTGCAATTTGAAAACTAGAATATTTAATCTTAAATACTTTTTCTAAAATTATTAAGATATTTTATAAAGATCCATTTGAAAATTTGGATTATTGAAAATTGTTATGATCCCTTTATCTTCTAAGGAAATATTTATTTAATCTATTTCATTATTATTTGTACATTTGCCTTCTATATATAAATCTTGAGAAAATTAATCCTTTGAATGTACATGAAAAATTCTTATTTCCTTTTTAATGTATCTTTCATACAAAGCAACAATGTAAAAAATGTAGAATGTTCAATAGTATTATGGCTCTTCAAGTTTGGTCATCCTTTCTTAAAAATTTGTAACATAACATAAAGTTGCAGAAAATAACTAATTTGGTTCTCTTACAAGTGAATATTTATTTTTAACAGGAGTTGCCGGTGGCGATCGAGCCAGCAATGTTCCCAACTTGGCCAGCCAAATCGGAAGGAGGGCGGCGTGCGACAGCAGCTCACAGTCCCAAACCCCCTTCGGGTGGTGGCCAATATAAGCTGCTAGCTGATGATGCACCTCCACCTGGTTTCCACATGGGAGGACTGCCCGTACAGACACGTTCTGTCAACATGGGTGGGGGATTTTCTCTCAAGTTTTGAGATGTGATTGATGCAATTTGATATATGAAATCAAAAAAGTGGTGTCAAGTGCTCCACAGTGGTACCCGGTGTCGGTATAATCTTACGTTTACTACAAGTACAAATAACACTCTTAAGCCCTCTTGTGTAATGAAAGTACATTAAAAGTGCATCGTTGAGTTGATAACATCGTCTTAGTGTATTGTTAATTATTTTGTGCACAATGTGTAAATGGATTCTTTAATGTCATGTAGAAGGCAAATGTACATACATCCTTATTGTAATGACGAGAGTATCTTAAACATAAGCATAAATTATTCAAATGTATATTTTCATTTGAGCTATTAGTCAATTGTTAATTAAAACGATTTATAAAAATTGTTTATGAAAATCATCTGCCATTTCTTGTTTATATCGTATGTTCTGTTCCCACCATAGATTTTTGTTTATCGTGTTTGCTATTTAGCAGGCTATACAATACCTATATATAATTATCTTGATTATATTCTAAACTTTTATTTCACTCAAGTTCTCGTTTCTGTATCCTCTTTTGCTTGCTATGTAATTACTAGAGTTACTCACACTAAGATATTTGTTATTTATTTGATGTAGTGCACGTTTTGAATTAAAGCAATTGCTATTTAAAACAAATCAGTGTATTTTAGCATCCTCGATCTGAACAGTTGAAAAAATGTTGATTTTAATCAATTCAAACTTTGTTGCTTTGATGCAAATCAAGGTATAAAAGAAGCAGTTGCAAGGAGCTATTGTATCCAGTACTGTTCACGCACACATCAGAATACATAATTGCATACCTCATTTAGCTGAATCGTGACTTGTAAATAAAACTTTCCTCCGTCGAAAACATTTTGTGTTAATGACTCTGGAAAAATTCTGTACATATATGATAGTGGAATTGAAAATCTAAAGGTTGTCCAATAAATGTAACAAAATGAAGTGGTTTTATTTTTTTATAAGTGTTTTATTTTGGTAATAAAACATTTTTGTTAGAGACAGTTGTAAATACTCTGGATCTTAACAAATTGATAAATATAGAAAAGAAAAAAAAATATCTTGTTTTACTCATATTTTGTTCTTTCCCAGAAATATAATATCCTTTTTCCTTAAGGATTTCTAAATTTGTTTTATGTTAAGTTTGATGTTATTCTGACCCTAATTTTATATATGTGCGATGTATCTAAAATACTAATATCCATTTTTAACGAAATGTTTTAAGGTAACTTTGTTAC
Organism: Druceiella hillmani; assembly: GCA_039881145.1. Lineage (NCBI taxonomy): Eukaryota > Metazoa > Arthropoda > Insecta > Lepidoptera > Hepialidae > Druceiella > Druceiella hillmani. The sequence continues at coordinate 45,559,211 of JAYKKI010000003.1, forward strand.
ATTGATATTGACTTATTCATATAATAAAAAATAATAATTTATTTTTCACTAATTTAGAGTTTATGAAAATCATCTGCCAGTCCTGAATTTTTGTGTCAAGATGTCTTACAAACAAGGTTTTTAGTTTCTTTAATTTTCAGTATTGTGATTAATTCAAAACGTTTGTCTTCCAAATCGCTTTTTGCTAAGTCTCTACAATCCAGGCACTCAACTTGCCCTAAAAACTGCATTATATTAACATTAATGTCAATTTCAAAATCCCTGTTTTTGGATAACGCTTCAGGACTTTGTCAGTCGTTAAATTGAACTAACAATAGTGTTGATATCTTTATTTTCTTAAAGTCTAGCTTAATAAAAAAGTGTTTAGGGTTTAGCTTGAAAAATGTCCTTGAGATAGTAATTATCTCGTCCAATATTTATGCGCTTGTTTGGTTTTATTTTATTTGATAAGTTTGGGTTACTGGCCTCTTTAACTATTTCAGTGCTGACATTTTCCTTGCGACTCCTTTTACGTGTTTAAAACAGTGCATCGATTATGCTGCGATTCAATAAAAATGTTGTAAATGTTTTCTCAAGGAAATAAGCACCAAGTTTGTCCCAATGCACCGTATGTCCCAATATACAGCCTACGTATATTATCTTTCATTTTCAGTTTAAAGACAAGAAATACATCATTCAAATAAAAAAATATTAATAAAGTGAAATGCAATATGTACGTTTGTAAAACTCATGATGTGTCGTTATACCATTAACGCATCTTATGAAGTTTTGAAACAAGTTCTAGTATAAAATAATGTTTAAATACTCATTACTAAATACTTTACGGTAGAACTATAAATTTACAATGAAGTTCTACAACGGATTGTTTTTCAAGCGTTGGTAATAATTTTTTTAAAAACACCTGCAATAAGTTTTGTGTCCATATGCCCAACCAATTCACTAATGTCTCTGAATATACATATTGTTTTTCGCCATGCCAAAAGATTAAGAAATTGAAAAAAGTGTATGGAAGACCCAGGGAAGGGTTCTTATCATTCACCTTCTTCAAAATAAAATGTATCATTTCGATGCAAGTTTTATTCATAGAAATGACAAACACCAATCGTCCATCCTACTTACGAAATTATTTGTCTTCTAATTTTTGCAAATATTTTTATAGATGGAAATTAACACAGAAAATGACCTACAAAGTAAGATGCAAACTTTTTTCAATAAAACTGTCATTTATCAGACGCTAAAAGATCAAAACCTGTGACTCAACAAAATTGCGAGCAATCTTAAAATCTCTGGAAACTAACAATGTCTTCTCTACAAATAATGATATGGAATGCCAATGAATTGTTGCAGCATCAACATGAACTACAGGTCACATTAGTCTCGGAAATATTGACATATGTCTTAAATCAGAGACACACTTTACTAATTATTAGATTATGTATGTATATTAGCAATACCTTCACGAGCCGTGTTAGCTGGAGTTCTAGTACTACTAGTGGAGGTATTGCTGTTATCAAAAACAATATCAAACACTACTGATATTCAAGCTACAATTGTAACAGGTGAGACAACTAAACAAAAACTTAGAGTAAGTATTCAATCTATTGCTCACCGAGATACAATATTTATGCAAATACTTTCAAACAACTTAAATGGTCACTTCATTTTTGGCCTTCAATGCTAAGCACACCCACTGGGGCTTCAAGGCTAATCACTCCTAATAGTGGAATATTATACAAGCTGCTGCTTAGTTATGGTTGTGAATTCATATCAACTGGAAAACCAACTTATGGGCCCACAGATCTTAATAAAATTCCAGACTGAATAGAGTTTTTAGTGGTTAAAATAATTCCAATCTGTTTAAAGGAGATTGGATTTATTTTAATAACTTACTAGAAAATTAATGTCAGCCTGATGATACCACTTAAGATTATAAATAAATTGGAAGAAGAATTAGATGCCTTGACTATTCAGGAAGCTGTCTGAAATAGCATGCCAATCTTAATTACCCAAAGAAATTAGAGAATTAGAAAAACGAAAAAGCAGAAGAAGTAGTATCAATCTAGAAGTACATAGGATAACTGCTCACAGAGCTACTAGACAACGAACTACAGAATTGAAAAATGTTGAAACAATCATCAGTCAACAAGTTTCTCACAGAACTTCTGCAAATACTCACTCTGGAAAACTTCTAAATATCTCCATTAGCTCAAGTGCCCACTATAAAAAAAAATTGATGGTGAATGGGCTCATGATAATTTCAAGATCAAGATCTCTTTAAAATGAGGGAAATAATGCTCTGCCACGTTTTGATTCTAATAAAAGTTGTTGATAAAATTAAAAACAACTTCACTGCAAAATAAGATTTGATCTTGTTACAGTTGAGATACTTAAAAGAATCCATAGAAACGCTTTGGTTGAGTTAACTAATCTGATCAATTTCCGTATTCGGCTAAATTATGTCCCAGACTTACGGTAAACAGCCTAACTTATTATAACACTGAAACCTGGCAAAAATCTAATTTAAGTGGAATAATATCATTTATTTCAATTTAATTAATCACGTCAAAGCTATTTGAGAAATTGATTTTAAAGTATCTCAAACCTATTCTTTGTCAAAAAAACCTGATAATCATCAATTTGGTTTCCGAAATAATTCGACAATTTATCAGATTCATCATATTACTAATGTTATTTAAAAAGCGTTGGAGAACAAAAATGTATGCTCTGCTTGGATGTAGTGCACGTTACACACGGTACATTTGACAAAGTTTGGCACGAAGGCCTACTACATAAATTAAGATTGCTTTTTCCTGAACATATATATAAACACTTAAAATCTTGCCTGATTAATTGTCACTTCCAGGTTTAATATGAAGATTTACCTAGACTTGACTTTTATTAAAGATGGGGTTCGTTAGGATAGTGTCATAGATCCAGTTTTGTATTTGGTGTACATTATTGATATTCCGACAATATTATTTAGTACAACAGCCACTTATGCTGATGATACGGCAATCATAGCAATGGAAGGATCTGTTGAAGGATCAACTAGAAAATTGAAATTTGCTCTCAACAAAGTACTAAAAATTAGTGAAAAATTATTTACGGACAGTTGTAAGTGTTGTTTGTTTTGGCTGAAAGTATTGTGTTAAACAAAAGGTGTAAATTGAATACAAGAAAAAAAAAACTACACGGAAACAGAGATTGTTGGCTATTGTCTATTGTTGCACCGACGGAGCAAACGTGAAGATGAAAAAAATGCCAAGATATATAATGCTAGTGGTATTATAAATGAAAGGGTAAATACAGTCAAATGTTTACGTTTATAATAAAAACAGAATTTATTTATTTATTGTAAGGCTTACAAAATAAGTTGCAGTCACATAATGTGCAATAAAAAGAACAAAGTATAAAACTAGACTGTAACTCTAATTATGTGTGAACAAAATGGTTAGAGTATTTATGTATACATTTTCAAGGGTTACTTATGTTATTAAATACATATATTACAAAATGTATTGATCAATTATTAAAGTTGGTATTATTTAGAATTATATTATTTTCTACATACTGAACAAAATATTAATTCTATCGTAGCTGGTTTTAATTTATAAATAATATATTTTGTATTTCCTTTTTAAAGGTTAATAATTTCGGTTCAAAAATGTCCAAGGACAAATGTTGAGAAACAATATCGTTAGGCAATCGGCACGTTCGAATTATGGTATTATAAAAAGAGGTATTATTGTTATAAACTTGTAGTATGAATAATGTCTGTAATGATATGCGGGATCTAAGTCGAGTGTTGAAGTTGAGTGGAGAGAGGATATAGAGACAATCAACATGCGAATGTATGATTTTATGTAAACATAATAGATCAGTGCTTTTCCTCTGTGCAGCTAGTGACGACAAATTAAATCTCTGCAGTTGGATTTCATACGATCTATACTCTTGTTCAAGATGAAGTTAGAATTAATTTGTTTGATAAATACAGACAATTAATTTGTTTTTTTTAAATAATGTGCTAAGAAACGTGTACTTTATTTGTTTCTTTAGGCAAAAGGAAGTCATCTGTGCCAACTTTGGTTTAATATAAAAGCCAAGCAGAGAAAAGGAAAGGCAGCAGTGGATGGCTACCGGCGGAGGAGACGCGATTGGCGACATCCTCATTGACCCCATCGTTTCCTTAATAGCGTTAGGATTCATTGTGAAAGTCCAATCAAACAATTCTGCCCAGTAATTTAATCGAGGTAAGCAATGCCAATTTCGATAAGTGTACAATCAATCTTTTATTTATAGTCTTTTTTAGAAACTGATTAATATAGTAACGGGGCACCAAAAGTTTTTAGATTAATTTGTTTGAAGTGAATTTGAAGTTTTAGATTAATTTATTTGAAGTGAATCAAATTTATATTCAATACTAAAGAACCAATATTACAAAAGAAAGGAGATTGTAATTTAATCACCTTTAAAATAAAAATTATAAAATTCATTTAAGAATTTTTCAATTAGACTTTTTATTTTCTTTCTAGTTATATGCAAAAATATGTTGAAATTTAAAATTTGTAAATTTGTGAAATTCATGACTTGACTTTGAATTAATTAGTCAATTGTCTACAGATCTGTATGAGCAACATTCCATGAGTAGAAGTGAAGTTTTTGCTGAAGCCGTGGAATATTTACCAATCGTCTGAGGCAACGGAAGATGTTCCTGCTTGTCAGCCTAGGAGTGAGGTGCAAGAAATCATGTCGAACGTGGACACAAATGTACTAATACGCAGGAGACACACCAGCACCCAGAATTCGGATAACCGGCTCACTTTCAGCCAACGTCAGTTGCTTTAGACGGAAGAATTAAAAGGAAATCGATTGAACCATGAGTGGAGCAGAGACAACGAAAAGAGGGCAAGTTCCATGAAATCTGCAAGGAAATTTTGTGAAGTCAAGCTCGAGAAGCGAAGGCTCGTGCTGAAGATGCAGAGAGGGAATTGAAAAATAAATGAAATATTTTTTTAGATTATTAATTTTTTTACTCATACATTTTTATTCTATTTTGTGTTTTTAAATATTGTTTTTTTTTTGTTATTTCATTTTCATTTTTTATATACTCTATTTATATACTTTTTGTACTATTTTGATAATCATTACTTTAAATTTATAACTTTTTCTGCTCATATTGTGTTTTATTTCATATTTTTTAAATTTCAAACAGACGGTTAATTTTTCAATAATAAATCATATAGTCATTATTTTTTTGTGTATAGAAAGGCAGTGTAGCACATTGTTTAAAACATTTAAAAGCTAAAAAATGTTAATGTCTATATGGTGAGAAAAATGGTGAGAATTTTTTACTAGTTGTTAAAGTTGCATTTATGTTGTCAAGCTTTGTTAATAAGAGTCTATAAGTATATATTACTATTTGGTAAGAGATTGGTAAAACAAATGTTCAATGAAATGGTGTATTAACCAATGAAATAGGATTTTCATATTGAAACTCTATGAAAGAATGGTTCGTATTATCTAGTCCAAACCAATTTAAAGCACATTTTTGTATTTGCATATAAGTGCATATTGAACCATACATTGCATTTCAATTACAGAATTTCTACTTAATGTATTTACTTTTGTCCATCATTTGTACTCCAATTTAATTTGTCAAATTACAATATGTCTGCAAGAATTTGTTAAAATACCAAATATGAAGAATACATATGTATTGATAACTTCCGAAATTAAAGCAGTCACTGGCTTATATTATCTAGCCTAAATTAATTGAATGCACATTTTAACATTCTGGCTATAGGTGAACTGCGGGTGCGCAGTTTCCAGTGCAAACTAATTTTAATGCAATTTGCTATGGGTAAAGGTAATCATGTCACTAGTCAGATTGAATTTCAATAATAGAATTTTTTAATTCCAATTTAAAATACTAATAAATAACTTTTCAAAATGGAATATATTTTTGTCAGAATTTATTAAATTACTAAATGTTGAAAAATAAATAAGTATTTAATAACTTCCTAAATTAAAGCAGTGCTAAGATAATTTATCCCTGGTTTCTAATTAGTGATACTTTCCTGTAGATAGATATAATGATACAAGTTCTGTGGATACTAGTATCTGTAATATTATGTATACATTTGCAAATGAATTATATGTTTATTAATGTTAGAGGGATGAGATTATTACAAAGGTAAAATGTCACAAATATTACAGTTTTCAAACCTTTTCAATACATATAAATATCAGTTATGGATGATGTCATTCCAGTTGATAAAGAATTGAAGTTCTTAGTCTGACGTTACTAAATGTTTTTCATTTTGTTGTATAAATTTGATCTTAGTCATTTGTCTTTTACTTGAAAATAATTATATTGTCAGCCTTTTTTATTAAAGAATGTTCCATTTATATTTAATGATATTGATATTAATATTTATATACAGTGTTACCTATTTTATACGTTGCAAGACAATCGTAATTAAAGAGTAACCTCTAGTAGCGCGTCGGAGCTGTCTCACACAATTGTTTATTTTGATGTAAATATTTTTATTATCTAACTAAATATCAATTGATGTTGTTATAAGATTAAGTTTATGTTAATTTGTAACCTGAGTGACTGTCTTTCTCAGAATAATTGTGGCACGGAGTGAGAAACAAATTTCCAGATAGTTGAAAGAAATAAGTGATGATGAAGATATAACAGGAAGTGACGCTGAAGAGTTGCAAAGAGATTAAGAATCTCTACATAGGTTTTTTTTAAACATTACAGTGAACTTAGCATCTTGTCGCAATGATCGATCGTCTCCATATTATAATTATAATTAAATACCCATTCGGGTTTCATAACTTGTAGACCCGAGTTATGATGCCCTTTTAGTGTAGGTTCAAATCCTGTGAAATTATGGGTTGATAACTTGTGTACATTTCTTTATTCTCCTCATTTCCTGGCCATCAAGGCATAACTGGAATGTACATAAATCTTATTTCTTTTACTTTTTTAATGTACATAAATCTCATTTTCTTTTTACTTCTTTTGGCCAAATTTTTCTATTCTTTGCCCCACTTTCAGGGTGTTACATGCATATATTTTATTTTTATACTATTGGTTGAATACCGCAGGACCTATGTACTAATTGTTCACAAATAACTTGTTTTTATAGTAATAATTTTAAATATGTATTATGAGTAACTACATATGAGTGCTAGTGTAGCATATAAAATGAAGTACAAAGTGTTATTCTACATCACACAAAATAAATAATTTGATTCTGAAGCCATTTTTCTTTTTGCATATATATTGTTTAAATCCAAGGTGACCCTTTGAAGGTGCCACACTTTAGTCAACGATTAATGGTCACTTTAAACTTTTGCATTTAAAGCTAATAATTTTTGCAATTTTAGATTTACATTTTCTGAACAACTGATCAGAAAATGTAACGTCCTTAAGATTGATTCATAATTTTTCTGAAAATTGGTGTTGACAGTTGTGGATCTGTGACCAAGTGTTCTTTCAATATTTAAGGGTTTGATCCTATTCAACAAAAGTATAAGAGAAAAAAATTGAAGTAACTCATCTACTGTAACATCTCACCAGAAAATTCAGATACGAGTGTCGTGTTTGTTCAATATTTAGAACAACAGGACAATGATATTGGTTTGTGTAAGTAGCAATTTGAGAGGTTTTAATATGTTTTTGTCCATAAAATGGTCGAAAATATTTAGTTCACTAAGTCACCAGTAAGCATAACATTTCTACTTAGTCCAGAAGCCATACATTTCTACCAAGCCATAGTGGTATTTCGAAATCAAATATGTTTTCACTCGACTAAAATTCTTCAGTTTTCTCCTATTTTTGATACCGCCCATCAATACTATTGTCATCACTTTCATAAACAACTTCCTTGTCCTCACAACTTTCTAAAAGTTATATTAATTTTATTTCCATCCGATGTAATTATTACGTTTATACATATTATACCATGCGAGTTTCCAATACAGCCGTGGATTTGTGTATTAGATGCTGGTGTAGGAATAAATGTAATCAAATAAAGCTTAGAGAGGTTTGAGTGGACTTTCCCAGCCGGTCGCACTAACAAATAGGGATGCATATTTACTATTTACGTTATTTACCCATGTCAATATTATTTCATTTAAACAGTGCGTGTACTGTACTAAACCACTTTCATTCTATTACTTTAATGTAATAGAATGTTATTGTTTTATAGCACAATGTCAAATATGTGTATTTATGACTAAACTTGTATTTATTAAAGTAGTCAAATTGTTAACCTAGGCGTTTTTACAATAGTATTAATAAATGATATAGATACATTTCTACTTTTATTTTAGGCATTATGTACTCCTATATATTAGAAATATATACACTCCACTCTTAACGAAACTCTTAAACGGTTTATAGCTTTGAGATCTTTAACTTGAATAACTTTGATATGTGTAGATTGATCCTATTTAGTCTTTTTTTGTGAGACATAGTATATTTTCATGGTGGTACCATTCCAAATTAACCAGAATCTGATGGTGGCATCTGAACGGAGGATTCCAGATCTTAAGTGTTTACCTGATGATCCTGAGACCTGATGATGAAGGTTAAAAGTGTGAAATATGGACTTTCTCATTGGTTACAGTACAAATACCATTTTTCAGTTAAAATATTACAATTCACACCCACTTTCAAAATAGATGAAGTTAAAAACCTATGAAGAAACATGGAACTCCTCGATAGTTAACAGTATATTTATCATTCTTTGATCAATGTATTAAGGCTCATGGATACTTTAACTACAGGTAATGGTAAAGACCTGATGAAGGTTAAAATTCTTGGGCTAATATATTAAGGTTCACAAGTACTATCAAAACTGGTAATGTGGAAAACCTGATGATGAACAAGCACAGAACAACAACGCACAGAGGCAACAAGCACAGAGGGAAGCACAGAACTCCTCAATAATTGACAGTGCACATAACCTTATTGTGCAAATATAACATTCACGGCACTTTCAACATGGGTAAATTTGATGCATGATAAATATATGTCATAATTATGCACATTTTTTGCACTGTCTTCCTAAAGCAAAACAAAATCTTTTATTAAACCATATTGTGCGACAAATATTTCAGTTTAACAGTCTATTTTATAATTTATATTACAAATTTGTTAGTAATTTTATGACACATTTTCTCAGGTGTTATTCGACTCTTTATTATGAAATAGCTAAACCTGGCCACGCTTTGCTGTGACTCAGTCTGATATGAAATTAATGGGAAAGTAAATAAAAGTATTCTGGCGAACATAGATTCACTCAGAAAACACATCATTCAATTCAGTACACGGCCTTGCTTTTCGGTGGCTGTACGGAATAAAAGGAAGGGAAGGAAAAAGATGTTTTCCACAGAAAAACATTTTTATTGTAAAGCTATTGGAATGACTACATTTTTCGTTTGTCCGTTTTCTGCATAAACATAAAGGTCAGATGGTTTACCGACTCTGGATCATGCTACGTATAATAGTCCATGACTATTAGCATAATCCAGAGTCGGTAAACCATCTGACCTTTATGTTAGGGAAGCAAACGTTTTCTAAATTCAAATTGCACACTTGCAAAGATTACCCTTGCACTTTATTCATAGTCATAGAGAATGCAAAGTGTATTCGAAATTGAAGTCGTTTGAATTCGAACAATTGAGCGGCAGTATTATGTCTTCAGCTGTATGAAGTCCGATCAGAATTGTTGCTTCGATCAGATTATTTATCAATTATTTAACTACTAATCATGTGCAATTGCATAACTTTGAGTGATTGATGTTTCGGAATAATATAATTCGCATTCTGTTTTCAAATTCAGAATGTGTGACGGTAATCCGGCAACATCGGGAAAATTCAGAAATTTCGTTGGAAAATTCATTACTTCACTTTGGATGGATTTGTAATTTTCACTTGCAACTCCGTTTAGAATGATGTTGTTCATATCGTGAACGTCGACATTTTTAGCTGCTAGAATGGCTCTTCCTCTCAACCATTCATGATTTTGATAATTTGGAACACTTCGATGCTTTGGAACACCTTGTCTACTAATTCGTCTTTTGAATTCAGAAATTAGATGGGTAGGTGATGAAAAAAATAAAATAAAATAATAATAATAATTAAAGATTTTTTTAATAAAATCATGCGCGTATTCGAATGCAACATTGTTTCAAAATTTCAAGTCAATCGATCGAATACTTTTCGAATTCTGTGACTAAAGAAATTAAATATTTTGAAAAAGTTTTTTTGAATAAATTCAGTTTTTTAACTTTTTTTTATTTACAATAAAGTGACGAATCATTATCGAAAAAATATTACGCCAACACTTTGTGAATCATTAACTTATATTTAATGAGCTTATAAGAGATATTTAATTTTAAACAGAATTTTCTATGGAAAGTAAATCTAAAATAGTAAGTTTTCAATTTTGAGGACGAATGTTTCGGAAACGGTTAGGTTTTTCCATTCATTAAAAATATTTTTCTATTTGAATTAGCATTGTAAAAATGCGTCGTAAGAAAAACGGTAATTTAATAAAATAAGAATTTTAGATAAGATGTGTGCTCTATAAGGACCGTAAAAAAGCATATAAGTCATTTGAAAATGACAGAAACAAGATCTTTCGGTTGAATGTTTGTCAACATTAGTGCAGTACTCTATCGGTAGAAAATGGACGAATAAGGAACCCATAGCGAAGGTATTCCCAACATCTTTTGCATCAAGTCTCCCCGGATTATAAAAAATGTATTTATGCCCACCTCCTTTTCGATTTTTGTTTATTATTACATTAAAGAACATATAATTTTCACGACTTTATTTCTCACTTACAAGCATAATCAAATAAATTAAAACTTTTGGTGTCCACACATAAAAACAAGCATAATCGAGTAACACGATTGTATTGCATGTTCTGGATCAGTTGGTCGATTTCAGGTTTAGTTTTTGCCAGAACTATTGTCAAGTTGCTATCGACGGCAAAAAGATTCGCTACGTAATTGAATCAATGATGAAAAACCTACGTCCCATAAGTGAATAGAGGAAAACGTTACAATTATTTACAACGCAGGAGAGGGAAATCTTGGGTTAAAGAGAAAATGTTCTATCCAAAACTTCTTCAATGTCAAGTGGTGGAAGTCATTTATCATGATGGAATATTTGTGAAATTAATAAACAAACAGTCGTATAAGGACTCGCGCATCCCTTGTTTCCTGCGTCTGCCGTGGCCTGACAGAGATGCGCGCGGGAACGCAGATGAAGCGCTACAACTTCAGGCTTGTCAAAACTTGAACAACGACCAACAGAATTAATGAGAGGATTTAAGATGTTAAACGGGTTTTATTTTAGAATTTCCGAACACACTGGTCTCCCCATTATGATTTCTTTACGCCCCCCCTAGGGAGGCGCGCCCCAACGGTTGGGCAGTCCTGATATAGTGTTGCACAAAAATGAGTTGGCTAAAATTATGCCAAATTGCCAAATTATGCCACGGCTCAAACAGTCTGTTGCTAGACGTAGTAAGACAACATTGGGCAATAATAAAAAAAAACAAAGTGACAAAATACTATCCTACTTTATAAAGAATTGTCAGAGTGTACCATGATAAGTACACATGATAAATCAAATAGAATAATATTTCTTATTTATTTACTTTAAGGTATCTATTTGATACATATGACGGAGTTATTGCTACGAGAACAATCTCTTACAGCCAATCAGAACTAGGGTTGCCAGATGTCTGGGATTTCCGGAATTGTCCCGGAATTTGTGATATTGTCCCGTGTCCAGGCATGTATTCAATTTGTCTCGGAAATGAAAAAAATTATGGCAATTCTTTAAAATTGTTTTTATTGGCACTTTTCGTGAACCTATACATGCCATAGCTGCGTTACATTTTGCTAGATTGATCAATGGAAAGACCGAAATCGCATGATTATGGATCAAATCAAGGCATAAATTTAAATTCAAATAAATTGCAAAGAGTTAGAATTCAACTTCAATTTATTAAAATAACTAAATTAAAACATGAAAATAATAAATTAAATATTATTGTCATTGTCAATCTATGAAAGTCAAGTTTCGAGTTGAAATTAGATAAGATTAATTATTACAAGACAAATTTGTTTTGCCAAATATTAGTATTAGCTTTTACTAATTTGGATAAATGTGATTAACATAACAACTGTTTTTAAATTAAATTACTTATAATTATTTAATAAGTCAATTAACTTTATTAAAACGTTCACTTTGTATTTTGGCAAAAGAAAACAACTTTTTTATTTATTTTTATTAATCTGAATGTTTTTGTGTTCAAAAAAACCTTTTGTTGGGTCAAACTAATTTTTTTTCTTAAATCACTGGTAGTTATAGATACATTAGTAGAAATGTCCCGGAAAATGCGATTTTACATATGGCAGCCATCAGGGCTGCCATTATCTTATACCAGAACACTAGTCCAGCCCCGTTCGGCGAGCCAGGAATCCAGGCGAGGACTAGGAATCGAACCCGGGTCCCCACGGTGTGCCGCGCCGCCAAAGGCCGTATACCTTGTGGTCAATCCAACACACTATGGCGACGATTTCATAGGTAAGAATGGTGTATAAATTGATATTCAAATTACCGTTGAAAAAATAGTCGCAATCGTTACTGGTACAATTATCCTGAAATAGTAGGCTTTGCTGAATATTTATTTTTTATAATTTTTTATAATTAATTTATTGAATATTTACGTACTTTATATATTTTATAAATTGTTTTAGGTGTATATTTTCGTTAATATACAATATATTATTTTGTTCGTAACGCAGAACGCATTTTCTTAATAATTTTTTTCAGCATGGTTAATGTTTATTTATTAATTATTAACAGTTAATAATCTGTTAATAATTAATAAATACCGAATGCACTTTCTTAACGATTATTTGCAGCATGGTTTAGGTTAGTATAGAGCTCCAACCATCACTACAGTTTCCACTATATTTCTGAAGTTAGTTTCGTTGTCTTATATTATTTAAGCAATATATATTTTAATTACTCTTTATTAATCGGATAACTCAAATGAATCTTTTAGCACATTTGCCCAATGCGTCATTTTGTTGTCGCCTACTGTCACAATCAAGTTTATGCTTCATAATTTGGTGGTATACATTTACATTTGCATTATTGATATAAAAATCTAATGGTATAGCCAATAGGAGTGGATGAGAATAAAAATGGTAGATAGTGAAACCTAAAATAAATTTGCTTTAGCTTGTTTAATTAAGTTCTAATAGGAAAATCAGAAATACTTATGCATATTGTATTCAGTTATTAAGAAAAAACAAGCTGGTTAAGGCTTAGTTTGAAAATGGCACCTACTTCGATAATCAATTTATTAACTTCACACAAATGAACCAAGTGATAATTTAATTATAACAATATAAAGGAATTTAATGATTCAATACGTTCTTGCCTTTACATCTCTCAAACCATTGATTACATGCACTTCGTCATTGTAATTTGATATCTATGGAAATTATGAATAAATATCAAACTGGCATTGTTTTTCGCATATTTGTATAATATATACATATTTGTATAATATATCCGGGAATAGATGTCGGACAAAGAAGACGCTATTATTTGGATATAAAGGAATAAATTGTCGTTAAAATAAAACATGCCCTTTTTCTAATTGAGTACAAAAAAAAAGAATTACACATAACTCTTTTTAACACAACCAACACTTACTTGCCCGGTGTGCGGTGTTTGCCCGCAGTGGCGATGTCTTCACAGCTGTCCGCGGATTATTCCCCCAAGCGGCGCTAAGCTATGTGCGCAAGTATCGTGTATACGAAAAAGACGACAAATAAGTATGAATATTATTTTAAATTTTCTGAAAAAAGTCATCTTCTAAATTTTATTCTAACGACAATCAACTATTTTTCAGTCAAGGAATAACGCTTTTCTTGGTCCGACACTTATTCCCAGACACCATATATATAGGTACTTATAAACAAAATAGCATAAAAGTGTAAGCAAAATGGCAAAATACATATGTATCCATTGCTGTGAGAGTAGGATGGCATTCGTAGCGACTTACAAATGAACCTATATTTAACATAGAATTTTCATAACGTTTTTCATGTATGTTATCAATCCGTACATTCCTTATTCATCCCAGAAACTGGTAATATTATTGAAGTGAAGAGGTTACAATACATGATCATATGAGATTTGATTTTTTAAAAATTAAACACTGTGTTATGTTTATTGATTATTAAAACGCTTTTATACAATTAAAAAATTAATTAAATTTTAAAATTATTTATAATGCCTATATATGGTACAGTATAAACCATATTTAAGAGTTTTAACAATATGTGCGCTATGTGGACTTCACACAAAAAATGACAGCAAGGTAACCAAAAGTTTATTAATTGGTCACTAGTATGACACTGGTCGCATCTTGCACGATCCCTATTTCAATACACAGAAAATAGTTAACGTCATTGAATGTAAAGAGGTTACGTTACGAGTGAATATGAGATTCGATTTTTGAAAAAATAAACATTGTTGTTTTTATGAATTATTACACTGGTTTTATGCAATACACCACAGAATATAAAACAAGATAGAAACGGTATGTTTGGGGAAGGCTATGACAACAGATGTCGCCATTTTGAAATAATTGAATTTTAAACACGCCAATTATATTGCGGCGTACGCCCTCAGCCCTGTTCAAAATCATCACAGTGCAGAGGTGATAAATGAGTCTTCGTTTCCGCACGTCTGAGTCATATAATCAATGTTTTCGCTCACAAGTGTATGAAAATTTTAGCGTTGTTTACACATTTATCGGCCGCCTATCGCGATCTCGAACTAAATAGGCGTAATAATATAGATTAGTTGATATTTTTCAATTTAATTTTAATATGGAAAAACAATTTTAAATTGAAATATATACAGGTGTAAAAATACTTATTAACTTCATTTTACACAACAGAGTGGTAATTCGTACATATGGTTGTAAGTCCTTAAATAGCATTACTTAAATAACAGAAGATGAAGGAGTAGATATTATATAAAAGCAGCATTTAATTAAATGTAATATTCAAAGACTGTTAACTTCCAAGGCATAAAAGATTTTAAAACCAGCTAAAGTTCTTATTGACCAAAATCATTTTAGTTTTAGTTGCGCAAAATAAGACGTATTAACAAAATATTTAATTTAAGTCGCTCACAATGAGACGTATTAACAAAATATTTAATTTAAGTCGCTCACAATGAGACCTATTAACAAAATATTTAATTTAAGTCGCTCACAATGAGACCTATTAACAAAATATTTAATTTAAATCGCTCACAATGAGACGTATTAACAAAATATTTAACTTATTGCTCGGAGAATCAAACGTATTTATTAAGTAGCTGACGTTTTTATCATTTCGTATTACGGTGTATTGACAGATAAAATAAACGAGCAATAATTTACTTCTTCACTACCGCTTTCATTAAATCGGTTACAAGATTAATTGAAAGAAAATCTTCATACTGATAAAAATTAATGCAATGAAATATTTTCATGGATATAACATGATTTAAAGCCTAGATTATAATTTTTTGTTATCAACCTTAGAGCTTGAGTTTCAGATTGAGTTAATGGCCGTAACTAGAAATTTAAGAACCTATTTACCTTCTGCCAAATAGTCTCCACATAAACTAATGCCTACGTCTACGTAGCTATAAAAGTTTTTTCCGTTCCTATCGACGCAAATATAAATTGCCATTTCATTAATAACTACCTTTTGGTACAGATATCTTCTACCGGAATAATTTACATTAAAATCATGTTATAAAAAGTGTATTGAGCAAACTGTTCCTATCTTTGAAGGAAACCAGTTTTTCCATCCGGTGACTTTAATCCGTTTCTCTTTTATAGAGGGAGCCTTCAGAGTATCTAACGACACGTATTTTAATCTGTTCAGTTTAGATTTAAATTTAATGCAAGGGTAAAAATATTAAACGTTCGCAATTTAAAAGTTTAGCACTCATTCATATTGCCATAAGTTATAAAACAACAGTTGTTCGTCTAGATGTACACGTGTGAACGATCATTTATTTCTTTTAAACGGAACTTTTTCCATTAGTCCTTTATATTATTCAAACAACGTATAATTTAAATTTATATCATTAATAAACTTATTTATTTTTAAATCTGTTCTAAGAATTGAATGACGTACATATCAGGTTTTACTTTCATATCGTCATTATACTTCAGAATTATTACGCAAATAAAAGTGTGAAAGTTTTATCTCATTAAGATCACAATCTCCAAACATTTTCAAATTGTCGATACTTATGTGATATTGATATCAAGTGTTAGAGACACTTGATGTCAATATCGCTAGTGATGCCTACCAGTGTAGCGACGTCGCCAATAACGTTTTCATTTAAAATTCAACAAACGTATTCAAATTTTCTTATCGAATATAGATAATTTCGTAATTGATTACGTTCTTTAGCTGGTTTTTATTTTTGTATGTGATTATTGCACATAAGTGTATTTTGGGATCTAATGGACAATGAACGACGCAGCTTTACCACTTATCATAGTCGGTCTGCGACTAAAGTATACGTTATTGAGCAGAGAGCAACATATGATACGCGGATCATATATATCCATGAAGCGCGTATTTCACCCATAATATTATTGAATGATAAACTACAATCACTATATTATTTTAATAAACTGTTACGCTACATAATATTATACCATTATTTTACTAATATCACTATAATCACGTAAAAATCGGAGATATAAAATATTTTAGAAAAATATTCAAAATTCTTCGTAATAAAAAAATTCTTCGCATGAAAATTTCGATGCGTAAAAGACTTCTCACAAAGACTCAAGAATTGCTGGATTGCTTTTAAAGACTTTACTTTTAAAGTATCTCCAAAGGAAAAAATCCACTTGGTATAAGTCCGGGCTACGAGGTGACCAGTTAATGTCACCTCTTTTGGATATAACTTTTTTACCGAAAATTTCGCGAAGTGCACTTAAAGAGTAGTTGAAAGTGTGGCATGTCTCATCTTGCTGAAATCACGATCGTTGATTGAAACTATCAAAATCCTGAAGTGCTGTACAAAATAGTTCCGTAGCATGGCAATATACCGCTCTGTATTCACTGTAACAGCGTTTCCTCTTTGATCTTCATAAAAATATGGACCAATAATGTCTCTTGCTGATAAAGCTGCCAATATAGTAACCTTGGGTGATTGTAGGGGTTTTTGATGCTTCAATTTCGGATTAGTGTCACTCCAATATCTGCAGTTTTGTCCATTTAGATGAAAGTGGGCTTCGTCTGAAAAAAATGTTGTTAAAGCTGGCGAACCTCTCTAGTATTTCGTTAGCAAACAGCAGCCTGTGAGCATAATCTTGAGGCTTTAACTGCTGAATCATTTGGATTTTGTACGGATGCAAATGTAAATATTTGTGTAGAATGTGGTTTAAAGATGTTTTCAATACGTTTAAGACACTAGACCGTTTTCGAGTAGAGAGTCCAGGTTATTCACGAACAGACGCTCTAACACGCTCTATGTTTTTGGGATTCCGTGATGTTCTAGGTCGGCCAGATCGTGGTTTATCTATTGTTGAACCAGTTTTCTCAAAGTTCTGAACCCATTTTTTAATCGATTGAATCGATGGAGCTTTATTTTTATGCCGTATATTGTAATGAGCGCAATTTTTCGTTGCGCTAGAGTCGAAGAATCGTTGTTTCGATAGTACTCGCGTATGCAGAACGCACGTTGTTTCTCGTTGAATGACGTCAAGGCACTAAATTCCCATCGGCCGCTCTAACATTCCGTACCTCGCCCGCCTCACCTCTCCCTCGCTGCTGGACGCAGCTGCCGATTCAAATATTAACGGACTTTTAGACCACCTGTATTACATAATTATAAATTTTATCATTAAACTTAAATATTCCTTTTCGTAGAGTCAATTGTTTGGAACTCATTTGAAAATCACATTTATGTTGATATTAGAATAACCTTTTAAGATGGAAGTAGAACTTCTATTGAGCAGAAAGAACTCACACTGCCAAAATCTAAAAAATGGACACAAAACAACTTGTATACAAATTGATCTAGATGGCATCCAGTTGCGGAAAACCGCTGGCAAATCCAATTTTTCAATTTTCCATCATTTTCAGAACAAAGTACTACAATCCATATTAAACGCCCCATGTAATGTTGCATTCGCTTCACTAGAAGAGGATTGCCAAGTACCCTCAGCCAAGGAAATGATAACAAGTAACAACGCCAAATATAGCAATTATATAAGCGCACTTTCCAATAGAAGAAAGAAGTTGTTTGATAATATGTTTTTAAATGAAAAATTAAAGGTTAATTTTTAGTGTGAAACTGAATTTATTCTCCTTAATAATCCTTGAATTTCGTCCAGCTAAATATTTTATAAATGACGGTTTACTTGTGAAATTTGTTTTCTATATAGACCCATTTTTTAAATAATGATATCTCTACCGTGACTATATATGGACATAGAGCCTCAACAGCTTTTCTAATTCACAATTTTCTTAATTCATTTTGAATAGAATATGTTTTTAGGGTTTTACGTTTTTAGAGAATTAGTCAACCTACTAAAAGACCTTTTCACTGTTTGACGGGCACCTTTTGACGTGCACCGTTTAAAAAAAATTTGGTATAGGAAAATGTCCCATCATTATAAATTTCGTATAGAAATTTTAGCTGATGAATTTCTTGATACAATTTTTTTTGGCAGATATATTTCAAATGTATGCATTATTTTTTTTAATTTTTTCGGTCATTTCTTATTACATTTCAGAAAAAAATTAATTACATCGTAAACAAATCGAAAATAACTTCAGTAGCTTCAAACTTAAGCTTCTAGTTAAGCATAAAACATCCAGAACTTGGGAATAATTGCTACTTCGAGTGTTTATATTGGATCGCTTGGCGATTGACCCTTTTCCTTCCTAAAAAGTTGTTTACTACAATTTCTTCAGCTGCAATATAAGCTTCAGCACTAATGTTATTCCACGAGTCACAAGAAACTGAATCTCACAAGATCACAAAGAAACTGAATCTCATCTATTGAATAAGGAATCATATAAAAGAACCATTTCAATATTGTATTTAATTCCTATGGACTGGTACGATCTTTCTGTTATCGGTAATTATAAGCAATTTATGCCAGAATAGAACCATAAGCAGGCCTTTTAAATATTGAAGATATTTCTTAAAATCAATGATTATGATGTCCGGAGGAGCCAAGTTTGTAGCCATTTCACAGAGGATAACATGTACGATTGTAAGTTCACAAAGATAATATTTCACACCCCGACAGTATGCTTGGATTCTTTCACTTTATGTTATCACTCAAAGATTTTGTAAGGATGTTTTTTTCAGTATTTTCCAATGCCTAGGACCAGCACCGTCTCCTAATGATCAGAATATTTTGCTCATTATCAGAAACGTTGAGTTTAGAAACTACTATCATGCTATAAAAATGCTTCCACTGTTTGATCTAATATTGTTTCCTTTGTCCCTTCATACTCTTAAATGTTGCACTTTTAAACTCTTGTTAAACATTTTGTTATCTCTCTTAAAAGCCAATCCTTTCGACCTTATAGATAATGAGCGTCTAAAATTACTTGAAAAATTGCTTTCCACTACGTTGTCTCGCACTAAATTTTTTATTGTAAACATTTATCGAACCACATCTGTTAATCATATTTGTAGAAGTTTCTAACTGAGTTAATTTTTTTCGTGATCGAAACTATTCCCAAGCAAAAGCAAAGTATTATATATTGAAAAAATAAAAGATTTTATTTCGGCGAAAGTCCCTTTGTCGTAAGTAGCGACGTTTACTTACGTTGTTATGCCTCCTATCTTGGAAAATATGAAACCGAAGACAAAAGAAACTATTTTTGGTTGACTCTACGCCAACCGCTCTCGTGCAAACTGTTATCTTGTGCTTATCTTTCATTCTTGGAATCTTGGAATTATTCACCTTTAATAACTTTTGTAAATACTTTACTCATATTTCGAAATTATTTAAAACTTATCCGATAATGAACATAATTTTTTTAAGTTGTCTAAGATAATAGACTATCCTTACATGAATCAATCTACAAATCTGTATGTGTAAGGAATTAGCAGGGAAAGCTTCATCAATTTTTATTTCGAAATTATTTAAAACTTATCCGATAATGAACATAATTTTTTTAAGTTGTCTAAGATAATAGACTATCCTTACATGAATCAATCTACAAATCTGTATGTGCAAGGAATTAGCAGGGAAAGCTTCATCAATTTTTATTTCGAAATTATTTAAAACTTATCCGATAATGAACATAATTTTTTTAAGTTGTCTAAGATAATAGACTATCCTTACATGAATCAATCTACAAATCTGTATGTGTAAAGAATTAGCAGGGAAAGCTTCA
This sequence comes from Druceiella hillmani, assembly GCA_039881145.1. Classification (NCBI taxonomy): domain Eukaryota; kingdom Metazoa; phylum Arthropoda; class Insecta; order Lepidoptera; family Hepialidae; genus Druceiella; species Druceiella hillmani. Next base: position 45,579,722 of record JAYKKI010000003.1, read on the forward strand.
TCAATTTTAATTAAACTTTCAGTTTGTAACGAGTGTCTCAGCTTCAACGAGTTTTTTTTAAATTTCAAGTCATTCTGACGCTCTAACGATTAATTTCCATTTTCAACATTATAGCATTCACAACTTCTACCTTTATCATTATAAAAAGGAAATACGATATATACGTAGTTTTATTCACAGCTAAGGAATTAAACAACCGTATCACTTTTTAAGTTTCCGTAGCCAAATGGCGAAAAACGGGATCCTTATAGTTAATTTCATCACAGTGATGGATGGACGGATACAGTCCACCCATCACAGCATCATCACAGCACCATCACAGCATTTAAGTCCGATTTAAATGAAATGTTGTAGGAAAGCGGAGTTTAATTAAGCAAATATAATATATGGATATAGTTAATTAGTTAAAAAAATAACATTTTATACTAAGTTATCGATACTGATTATAACCCACGAACATTTTTTTTTAATTAAGGATGAAATTTGTACGTAATAAACGCTTACGAAATCCATCACGTAAAAAGTACAATGAGCAACATAGTTTAATGAATAGGGTTAAGAACAATGAGCAACATAGTTTAAGTACAATGAGGAACATAGTTTAATGAATAGGGTTAAGAACAATGAGCAACATAGTTTAATGAATAGGGTTAAGAACAATGAGCAACATAGTTTAATGAATAGGGTTAAGAACAATGAGCAACATAGTTTAAGTACAATGAGGAACATAGTTTAATGAATAGGGTTAAGAACAATGAGCAACATAGTTTAATGAATAGGGTTAAGAACAATGAGCAACATAGTTTAAGTACAATGAGGAACATAGTTTAATGAATAGGGTTAAGAACAATGAGCAACATAGTTTAATGAATAGGGTTAAGAACAATGAGCAACATAGTTTAAGTACAATGAGGAACATAGTTTAATGAATAGGGTTAAGAACAATGAGCAACATAGTTTAATGAATAGGGTTAAGAACAATGAGCAACATAGTTTAAGTACAATGAGGAACATAGTTTAATGAATAGGGTTAAGAAAATTCACAAATTTAACAAATTTGGATTCTGAATGAATAAACAATTTTGTATGTTTATTATCCTAAATTTTTCCAACTCACCAAAATCATTTAATTAGCTCAGTATTTATATTAAAAACATGACATAAAAGATTCTAGTTCCAGTAATGAATCATCTAAATAACTAAAAATATAATTTTTTATTTAAACAAAACTGTTAAAAAGAAAACAAAAACCGTAGTAAAAGCATTACGTAAATGAAATTTATGACCACATAAAAGAAAAAAACATTGTTTTTAATATTTATAAGGTCACAGTAAATATAATTTCTCATACCTAAATAATATTTCATATAAAAATATAATGACCATATGAAAACAAAGAGAAAGTGTTATGTGAACCTTTATATCTTTCATAAACAGAGTAGATAACAAATAAATTTAAATAACTCAAGGCAAACTTGAAGAATTCATAGAATTAATTTCGAACTATTTTTTATTATTTTTTATATTGAAAGTAGTTTCATCCCGTAATTGAAACGCAGAGTTAAAGTAGTAATAAGCACTTTAAGTTCTGAGAAGTGGACTGTTCAAAAATTTCGAAGAACAATACAATTTTCTTTACCGTGAAGTTAAACTTATGAAGGTGTAAGTTATTGTTTAACAAATAAATATATTAGAATTCTATTGTAAATTTTATCTTACGTAGAGAGATAATTTCGTTTTACGGGTAAGCAAATTCAAATATAAATATATACTACCATAACAATAATAATAATAATAATATAGTTTATTTGTGGATATAGAATACAACAGGTAAAGTAATAGACATGTATTTTCTTAGGGCTAATGACAAAATTAAAGTTAAAAATTAAGTTAAAACTAACCTAAATTTTATTCAATATTTTACCCACAAAAAGGTTACTAGCTCGGCTTGTGTAGTTATGCTATAAGCAAAACCGACACGGCCTGTTTACAGCTAGCACCTGTTGATATACATACATATACAAATGTATACTCATATATACACATACACACATATACATATACAATTTACACGCATACACGCACACATACACAATATATAATAATATTAATAATTATTTTTAATACAGGTGTTATATACAGACATATAACTACATACACATTAATACCCAAAGAGAAAATATAGCACGAAGAAAATATAATTTAGATGAAATGATTTCGAAGATAGAAGCCGATATTTTTCGTTTATTCCGTTTGCATTTGCTGGGTCAAAAGCCACTTACGGATCGGCCTTTTAAAAGTAGTCATGGATCCAGCAGTTTTCAGGGGCGGAGGGAGGTCATTCCAAATTTTAGTTGCGGCAAATTTGAAACTACCCCGATAACCGGTTGAGCGATGTTCCGGGACTAAGAGAAGTCGGTCTCTGGCGCGCGTCACGTGGCTATGAGCACTGCCGGACCAGTTTAATATGTCGTAGAGATATTTCCGCTCTTTTGCTGTGAAAAGTCTACGCAAAAAACAAAGAGTGTGATAACTGCGACGATTGTGCATTCGGAGCATTCCATGCTCATTTAAATACGGTGATACACGGGATCGCCGCGGGATGCCGAAATAAAAACGCGCGTATGCATTTTGTATTCTTTGGATTGAATTGGCTGTTTTTGAAAGTAAACGCGGGCCGTATACGATATCACCATAATCGAGTACAGGAAGAATGAGGCTTTCAACTAGAATTTTCCTAACGGGAACAGAGAGATAAGGACGGTATCTGTATAGCGTTTTGAGACGCATAAAGCAACATTTAATTTTTGTGATTATGTGTTCATGAAATCTCAGCTGTGAGTCCATTATAATGCCTAGATTTTTAGCGTGTTTCACCATAGGAATGGACTGCCCGTTTATGGCGAGCTTCAGTCTTCCTGATCTTGCTACCTGAGCCCTGCTTCCCGTAATTAGAAAACAGGATTTGGAAGGGTTTAACAATAAGGCATGTTTACACGACCAATTCCAGATATTCATAAGATCTTCATTAACTTTTTCACACACTCTGTCTTTATCTCCCACATGAAAAGATTTGCACAGCTGTGTATCATCAGCATAAAAATGAGTTTTTACGTGCTTTAAATTGCTCGAAATATCTGACGTGTATAGAGTGAAAAGTAGCGGCCCTAGGATTGACCCTTGCGGTACACCTCTAGAAATGGTATGAACTTTCGAGGTAAGAGTTTTACTAACATCGAATACTTTGACATACTGACACCGTCGCTTAAAATAGTTTTTAAACTATTCACACGCGCATTCTGATAAGCCGTAATATTGTAATTTAGCCATTAAAATTGGCAAACTTAGGCAATCAAAATCACGTGAATAATCCAAAATAACGACAGCAGTAGCCTCCCCTTTATCAGCTGAGGATAGGATATCATTAGTAATGGATAGAAGTGCTGTGGATGTACTGTGTTGACCACGGAAACCTGATTGAGTAAGGGGGAGCGCTTTGATGGATTCTAAAAATCTTTTAAGCTGATTGCAGACAATTTTTTCTATGATTTTAGACATTGCCGGTAGAATACTTATGGGGCGAAGATCGCTTAATGATTGAACGCTACTTTTCTTGCCTATTGGGATAACAACAGCTTTTTTCCATATCTCCGGATAGGTAAGGGTGTACGGTAGTGTTAGTTTCAGCATCCGTGCAGAGATACCATCCACACGGATAGCTTCGGACTTTAAAGAATACACAATCTTCGCCACACTATCTTCACTCACCTTCTGAAAACGCATTTTTGTCTCAGCAAAACAATGGGTATCATAAAAAGAAATAAGATCAGCGTCCGCACTTTCGGCGCAAGGTAACGTTGCAAAGTGATCGATAATCTGATCTGGATCGCAGAGATGGCGTGGCAGGCTATTTTCTCTACTTTTACCGATGGGATATATTGTTTGCAAGCCTTTCCACAGCTGTTTGCTATCTCCACGATGTGCGTTTACATAAAAAGTAAAATATGCTTTTCTCTCCCGTCTCAAAGCTGTGATGACTAGATTTCTCAGCGTTTTATAATAATCTAAATGTGTATCTTTCTTTGATTTAATAGCTTTAGAGCGAGCTCGATTACGCAGACGCATCATGAGAGGAATCGTGTCGGTTATCCACGGTTTGGATGAAAGGATGCGCGTTGTTCGCTCCCTTACTGGTGCATAGGCGTCGAAAATCGACAACACGCTAGTATTAGAATTATTAACAATTTTGTCGATATCGTTGCCCACATTGTTCCACCGAAATTTTGATACCGCTGAAACGAACAACTCCATATCCATTTTATTAAGACAACGGGAACGGAATTTGCTATCAGGTATTGGAGGTTTTATATATTGAGTCATACAAAATAAATCAATTAACGTTTCCGAGTGTTCAGTTATCCTGGTCGCCTCAGATACGATTTGTTTGAAACCAAACATCTCCAGCCAGTTAATGGTCTTGGAGGTGCTTGAATCGGTCTGTTTCAGGAAATCTGTATTAAGGTCACCGGTGAAGACAAAGGATTCAGCGGTGCAGTTAAGGCTGGTCATCGCCTCGCTCAGGCAATCGAGCGCTAAATCTAGAGACATAGTTGGCGGTCGGTATGCAGTACCCACAATCACGCTGACGCGACCCATCTCCAGGCGAATCCAAAGTTGCTCAAGCTCTGTGTTCGGGATGGTTATCTCGCGGTACCGTATGCCTTGGCGTACATAAAAAGCTACACCTCCTCCAGTGCGACAGTGCGATCGCGGTGCGTAAACGAGTAGCCAGGCACAGCGAGGGTGCACGTGTTTGAACCGCGTGCAATCCACGTTTCATTTATAGCCAGTATATCTAGATCATGCTCTATTATCGCTGCGTATAACTCATCATGACCCGTCCACAAAGACCGAACATTTAAATGACCCAGGGTAAGACAACTTTTTCTAAAACAGACTACTGTAGCCATTGGTCCAACAGATGTGTAGGCCTTATTACTACCACCACAGGAGATATTTCATTTACCATAAAATGAGTGGAAAATCCGTTATAATTGATAGGGAATATTTTTCCGAAGTATTCCAATTTAAAGAGCAACAATTTAGAGAAAAGAAAAAAATATAAGATGTACATATACATATATACAGGATTCAAATACATATACATACACATACAAATATATACATATATACGCACACATATACATATACGTACACACATACAAACATATATACATACACATACCAATATACATACATATATACACACACACATATACATATATATGATGAATACCTCTCTAACAACAAGTGTATGTAAAATCCAACTAAACATAATGGTTGAAATAAATATATACATATATACATACATATATATGCACAATAAAAGATACATAAAGCTATAACAGAATAAATAGGTATAAAGGTCAAAAAAATGGCACGAATGGAAATAATTGAGAACATTAAATATTAAACAATAAGATCTAGGTCGGCGATCGTTTTTATTTTTATATACGGCTGTCCATGTTCTTTTCGTACACGCACTTGTGCGTTGCGTGTCCACACAAAGGCGTACGAGTTTTGTCGGGCTTTCTCCTTGGCTCGACGCAGGAGGTCCTTGTAGAAAGGAGAGAGGTGTTCTATAAGGAACAATCGACGCGACGGTGCAGGGAATTCGAGCTCGATGGTGTTCACTCCCCGGCGCTTGCGAACGGCTTCAAGTAAGCTATCGCGCATGGATTGTGACCGCAGTCGCAGCAGTAGAGGGCGCGGACGATCCTCGCGCGGTGCTCCCACTCGACGCGCCGACTCGATGTCGTGCGGCGGCAGCGCAACAGTCGCTGTGCGCGCGATGCCCAGCGCCAGCCCACCGCAGTCTTCATCCGGTCGTTCGGGGATACTGAAGATTTCATTATTATAGGGCGCTCGTGCTGCTCCACGATTTTGCGTCTGCAAGGCTGCAACAGTTCCACGAAGCCTAGTTACCTCTGCTTCGATCGCCTAAACTTTATTTAATTTTGTTTCTAATTTATTTAGACGTTTTTCGAAGTCGTAAAATTTTGCAGCTAGGAAGTTTAAGGAAACTTGGAAATCGGTCCGCATAGCCGACATTTCGGTATGCATAGCCGCCAGTTCAGACATGATGGTTGATATGTCACCTGTAGACATCGTGCCAGTGGTTGATGCGGGTGTTGCGATGCGCGGCGCTACTTCGTCTACCTTTGTAGCATGAGTCGTTTTTTTTAAGATATTGTAAAAAATCTTTATATTTTAATTTTATTCGAGATAAAAAAAGAAAAAAAAAATTACAAGGGTTTGCCAAGGATCGAACCGGCGCTAGTTGAGTAGCATAACAAGTTCAAACTTTTCGCACTAAAACTCGTATTTAGTTACACGACGAAACAAGACGATGCGTTCCTTCGATGGCGGCAATCAAGTAAATAAATTGACCCTTGTTAAAATGCGAAGAACAAAGGATTCACTTCACTCAACACCAAAGTCGCATTCACTGTTTGTTCAATACCCGCAGTTTTTTTCTAATTAAAGTCACAGTCACTACACTATTATGTTAAAATTAAGGATTTTGTATGTTGTATTAAGAGTTTTTGTTATAAGTGAAATGTTTATAATTTTGTTTGACTATTATTAATGCAAATTGTACTGTTGTACTGTTATTTTTAGTTGAAAAATTTTTTTTTTCTTGCAGCAAAAGTAACACGTCCGTATACCGTACTTGTCAAAGCGTTCTTGCCAAATCAACTACTAGATCATTATTTAGCATGTGAGATTAACAATGTTTATCTCGTTTTTCTCTGTGTATCCTTTTGTTGTCAAATGTATTAAAAAATATTATAGCAATCAGAAGGCCGTCGATTCAGTTCAGTAGCTGGTGTCCCTTTTGTGAGGGGCCATGCATATGAGTAATAAAGTCATAAACTTTTAAGTTATTGTGATGAAGTGTATATAATGTACTAAATGCAGTACCCACATTACACTCCTTAATTAAAAAAAATATTTGTATATATAATATATATATATATATATATATATATATATATATATATATATATATATATATATATATATATATATGCATATACGTGGTGTGCGGGAATAAGTGTCGGACAGAGAAATACGTTAATACTAAAAAATAGTTGATTGCCATTAAAATAAAATTTAAAAGATGACTTTTTTTACAGAAAACTGAAAAAAATATTCAGAATTTAATTACTTGTCTTCTTTTTCATACACACGATACTTGCGCACATCAATTAGCGCCGCTCAGGAGAATAACCAGCAAAGAACAACGAAGACATCTAGATGTCCGGGTAAGCACCGCGTTCCAGGCAAGTATTGGGTGTATTAAAAAGAGTTATGTGTAATATTTTTTTTTGTACTCAATTAGAAAAAGGGAGTGTTTTATGTTTGATATCAACGACAATTTATTCTTTTATAGCCAACGAATAACGTCTTTCTTTGTTTGACACTTATTCCCGAACACGTGTACATATATATATATATATATATATATATATATATATATATATATATATATATATATAAACATGTAAGTAACCCTTGTAGTGCGTGTCAGACACTTATTTGGTTCGTTTTATTTGTATTCTTCTTCCATCAGAAAAACTTGCTTCAAGGCAATGAAATCTTTATTAATATGGGTAATTTATAATTCATAACATTCTATATAATAACACAATTCTCATTTGTATCTTTGTATTTTAATTCAATTATTTATAAAACTGAAATGCGATATCGTCGCTTCTTATCAAATACTGCCTATAGTGATTCCAATTACTAATTAAACACTTTCAATAATGCGATTACAACACCATAGGCGATTTAAATATTAATATTTTATTAAATATTGACAAAAATAATCTAATCAATTAGGGTGACTAACTGAAATAAAAATAAAAGCGTTCCGTTCAGCGGCCGGCGTCGTTCATGTTCTTGGGTAGTGCGAGTAGGGAGTTGATGATATCCGCATTGCGCTTAGCGGCGCGTAGCCCCGCGTAGCGCGTCTCGTAGGGCGCGCTTCGGCCGCTCTCTACGCCCCTGTTGTACGCCGTCACCAAAGCGTTCAGTTCGGGGTCGTACTGAAACTAGTCGTTTACAAACTATTACGACATACGGTTACCTTGTTATATGTAATATGAAAATGTAAATACTTAGTACAGAATTATCTAGAAAACTACTAATCGTGTCGCGTAAAATTCGGAATAACAATTTTTTTTTGCATATGTCGTTCTTGATTATAAACGATTACCATACCAAATTTCATCAAGATCTGTCCAGTAGATTTTGCATGACGCAAAAATTAACTTACAGACAGACAAACATTCTAAAAAAAGGTTTTCCGGCTTTTCTTATCATTCTATATGCAAATCGATCACTATTTTTAAAATATTTAATACATATACAGAATTTACTTTGTTATAATGTGTATAAATCGATCTGTGATATAAAGAGAAAGGTACGTAGATTAGAGCGATTTTCAGTACATTTTTTAAAAAGTTTTACATGTTGAAAAATTTACACTGCGTCCTGAGGGGAGCTAGGTAAAGTAGTGAACATAAATGTGCAGTAATTCGATGAACGGATTCTTTATACACGAAACATTTGATGCGTTGCAAAAACTATACCAAATATATGGAACAAACCTTCGTGTATATATATATATATATATATATATATATATATATATATGTATATATATACATATTTATGGTAATCGTCACTTATTAAGACAATGCCGGGTGTATTTATAACTGTCATATTTAACAATTTAATAACTATACAAAACTGGATTAAGCGTTCAATGCGCCACATGTTTTTTTACAGAATATTTAAGAAAACTTAAAATTGTTTCCAAATGTTTAATTCTTAAATTAAAATTACACGGTTTTATTTTTTTTCACAGTTTTTCACCTTACACGAATTTAGTTATATTTCGAATTAATCAATTGAAATTGCAAACATTGTTGATGGATTTTGCTTCTGTGTGTAATTATAAAATTCGTCGGTTTGAATCTTTCATCTTAGACGTTATGGTGAAAGATTCAAATCTATAATATTCCTATTAAACTATTTACAAAATTTTAATTTTTTATAACGGAAATATATTGCCTAATATGTCTTTCACAGGCGCACATTTAAAAAGGAAATATTTTTTTATATGATATAACTACAAATGAACGATTTTCTTTTTTTTCGTTGCTTGTGTTATGAGATCTTGCTTCTTGCCAAATTTCGTGATTCTAGGTCAACGGAAAATACCCTATAAATTTTGATTTATTTGAGGGACAAAATATGCGCCATAAATGGCCGTATTTTTAGGGTTCTTCTTGATTGCTTTTTAAGTACTTGATATTAATTTCAACTTGATACCTTCACACATTCCTGTGAAAAAGGGTCTTGACAGACAGACAAACAGACGGATAACGAAGTGACCCATAGGGATTCCTTTTTACCGTTTGAATTACGGAACCCTAAAAACACATAACATTAACAGTTCAGGAATTAAAAAAAAAATTTTTTATCGATCTGTGCTAAAATCGGAAAATACGGTCTATACACGGAATCGAGCAGACATCACTTCGTCATCAGTCTTTGCGACACCTCCAAATCTCTTCACATAATGAGCGATTCAAAGTTTTGAAAAAAATAAACCATTTTGTTGTCAAAAATTAAATTTGGTGATGTTAACACAAGAAAATAGCTTGCTTAAACATTGGAAAGAAATGGACCGCTCAAAAAAATATTGTAACGTATCCAGTTTCTATTTCTATCTCTGACTACTTTATTTAAAAAATTAATAATTTAAGTCAGAAATTAATCTCTATAACCATTCTAAACCATGCTAATTCATATGAACGATATTGTTTATGTTTTTATATGAACTCGTAACTTAATTTTAGGAACTGTTTGAAGTGGAATTAAAAGTGGCTTACTTCATTAAGGGCGACGAAGTCGTCGTAGGCACGGTAAGGCTCCGCAGGTGCGCCGCCCACGCAGGCTCCGCACAGCAGGAGTGTCGCGGCCACGTACATGCATTTGGGGGCTGTCATTCTGAAATACGTTACTTCCGTCAGTAATTGCTTACACCGACTTTCTTATTACCTAATACTTGATTACGTAATTCCGAATCGACGTAAAAGCGTATTCATTTTAAATTTGTTTCGGTACAATGAATGAAAATCTTTGATTGTTTTTATAAGAGTGCACAAATACTTTCCTTAAGTAATCTAGAAGTGTAAACTACAATTGAAAGCAAATTCCGAATGGAACAAAAGCGCATTCATTTTAAACTTCTTTCGGTACTGAGAATGAAAATCTTTGATTGTTTTTATAGAATGTACAAACATTTTCCTTACGTAATCTAGAAGTCTCAAGTATAATTGACAGCAAATTCTGATTGGACATAAAAGCGCATTCATTTTAAACTTCTTTCGGTATTCTGTATGAAAATCTTTGATTGTTTTTGTAGAGTGCACAAACATCTTCCTTACGTAATCTAGAAGTCTCAACTACAATTGAAATCAGATTCCGAATGGACATAAAAGCGCATTCATTTTAAACTTCTTTCGGTACTCTGAATGAAAATATTTGATTGTTTTTATAGAGTGCACAAACATTTTCCTTACGTAATCTAGAAGTCTCAATTACAATTGAAAGCAAATTCCGATTGGACGTAAAAGCGCATTCATTTTAAACTCTTTCGGTACTCTGAATGAAAATCTTTGATTGTTTTTATAAGAGGGCACAAACACTTTCCTTACGTAATCTAGAAGTCTCAACTACAAATGAAAGTAAATCCCGAATGGACGTAAAAGCGGATTCATTTTAAACTTCTGTCGGTACTCTGAATGACATCTGATTTATAAGAGTGCATAAATAGAAAGAAGGATAAGACCAAATTTATAATTTCTATTATTATGCCTCCCTTAAATTTCATAATTAAATGGACATATGTTATTGAAACACGAGTTATTTTGTTACGTTATGGGATCCCCTATGGTTACAATTTCCGCACATTAGAAATATCAGTGCGAAGGAACCTTGCGATCAAAAGTTGCTATCAAAAATAGACTACCTTATATAAATGAAAAATAAGTCTATATGTATTTATGTATATATATATATATATATATATATATATATATATATGTTTATATATATATATATATATATATATATATATATATATATATAACATTTTATGACCTTTAGCCTGTATCACAGAGATTTAGTTTGTTTGGTCTCTTCAAATAACTACGAAAAAGAAGACATAATTCATTACTTTATAAGTTGGTTATGCTAATTTTTAGCGTTGTGAACTATACAGAATAATGTATTATGCAAACGCGGTATTAAAACTAAGTTCATCATTGAATTCCTTTCTCTTGACCTTAATAAGATCATTTTTCTTCGGTTTAACTTCGATTATAAGAGCCACATTTAACGTCAGTTGCGATGTATATATACCTAGGCGTTACTTTGTGGCAAGCATGCAAATTTTCATAATACTGTTAATATATACGGACATAATGTTAGGTGGTTATTAAAGAATAATAGAGGAAACATCGCCTGAGAAGCCAATCGACTAATATGAAAACGTCATAAAAAATTTAAAATGAAATGAACGTTGTTTTGAGAACGATTACTTGCTAAGTTCAAATCTGTGGCAAATTTCATTATTGAAAATTTGCGATAATTGATTTTATTTAATAATGAAGTTTCGCAATTAAATGAAACTACGTGATGTAGTATTATTTCTAGTTTCTTTAAGTTCTTTACCACGACCTAGGTTTCGTTGTATTACAACATTTTCAGGTGGGTTATTAACAAAGGCTATTAGCATGAAACCTAGGTCGTGGCAAAGAAGTTAAAGAAAGTAGAAATAATACTATATCACGTGGTTTAATTTAATTGTGAATAATGAATTTCTACAAAATTAACGCCAAATATATTCAATAAAAGAAATTTCAAAAACCTCATTTTCAATTTATTATTATAACTACGAATAATAGTGTAATTGTGCTAATATTTGACGAATATTTGATAAAGCATATTTGTTAGGAACATTTTACATCAAGAAAAAAATTGAAAATTTAAAAGTATAGTTGTCATAAATCTATAAACAAAAAGACTTTTTACAATGCAACGTATTTTTAATATCGATATCAGAGTAACTACGTGAATAGGAATCGTAATTATGTAAGTATATTTAGTAATGTGCTATATTGCAAATTTAAAAGAAAATCAGTTATCGGTTAGTAAGGAAGTTATTCCAAATTCATGTAGAGGGCTGGCGATACCTTCACTAAGAAACTAAAATAATTATACTTCACTAAAGGCAATCGTCGACAATGGCATTGGTGATTCTCCTATGAGTATTTACAATTGTAGATATTTAATATTAGGTATATCAATCTACTACAAGCCAAGTATATACTGTTGTGAGGTATCTAAATGTAAATGTCTAAATACTCATTTACTCGTAATAACATATACTAGGCTTGTAGTACGTTATTGTCATGAACCTAATAACCACTGCATAGCTGTTGCGTTACACTAATTGTAGAGACTTAGTATTAGGTATATCAATCTACTACAAGCCAAGTATATATTGTCGCGAGATACGAATGATAGGTATCTAAATGTAAATGTCTAAATACTCATTTACTCGTAACAACATATACTAAGCTTATAGTACGTTATTGTCATGGACCTAATAACCACTGCATAGCTGTTGCGTCACAATAATTGTAGAGACCTAGTATTAGGTATATCAATCTACTACAAGCCAAGTATATACTGTCGCGAGATACGAGTGATAGGTATCTAAATGTAAATGTCTAAATACTCATTTACTTGTAACAACATATACTAAGCTTATAGTACCTTATTGTCATGGACCTAATAACCACTCCATAGCTGTTGCGTTACACTTGACGACTTTGAATTATACAAACAGCTTTAAACCGAAAATGACGCAAAAAGTCGCAAAGGCAGTTGTCTTAATTCCACTGGTTTAATTAAAATTCATTTAAAATCAGAGGGTAACAACTATTAAATTGCAATGGACGATGGCCGATACAAAAATTCTTCCATCGCATTTTTGATGATATCAAGTGGTAAATTCCCATTTTGTTTCCAATATCAAACTGAGATAAACTGGAGACCGCTGCAGAATGTTAGTATGCACTCACTTGCGGAACATAAAACAGAAAATGCCGCTCATTAGCGCATAATACTGAGTATAAAACTATACACTAACTGTGTGAAAAAAAAACACCGCACGATGCTTTATCGATAACATTATTAATTTTTTAACAAAATTGGCATTTAAAAGTGCTTCCTGCTTAATAATGGAGAAATAACAGTGGTGTGTTCATAAGATGAAATCTATAAAAAAAATTGCTACAATATGTATTCGCACATCTCGGGGTAAGCTAAATTATATTTTTTTAACTTCTCCAAGATTCTTTTTGTCTAAAGCAATATTCACAAACAATTTTCAAGGTGAACTAAATTTTGTCACTGCTCACGAAAGCATAAAATTGTTTATCGCATTTGTTTATGGATCTATAACATAAGAAGTGTTAAAAAATAATTAGTATGAAATAAAGCGTCTATGGGTGAGACACTTTTTTGTAAAGCAAGTTTTTTTCTTTATTCGATCGGCAGGTGTTCGCCTGTCAAATTAAATGCCCGCACACCCACGGCTCGAATCTCACACGTACACTGTCACATTTATTTGTAAAAAGAAATCACATATTGACACGTTACACGTAACACCACGTAACGTAATGAGTTACACTGATTTGTGGTTTTACAGTAAGTGAAAAATTAAAAGCGGCTTTAGGAAAATGCAAATACAAAAAGCGCATTAGATAAACGAATAGCGAATATGTAAAACGTACGTCGGTTGGAGGGTTGTCGGCTTCCTACGGTTCAAATGAGACGAGCACCACTGTACTGACAGTTTCCCGCCGCTCTGTCCCGTTTTATACGAAATGCCATTCGCATTGTTCTAATTTGGTCTATTTACGCAGGCCAAATAGGAATATCAATATATTTTTTGTCGTTGCAAGATTGTCATTTTATCGATAAACGTGAGACTTAACTCAGATCTGTGGGCATCTGCGCGGGACTTAACCCTAAATAATTATAATGTATTTTTTATTAACTCTTGTATTCTTTTGCCGATAATGTTAATGATTATTCGATTAATTATTAAAGGAATAGCTTTGACATGCGAGCCGGTAAGGAATGGTGGTAAAATTACATTTTCAAATAATGTTTTCGTAATATATGGAAATATATAAATAATCTGTTACATACATATACTTATGTTCACGTTTTATTTCTCATATATTGATTCTTTTAATTACTAAAAAAATATACTCCGTGGTAAAAAGAGTAGGTAATAATTATATTCCGAGGTAATATGGAGATGAATATGAGGTATATTTATCTCCATAATATAGACTATACGTATACAAAATTTTATGGTAATCAACTGTTTAGTTATAACAAATAAACAGGCAAATACTTTCGCATTTATAAAATTAGCTAGGATTATTGAAAACCTAAACGAAAAATTAAAATTTAACTTAATGTTGATTTTATAAACACCATTCGTGTTACCGATAATTCAATTATTATTACAACTTTTCGTCTCAATGATATTGATAATTCCAGAACTTTGAATTGAATATCTAAAGTCGGAATAAACAAATGAACGCTTCAATATTCAAATCCATTTAGGACCTTTTCAAGTTAGGAATCACTGGCGGGAACGTATGGCAGAACAAATTCCGATTACATAGCCTATTGTATTCCAATGGTTGGACTGATTTTTATTGTCAAATTTAAGTTGACGTGTTTGTCAAGTTAAACAAGAGTTTTAAAAAGTATTATTACCATTTCTCAAATTATACGGTTGCGGTTGCAATAGCACGTACTTTCTTTTCTTTTACAGGATTTCGAAATATGTAGTTGTATAATACTCCCTATAATTACGATAGCTAAATTAACACGAATAAGAAACTCTTCTAAAAACGAACAAGAGAATAGTTTTCATTTGTCTTTTGTAATTTCTGCATTGTGTAACTTTCGGAATTATACAAAGCAAAACTGAAGAAAAATTAGAGCCATTATACCACTTATTTATGAGCACAACCCTATGGTTGTGCTCATAAATAAGTGGTAATGGCTATCCACTACCACATGTTACATGATAAACATGTGGTAGTGGCTATCCACTACCATATGTTTATGGGCACAGCTCGAGAGTTACACAATGCAGAAATTGCAGAAGAAAAATGAAAGCTCTTCTCTTGCTCGTTGTTTAATTAGAAGAGTATCTTCTTCTTCATGTTATTAGGTATTGTAACGGAAAACGTTATATCAAAGATAAAATTGAAAATTCTCACAGGTTGGGTTTACCAGGCCCAATAGATATGTTTGCAGTGCGTCTTTCGATGGCAGTCCAGCAGAGCTGTAGCACATCGAGACTCGATCGTACGTACGGTTTCGTGCTCAATAACATCATAGTCTACCGTAGCACCCTCCATTGATGTACGCACATTGATGCCCGACGATGATAACACGACGATATTTGGTGATCGCAATACATACTAGTTGGGCGCTGTCACGTTGCCATCGATCTCTATATTATTACTATCTTTTGTAACGCGTTCCAATGACATCTGCATGTGATCCGTAGATGTTTGGACTGCTGCTGGACGCTGTGTGCCCGATATGCTGGCTACGCAATCGCTTTGCATAGTTTTTTCATTTGTTTTCGATGCTGTCGTAGCTCTCGCATTTGCTCGTCCCTGCACTTTTTAGGGTTTTACGATTCTTTTTGACGTGAGCTTTTCTCTGATTTGAGATTTCTATAATTCCGAGCATAATTAAGTTCCATATAGCTCGATGGGCCAACTAACTAGGCACTTTGTGTCGTTTTTTAATTTGGTTTTCAATACTGTGGTCGCTCAAGCATTTGCGCGGGTTTGGATTTTTTAGATTTCCTGGATTTGCTTTGACGCGAGCTTTCTGTTCTGGTTTCTTTTTATAATTTTGTTCTGGTTTCTTTTGATAATTTTGAGAATTTTTACGATTCCTATAATGATGAAAAATAAAGATGCCTCTTTATTTTTTTGGAATTTTCCATTTTATACCGATTTTTACTTATATTCCGGCGATTATTTTTATGTCTCACTTTGTTTTCTAATAGTGCTCCACAAGCTCTTCATAATGACACCCAGCTCTTTATAATGACATCAACATCCTAGCTAAACGCGTTTTACGCTACACTAATTTATGGTTTTAACAATGCTAATTCCCAAACTAGTCCAGTGACGTCACAGGCAAAACAAATGTTACACGACAAATACGTACAGATTATTAACGTAATGTTACTCTTATAGCTACTGGCGATTGAAATCTATCATATACTTAACGAACGGATAAACGTCCTCACGTTAAAATTCTGTTACGAAAGGAAGATTAAAAGTTGACCTTAAAACAAGGTGCTTACTGCAAAAGTATTAACTGACTACGAAAATTAATACAAGGGTTTCTTTTACATTTCGTACACGCTAAAGAGTACGACGAGTAGACGAAGAGTACTTCCAGGCATAGCTTCAACGAGCTTTTTCTACTAATCATGACTTATAAGATTTGACACTGGTTGTAATACATCCAAAATTTATTGTTCCATAGTTATACTGCGGTGTTTGGTTTTCTTTTAAAATATTCCACAATTGCTAAATTCGATTAAGACCTGGAGACTGTGAAGATCCACCAAAAATATCTATTGTTTTCTGTTGCATTAGTTCGTTATGGTAGTTGAAGGCGACAAGGCGTGTTAAAGCTCATTTTTCGGGTGTTGGTGACACCAAAAAAGTTACAAATAGAGGTCCCTAAAGACTTTCTAATATTTCCGTGTCCTTTTCGTTATTCATCCGAACCACACGAGTAACTATGTTTTTCGACTTCACGGGCAACCACACCGACCATAGCATATATGCCTCCGCCATAATTTACGGGGGACATCGAGCATTTTGAGTTGGATTATTAATCCGCTTTTTGTCTTACATTTTTGGCCAGGATTATCAAACGTTTAAAAAATAATCAGAAAAGACGTAATTACATATCTCGGTTATTACTTTTTTAATATATTAAGTTACATACTTTATTTTTTTTAACTATTCAGGCTAAACAACGTACCACACTTATAATCGTAGGATTATAATGGGTTTGACCAGCCTTAAACTCGCTTTGGACAATATGCCTAATAGAGCCGAGGTTTCTTTTCGAATTAACAATCTTTAAATCCAGCAGTCAGCACTGAACTGTAAACACACTTAATTTGTTTTCGATCGGACTTTGATATATTCTTAATTTGACCTATCTTAAAAAGGTGATTTAATGTGTTATTGTACAACATAAGGTGATTATTTAACATTTCAGGCATTTCAATTCAAGGTTCGCCTTGTTCATATACAAATTGAATTCACAAGCATCATTCACTGCTTATTAAGTTGAGCTTTTTAGAAATTCAAATACGTATTTTAATACGTCTAATGTTGGTTGGGAGTTATATTTCGTTTAGTAATTATATTTTATGACCGATTTTCTTGGATTGTAATCATAACATGTCACATAATACGTAAAATATTCATTTTAAATGGAAATTAATTCAAATATAAAGTCTATTCCTTTTTGCGATGAAAACTAAAGGTCTTCCGCAATCTCTATATTTAGTATATTTTTTTTATTTTAAAACTATTACAATATTTTTGGATTTGTTTACGGCTTAATAGTCAGACGGTTCATGATCACTGTGGACTTAAAAAATGCATAACATTTTTTATCATCAGCTGACATTTTTTGCGTTTTTTATCATCAGGTTACATCTCAAGTTTTGTACTTTTAATAAAAATGTATATCAGCTGTTCTTACGACTTCGTTCATAGGAAACATTTTTTCCCCTCTTATATGTTGCTCTTGGGTATATATTATTGCCATACAAATTTCATCAAAATCCGTCCAGTAAATGTTGCGTTATACCCTCTCAAATTAACATACAGACAAAAATTCTAAAAAAGTTTTTTGGCTTCTATCATCGTCCTATACGCTAAATCAATAACTTTTTTTTCAAATATTTTTAAGGTACAGAATTCAATCATTTACAATTTTATGAATAGTATAGATATATGATAGCGACACGTTCAGCATTACAGTGGCGATGCACTTATCCGTGACATTCGTAATTTCAAATCTGTGAACGTTTTTATAATAACTTCAATGCCAACCGCTTTAGCTAGGTATCGTAAATAGATCGCCAGATAGCCTTTTTCCTTTCACAACTCCTTCCAGTTCTAGATTTTTTACTTTAAATATTCAGAATTAAATGAAACTACGTGATGTAGTATTATTTCTAATTTCTTTAAGTTCTTTACCAAGACTTAGGTTTCGTTGTATTACAACATCTTCAGGTGGAAATAATACTACATCACGTAGTTTCATTTAATTTTGAGTAATGAATTTTTACAAAATTAACGCCAAATATATTCAATATTTAAATATTTTTTTATTATTATTTGTCAAATCTGAACAAGGGGATAAGTTTTTATATTTTAATATAGTTAACATTTTCCGATTATTCACTGCTCGAAGAAATAAATACAATTAAATTTTCGTCAAATAAAAAAAAATATATACATGTATGACCACAAGACTTGAAATGCTTTCAAGAGTATTCACAAAGTTTAGTTGGAGCAGGGGTATCAGAAGACTTCATATAACGTGTAGGTTTTTAATGCTATTCGCATTTCTATTACAATTGACATATTTGAAAACAAGAAACGTCATTTAACTGGCTGAACTATATTTTTGAGTTTTGTTGTCGACCTAACAATTTTTATAAAAAAAGTCTTCATGCTCTTTCTGGTTGTTAGGTAATTAAGTTGTTAAATTCAGATATAATTGAATATCATATAACTTTCGTCGCAGTGCTCCGATATTCAGGTATCTCATAGTGGCGGATGGCCTTCCATTAGGAAATGGACGGAACTAGGGGTATGTTAAATTACGTAAATTTTATGAATTATTTTGTGACTAGATCTTTGAATATGATATATTACTTACGTAAAATATTTTTGAGTTAGTTCTCTAAAGTAATTATATCTGCACACAATGACCAAACAAAAGCATCGTTTCAGCCTAAATCCGTTAATTTCACTTTCTAACAGTCTTTAGACTGTTTGATAATCGTATATTTTTTATTTTATTATAATCAAGGTTTTATAATTCAAAAAGATTTTGTCTTTTTTGGCTAAACATTAAAAAATGGTTGAAATAGTAGGAATTTGAAACCGATACGTTAATTTCTATATATCTATGAAATACTAACCTGTACCACATAATATCTATGATATACTTACCTGTACTGCTGTTCTTGCATATTTTCTCGCCGTATGCATTCCCATATTGCTCACATTGTTACCCACAAAGAGGAGAAACTAAATAATCCACACAAATGGTATAAATATGTACAAAAGCGAGTTTGTCTGTCTTTCTGTTTGTTATGCCTTTACGGATAAGTTTGCCAACCGATTCTAATGAAATTTAGCATGGAGATAACCTTACATTGAGATAAGCTGTGACTTATGGAATCTGGAAATGGTTTCTTGCCTCGTCAGTACTGCCATTTGTTGCCCATTCGTTATACTATATATGTCATTCGTCCCCCTCACAGGCCCAAGGATTTTTCTAAATACCTTCCTTTCAAAAATAACAGGCTTTTGTTCATATCTCCGGATTAAAGCCCAAGTCTTGCACGAGTAAATCACAACAGGTCTTATGAACATCCGGTAGATGATTAACTTTGACGCTGTGCTTAGGAGATTTGAACTTAAGAATTTTCTACATGGGTGTAAACATTCGTTGCCTGCCATAATCCTAGCTTTTACTTCCTCAACCTTGTTCTGATTGGTTGGTACTGACCCCAGATATTTAAACTCTCCACTTCTTTAATGGTTCCGACAGAGCTGTTTGAAGGTGTAGACTATAGATAAAGAGTGTGTGATGTGTCTAGGCTATAGATAAAGAGTATACGATATGTTGCATGTCGCTAGCTAGCGGAAGTCTGTGCTTATTGACAATTTCTTCCGCACTGAATTTCTAATTAAATAACATTAAAAAAGAAACGTTGTCCCATTTCCTGTGTCTCGCAAAATAATAGAAAGCAAACCGTTTTATAATTAAAATGATCACGATGAAAAAAAAAAAATTATTGATTAAAATGACCTGAGTATTTGTATCGGTTTTTAGGATTGCATATTCAAACAAGGAAATCGTATAGTTTCGTTGTCTTACAAAGCGCCTTTGTGCTTAGCTCACTCTCATTTTTGCTATCATTGTTGAGATGAAATTGTATATGGAGACAGATGTCGATAACTTAAAATCAGAAATGAGATGTCCGGAAAATCCGAAAAAATATCCCTACCCCCTCCCTTCCTCATACGGTGAAAAGGTGGGCAAAAGAACTTTGACCTATCCCGTCAAGTGGGGTGTTACTTACTCAAGCGCGGCAAAATATGTATATTATTACTGGCAATGTGAACGTACTATGTACTATAAAGTTGAAAGGAGATTCCTGTAATACTAATGTAAATTACGATAATAGGGCTATGGAAAACGATAAGGAGCCGGTTCGACAGACTTGGCTGATTTTTCATTTACATATTTAAAATTGATTAATTCCTGGAAATGTAATATAATGCAAGAATAGTCTCAGGGGAACTCACGTAAAAGGGAGACTTGTGTTGTTAATATTTATTTTTATTTATGGAAGTTGAAACAAAGTTGTTGTTTTTCTAATATGTATTCCACACGTTGGAAGATTGTTATGAGAGAGTTGTAGAATATTAAATTAGTGTCGAGTGTAAGGAAATGTAATTTTGCGATACGCCAACCTCCAGGAAACAAAATAGCTAACCGTCTATACTCTCATTTCCTGGCTTAACGCAGCTATATAAGCATATATGACGGTGTCTTATATAAAATGATCGTGACACACTTCTCTTACTTAGCTAACACATCGTACATCACGAACGTTGCTTTGTTCATAAAATTTCTAATATTTCTGCAGACTTTCGTTGAATGTCCTCCAAATGGTTGATTTGTTCGTTTATATAAATTTTACTGCACATTTTGACAGCGAAGAAAACAAATGGTGGACTTAGATACTGTTACGAAACAGATTTCTTTGCCACATTTACTAGTAAAAAAATATATGCTAACGTGAACGGAAATTTTTGATAACATTTAGAAATCCTAATAAAAAATTTGCTTGGCGAGTATGTTTAAATTTGTATTGTCAATGTTAGGTTAAAGTTATAAATTGTAAATATATATTATAAAGAAAATATTGTTTGGATTAGTTGTTTTTTTAGAAGGCTAATTTGAAGAGTTGTATATTGTTTAAAGTGGAATGTTGTTGCTGCTTATCCTGCTGGTTCAACAAGACATTACAATAATTAACACTCAACTATAAAGATACAAAAAAATTAACGTTGTAAAAGTCAGTAGCGTGTCGTTATGTGACATTCAAATATGTATATGGCAATATTAAAAAAACAAATAATCTTGTTTTTAAGATCGTTCCAAGGAACATTTACATAAAAAACGACAGTAACAAGTAGATATCTCACGGCACGTCACTCTTTTCAAATATATATGAACCAAACGTAAACATGGTTAGGTACTTGAATAAATATGTAACATTAATAATGCTTCATTCTTGTACGAAATTCACATTTAGTGCAATCAATGCCTATGCCAAATATTGATTCTCATATCTCATTCTACTTCATCCGTAGAACAAGGATTAAGTAGAATGAGATATAGGAATCAGTCTGATTTGTCGTAAAAACTTTGGACCTGATTTATCCACATTCCAAAGGTATTTAAAATAGGCACTTTATTTAAATTGATTTCTAATATAATATTTATATATAATAATAATATTTTGTAATTTTATTTATTATTTTTTTATTATTTATTGCCAAAAATAAGTCAATGCGGTTTTAGCCATTAACGCTCCACAACGTTATTTATTTAACGTTGTGCTTGTTTGTAAAATATTCTGTATATCAAAAGGTAGAATTTCAATTTTTATATTGATACCGCCTGTATCCTCCTGTCAGCCTGGTGGTAGGGCATCTTGCCAGTTTTCTAACATTGCTCAAGATAAAATTTGTAATAGTAATACGACCATTAAACAAAACTCAAGCTAATGAAAGAAGTCGAAAATTTTGATTGAATAAGAATTGAATAAAAGTCAGCGCCGTACAGAATTGAGATATATATAAATTTGGTCTTTTTCCTTTATTTAATTATTATACACGATCTTGCACAAATATACTTCATACTTATTTCAGAAATCGCTATATTTAAAGACATATTTAGATGGCTATGTAAAAATCACAAAAAATCCATCCTATGCAACTTCATATAATAATGAATTTTGATTCCGACTTGTTAAATAACTATATATAACTATACACTATACAAAACTATATTAAAATCTTTCATTAATACTACAAGTTCATACTCATTACTTTAATCGATCCAAAGTTATGAACCATAATGAGCTGATATATACAGTAACATAATGAGCTGATATGTTATTATTAGTACTAAACTTAAATAACAAAACCATTTCTCAAACTTGTCTACTACATACTTTTAAAAATTGTAAGTAAATTCTAACAAGAAAAGTGCGAATCTTCACGAAGACCAATTTATCTACAAACATTCGTCAGTCAATTTGATTTCTTCCTTTTAATTTTAATCCACACTAATCGTGATAAAGTGATTATGTACTGCATGCTGTTATAAGCGTTGCAGTTTTTTGTAAGTGAATGTAGAGAAACACGTCACGGCATAGACATAATTTGTATTTCCACATTATATTTAAGATTATTTTGCATATTAAATTTATTTTATAGCAGTTAACATATTAGCAGGCTAATTAATAACAGTCAAAATAAAAAGCCACGA
Organism: Druceiella hillmani; assembly: GCA_039881145.1. Taxonomy (NCBI): domain Eukaryota; kingdom Metazoa; phylum Arthropoda; class Insecta; order Lepidoptera; family Hepialidae; genus Druceiella; species Druceiella hillmani. The sequence continues at coordinate 45,602,822 of JAYKKI010000003.1, forward strand.
GAACACATCGACTATTAATAATAATTAAAGGTGTGTTTTAAAATAATTCTAATGAAAAAGCAATAGGTCATGAGGCGTTTATGTACACTGAAAAGAGATATTTAAAAGAGTTGTCCAGTCCGGACCGCGGTCGAGGGGCGGGCGGTAAGTATTACGTCTCGCCCCCGCGGTCACCCCCTAATATTCTATACAAACAAGCCAAACGATACATTGCGTATCACGATATGATTATCGTGCTATTTGCGAGACGAAGCGATCACCATTACGTCTGTTCACGTAATAATTACGGTTAAGTATGACGCGCTTTCTCGCTAAGGGTTCGTGTTTGTTTCTCTTACAGGAAGGAAACTGTCACGTTTATCTACATCTTTTTAAGGTGAACTTAACCTATTTTTTAATTATAATTGATGTGTCTAATGTATTTTAATCAATTCTAAATCATTATTAATTTATCTTGGGATTCTAAAATTTGAAAAAAAGGTCAGATAGTAAAAAATAGTGAAAAAAAAAGATTTACACTTCCTACTTTGATTAAAATAGGAAAGGGTCCTACTACCTGCTACTTTTTAAGATTTTTGAGAGTCTAGTGGAAACATCCAGATGAAAACTTTGCTGTCAAAGAAAAGAAAATTAAAGAAAAAAAGTTTTGGAACCCGAGTTCATCGAAAAAGTTTCAGCATGTTACCCACAAGACTAATTTAAAACCTGTAGATCATTAAGTCTCACGGTTTAGACAGGCAGTGCTACTACAGTATCAGGACTGAGATCTTGGAACTCGGAGTTTAATGACGAAGTCTCTACTTGCACCCGCAATACTAATTTCAAACCAGCAGATCCTTAAGAGTCACGGTTTAGGCAGGCCATGCCACTGCACCTACAGGATTGAGGATTTAGAACCTGGAGTTCAATGGCGAGGTTGCTTGGGACCCAACAATACGAATTTAACAACAGCAGATCAGAGATTTGAGGATTTAAGGTGGAAATTATCAAAATATTATGTTGTCATAGAGACTGAACACGTGTGTAAAATTTCATGAGAATCTGTTAAGTAAAAGCCGATCGAAAGTGCTAACTGAACAACAACATACGAAACGAAACTAAATAAAAATTCTTTATTTTAAAAATTGACGTCGCAGCCGCATTTTTTGTTTTTTTTTGCAATGGTTTTTAACTGGTTTTTAAATGGTCAACATATTTTATTCAAAGAAGCTTTTCCACGCTCTTTCCAACGTGGTAGCTCCAATTCCAGTTTCTTTGTGTAAAACGATATTTAAACTTTTGTCTAAAGTTACTTTTAATTGTCCGTATTAAATAATTGTATTCGATTCGATTTCAAATTTACTTTTTTGTCCATAACCAGCCAGTTTATTTTTTTCAATATTGATCTTTTAGTTCCATCCGGTGAACTAATATATTTCAAGGTAAACTTGTTAATTTTTTTAAGATACTCAATATAATAGACAATTATTTTCATAATGAGTTTACACATATGTGTACTAGTTTCTTCTATCCTTAAAAGTATAAAAAGTTTTGATAAAAACTCGATGTCCTTCAGCACATTAAAATGATGCTTGGTATGTCAACAAAATATCATGGATCATGCGAACAACCTGACATTATTAACCAGAGAGAATAAATTTCAATAGCCGAATCAACATTGATCTTGCTCTTATACTTAAATTATTAATGTATGTACATATTAACTAATTCTTACGTTGCAAGCATATATGCAACTGCACGATCTTTTTTGCAACTCTTTTCATTGAGACTCAAACGTACACAGGCGTGACTTAATATGGTATAGTGAGTTATGGTCAACAGGACGCAAACAGACTGTGAATCGAAAAAAAAAATAAGGCCTATATGGACGAATAGATAAAAGATTAATACAATGATAAAAAGTGACGTGCACCGTCTTTAATTTATTACGTTCTGCGACCGTGTAATAGAAAGCGGTGCGAAAAAAGATGTTAATTCTAAGAGAGGGTCGTGCTTGCAAATAACAACGACCCGCCTTGAACCCGCCCGCGCATACATTTCATCCATTGTGCGCATATCCTCGATCTTCGATAGCGACAACAAGCTTATTTGCGCTTCTGCAAAACTCTAAACGAAGTCTATGCGCTCACCCTCCACGTGCAATCTTTATGAAATTGTACACCGAGTCATCTCAATCATATGTTGCCTACTATTTTATTTATTTTTCCTAATTTCTTTTATTATACATACATTCCTCGCCTTAATAACTATCAATGATTTACGACTCTTAAAAAACTAAGTGTGATACAATTTAGGATAAGTCTGTGTTCTGTGACCCAGAGAAATATACTTAGATTTCCTTGATATCGTTATTTTAGTTTTATTTTGTTCTGTGAATTTCAAAAAACTTCGAATTTTGCCAAAAAACAATTTATTTATTGCAGAAAATTAATACTTTTGTCAAATTAATACAGACAACGTAAGGAAAAGCCATTCAATTGTATCACATTGCGTTTGTTAATCTATCAAAAAAACAAAAGGACTATGCCTCAGGTCGACTGCAACAAATAATATATTTTGGTCACTTGATTAATTTATTTTTGCAGAACAAATGTTATTGATGGGTTCTCTCGTATTGAGAAATCCCAAGTGCTGGAGACCGAATGTTTTCTAAGAACTGGGACAGCTCACTTGTTTACTTTGACTTGCAAGTATAATTGATGACATTAGTTATAGTATCACATATTTAAAGTCTTTTATTAAATAGGTTATCCTGCATAACGCATGAAGCTATGTATTTAGATTACGTTTTATGTATATTCATTTTTAATTTATTCGAAAGTCCTAGTGAAAAATAAAATATATCGGAGATCAATTTCAAACCACTTCAAGTAATATACTACCACGCCACGGTTATTCACACATTATACTATTCGCACATAACTCTTTCGTGAGTGCGCCGATATGGATATAAACTGTTATTATTAGAGCATATTCTCGTAGTGGCCTTTATAGTATATGGTTACGATATGTTTCGTGTAAAGTTGATAGAGTTTATTGTCGCACTTTTAAGAAAAACATCATCAATAGATACATTTGTGCATACGTGATTAACTTTCAAAATTGTTAATATAAATATAAGAAGGAAATGTTTGTATTTTTCCAGTTGCATGAGAGTAAACATGTTTAAGATAGAAAAATGTTATGTGGTAGAACCATGTATCAACACGTTCAAAATATAACTTCTTTAGGGTTCACTCTTATCTGTATGAGTGTCAGTTTACAAGAGTGTAATTTTAATTTTGCTTGTAATCTTAAAATCTAGGTATTAATAGATCTAAATATTGCTGGTGAATTAAAAAAATGAGTCGCACCGATTCGTGATTAAATGATTTAAACGAATTTATGTCACATTTCATATTTATTGATACTCGAAGTTGTCACCTTGAGTGTTGGTGACGGAATACATTTTTAAAAATAATGTTAGCTTACAGAAAAAACTTGCTTTCTTAGAATTTACATTTCTATTGGTTACAATTTTGCTATTTGTATTCGTGGTGGGGTAATCATCTGGCTAATACACGTGTACTAAAGGATACTCTTAATTGCTTAATTGTATCTAATGAACAGGAGCAGACCCTTTTGTCAGCTTGCCCTCCTTTTAGTCACATTTATGTCTAAATGTTTTATTTGTCCAACTTACTTTTACAGATAATGTACTTTTAAAGATTTACGATTTTCAAAATACAGCTAATTGGGACAATACGAGTTGTAAAAAGTATTCTACAAACGTTTACTTTCTTGGGGAAATAGGTGTCCTAAAATAATAATTATAAATTTGTTTAACTAATACAAAATGAGCATTACAAATGACAAATAATTTAAATATAACATGAAGTTGAACATTTAGATAGCCATTTCTGCTCAGTGGCGTTAATATCGCTTTATTCGGGAAATAATATTGTCACTAAATGTCTTAATTATAGAAGTTCCACTTCAAAACTTCTTTTTAATCAACGCTCATTGACATGCGTGTATTGAGTTGCGTTGATTTGTTACTCAGGTACTTCGACTTCATAAGTCAGTTTATTACCCGTCTGAAGACTTCTGGGTAATAAACTGACCGATGAAGCCGAAACCACGTCTATCATCAGAGATCAGGTACCATCTAGAACAAGAGTATTTATCGAGACGAATCAGACGAACCCAACTCGGGGGTTATGTCATTGTTATCACATTATGTCATTGTGGAGTTTCTATGACCACCTGCCGGTTTCATCATCAAATTCTGAAAACCGTTTAGGACAAGAGTACTTGAGAAAAATAAAATGACCTAAAACTCGAGGCATTATGTTGTTGTATCATACGTGCGGGATAGTGAAACTATTTGTTCTGTATTATTTGTTAGCAGAGCCAACAGATTGCTTTAGAGTTGCTTTAACAGATAAATAGCGTTGGGCGTAACACAGCGTTTGAGCCTGAGCGTATAGTGCATTATCTCTAAAAAATTTGTATTTAAAAAGGAAGGCTTTCAATTGCGTCTGTATCCGCCGTGTTTTAATTAAATGTCCTGCCACACTTGTTCCACATTTCAAATCAGATATTAATTTCATTGTAATTTGAACTTTTTCAAATATTTTTCACTAAATAAAGCTTTTTCAAATATTCTTCCTAACTTTCGGATAAACAATGGTTACATAAATAATTACAGTGATAATTATCTTGATGAAAAATTTTAAATCAACAAAAAGAAAGCGGTATATAGTCGCGCTGAATATACATTTCCTGTATAAAATTATTTTGCAATAAAATTTAATTATTAGGCTCAAAAATCACTAATACTTCCAAACAGTGTGCATTCTTGTAGGAACAAGCAAATTTACCTACTTAAGTTTTACGTGAGAAGTACTTTAATCAGATATCTTCGGTAATACATGTTTATTATTTAATATATAAAGCACTAACCATAAGTTTTTTTGGGAGAAATGGATTTCTACCATATAGGTAACAAAAACTGAGGAGTAGGTATACTTCGCGTGCAGAGTTTGTCAATTTTTTATATAATTTTTTTTATCGAATGTACGTCACATTTTATCGTTTGTTGTACTAAGAAAAGCGCTTCTCCTTTGTTATTTTTATTTTTGTTGGAAAATGTTGCGTTGTCTTCAAAAAGTGCAAAAATAGAGCCGAAAGCCATGTGAACTTAAAAATAATGTTACTTATCATAAATAAGCCCACTTTTTTGGAAAATATATTACCCATAAATAATTTATCGCCATTTAAAATTAAAGAAATATTAAGTGACGTACACTACATCGAAAATTTGAAACTAAAAAAATTTATAGTAACCTATATAAATTTATTCTGTATTGAATATTTCATTAATATAAATTGTTTTTTACATAAATTTATCGGTATATAAAATTATACGGCAACTGTATATTTTGATGTTGTAGTTTATTCAACGTACAGATATCTGAAAATTATTCAGTTCAATGCCGATATCAACTTTTGGCTAAAATAATAATAATAATATACCATTTCCACTAAATTTTTAATGGAAATATATATCAAGGACAATGTTTTAATATTTAATGGTATAATTTATTACAAGAAAAATATTAATGAAAAAGGTATCAAAATGTCTTTTTTTATACCATGCTACCAATGCTTTAATTTTTATTATAATTGTGAATTATCAACTTTTATTTTTTCTTATATTAGTTATATTGATATTATCACATTTTCTAAGTTACTTTTTAACATGATTTTTTCTAATCCTTATATTTGCATGATTACTATAGTCCTTATATTTATTATATTTGTATGATTTAAAAAATGTTATTTTAACGTTCCCAGAAAATAAGGTACTTAGAGAAATATGGATAAATAATTTGAGACATATAATAATACTAATAAGTGATTACCAACAAGAAACAGTATCGTTTCCTTGCAATATTCCACAAATGGCTGCTTTGTAATAGGAGGAAAAAGTTACAAATTTGCGATTCTTTCACTAAATTTATACTATTTAGGCGTGTATACGAGGTAAATTATGTATATACACTATAATTACACTTTATATGTAATAAGCGTTCAACATTTTTATCATTAGTTTGTAAGTTAATAAATGTATTTATGGTACCGTATATATGTTTAGAGAGAATATATATATATATATATATATATATATATATATACATATATATATATATATATATATTTATATATGTATTTCTAAATATATATACGGTACCATAGATACTGATGTTAAGCGCAAAATTTTAAATTTCTCAAATGGTATTTTCAAAGCATCTGAAAATTATATTTCTTCAAAAAAAACTGTTCAGAGAATTCAGTAGCAGAAATTATTAAAAGTATTAATAGTATCAATATTGTCAGAAATGGCGCAGTTGAATGTTTTTCAAAAAGGAACTCTGCTTACGTTAAATTTTCTAGTTGATTTAATAAATGTTGAAGTTTAGTACATGAATGTAAATTCCGATATTGAGATATTTTTCGAATTCGTTTAATTTAATACCTCTAAATGTAGTGTTCCAAAAATGTCATTAAAATAAACTTCAGTCTCTTTTTAAGACATTTAAACTCTCCAAAATTGGAAAAAAATATCACTAGCTGTTTTCTAAAATATTAAAAACTTGTTAATTAGAATATTTCATGTTTACCGTTACAACAGTTAAAGTGTATGAATGGATATTTCATCGATAAAATTATATGCTTACATCCCCACTTCTCATATTTTGCAAAAAAATAGGAATGTGACCTATTTATTGAAGAAATTCGATAAAAATATTCCGCTAGAAAGGTACATCTCTAAATGCACACATATTTCTCATTTCGCTCAGAGATAAACATTTCGAATTCGGAAATAGCCTGACCGCTTTTATTTATGAGATTCTGTATATAAGATATATTTATTTACATTAAATAATTATTTAATTGATTTTTACGATTTGCCACGATAATATATGAAAAGAAGACATGGAATTAAAACAAAAAAAAAATGATAGTACAAGTAGATCAAATTATCGTATTGATATTTCTCAGCTGGATACTCTATTGTTTGAATGATATAAATTTCTTTAGACCACTTTGGTTTTCGCCTCTCTAATTCATACGTTTTAGTGAAAAGTTAGGTTTCTATTTAAAATGTGTTCGATATTCTCTCCACAGATTTTTACTTCTATGTTACGCGTTATGAAAAAATAATGAGTTAAATTTTACGAATGCAACAAAAAATAGGGAGTGAAGTTGCTCAATAAACATATATTTATATAGTTTATTTGAGAGATGAGTGGTCCACCATTTTATTTTTCTGCTCGTTTTCCATTATAATCTAATCATCTGCCAGACCGTTTTTACAGACACGTGTTTATACTAAATAGAATGCTGAGTATTCATGTAAATTTTTAAATTTAAATTAAATTTAATTTAATAAATAATTATAATAATAATATCTATTATTAATAATAATATATTAAACGATAACGATTGTAATTCTAGATAAAGAAATAATTTTTTTTACTTCTCTGTTTGAGACAATAATAAAGTTGAAGAGCATTGATTTGGAAATGGTCTGGCAGATAATTGACTTACAATTGAAAGACAGCAGAAAAATAAAATGGTGGACCACTCATATAATATATAAATTTTAAATTTTTATTTTTAATATTTAATTATTCGTGCAATCGTATTTATAATCATGATCTAGCCCTTTTATCGTTTCAATTCCTTTAATTATTTGCGTGCTAAATAAAGTTATTCTTGTATTATGCTACAGAAGTATCACTTCTAACGCACGTACATAAGTATACACATAATTTTGTTTATTTAAAATACTCTATTTTACGAAATAAGAAATAAAATAAGACGGTTTAAAGTTTATACAAATTGATCCAGTGGCCTCGACAATAGATACAGCAACGCACTGATAGACCCAAAAACATAAAGACTTTTTTAATGTCGAATAATGTATTCTTCATTAGAAATAAATACATCTGTATAAGCGTACCTGATAAATCAGTACACATTCTTAAACAAAGGATTCATCTCAATATAGTTACCGATATCCTACATGAGTATGGACACGTTTACATCGTCTCTCTACAGGTAAAGAAGACTTGTATTGAATTATTATAATCGACAGGTAGTACTCAAAGGAAACGACTAGCCTCAAGCAGCTTGTCGTGGTTAATCACGAAGCTACATGACAGATACCATTTAAGGCCAGACGTAGTACAAACTGCAGTAATCGCCTTCGACAGTTTTGAATTATTTATTTGCGGTATTCATGAAAATTATTGTGATCTTAATAACAATTTGACAGAAGCTAAGTAACTCCATCCGTCGCATCGTAAACGATGTAAATATAAACAACGCAAATAGATGATACGAGTTTCTGACGCATGCTATCTAAACGTGTATTCTAAATTATTCTTTTAATTTACGTTGTGAAAAATAAACAGATTCATTTAAAGTCATTTGCAATGAATAACACACGCGTTCATCGCAGCCAACTTGGAGCGCGAGTCTTGGCAATGATTAAACAAAATGCAAATGCAATAATGAATTGTGATTGAATTACATTACGTAGATGACGAGGCTGCGTTTGATGGACGCTTCAACAATAAGCCAACGGCAAGCTGCAAAAATTATGGTAATGAGGGGATATCGGGTCATTCACCGTCAAAATTTAACGTTGCACATACCATTTAACCCTTTTAGGTCCAGGGCTGTTACGGAGGAATAAAAAAAAGAAAAACAAATGAAATGATGAAATGAAAATGATTTTATTATAACTTCTCATTTCTTTTTGACATTGTGTTATACATCGATCGATAGCTAGTATCGCAGATTGTTGGAACTAAAATCTATGAGAAAATATATTTTATTACACTAATGACAAATCCACATGGTTTATCCACAAAACTAAAATCCAGAAGGATAAATCAATATGGTTTACCCATAAAACTAAAATCCAGAAGGTTTTATTACCCACTAATCTGATTTTCCGCATCTATCTAAAGTCAAGCTAAACTGAAAAAACTCAAATGAATTGACAATTAAAATTAAAATGAGTAGACATAAATTAAAATACTTCTTTATGGTGAAGAATTAACCAAGGAAGGTGCACAATAGCATATCCGATGAGTTCCCACCCTAATGAATGGATTTGGCAGGACCAATTGTTTATGGCCTTAATGAGATTACTTTTAAATTCGATTTTATATATCCTTGTCATATTTTTTCGTATTTCTACAACTAATTCGAATTTTTATGCGTTTTATGATATTTTATCGTGACTTTTATGGTAATTGAAAGCATTCTTTTAAACTTTGGGTAGCTTTTGGAATATTTCAGACTTACTTGACTCAATGAATTTAAATGTTACCGTAAATAGCACGTAAATGATGTACGTCGAGAACTGTGAAACGGTAACCGCCTAAGTGATTATTAATTAGTAATTATTATTAGAAATTGCTAATTATTTGTTTTCGGGAACATAACAAACCATAAAGAACAAGTTTGGGATTTATGGTTTACGAGATATTTCAAAGATAAAAAATTTTAGTCGCGTTCGCTGTGTGTGTCGCGGCAATGTTGCGGTAAAGGTGTGTGGCTTCTTGAACGTTTTATTCGCAATTTTATGACTCAGCTTTAGGTACAGTCAGAAAGAAACTATTAATAGAAATTACTATTACTCCTTACCTTTAACCATGTATTAATTATCATTTAGTTCCATCGTTTCGTGTTTAAAATAATATGAAACTTAGAAATGGATTTTGCCCGCGGTGTAATTGCATCAATTTTTCCTTACCTCGAACTGCGCATACGATCATTGTTTTTTTCTTTTGTTAATAAAAAGATATTATATTGTATATTATGAATTATTTGTTTTATTTTATATGTTTAATTGTCCTTCGTCAAATATTATTGACCGTCAATAAAACGACGACCGAACGGCCCGATTTTCTTTAAGCCTTATAAAGAATATATGCGAAATAAACCTCTATACCGTTGAGATACTAACAGGATACCCGCTGTACTTACCTTATGTCAATACCAAGAAACTTCTGTAATTCTCTACAGGTCTTGAACAGAACCAACATTATTATCAAGGATAACAGTTGAATAATAAGTCCTTTCCAGGCTCATCGTGGAAAAGTTTTGGCCATTTTCCAAGTCGGTAAATTAACGCTTTATATTTAATTAAAATAACTAGCGCTGCAAAAGGTATTAATGGTTATTAAACATATTTGCCATCTAGAAATTTGTAGTGTCCTATTTTTTAAATCAAATAGATTTAGATAAATCATTCCACTTTCATCAATTGCCCGTAAGTACAAAATATTCAGTAGGTATACCTATGTAATTTTGGAACAGGGTTAAACTAAATTACCATATTTGAAGATTTGTAACGTTTAAATAAATGTTATAATGTGATCTTACAAAATTGTACCGGTAAAATAATTTTAATTTCTTTTCCCATTATTAGTAAATGTTTCCTTTCCAGCCGTATTTGTCAACAAAAAATAAAATTTGTACACGAATAAATATTTCTCCACGGTTTTTTTCATTTTTGACTATGGATAAATCATTATTAATAAGTAACAATAGTAGCTTCGAACTGAAAAATTTAGTGATTTAAATTATTTTTCCTTGAAATTAAAAAAAATACAAATTCAATAATTGGACTGAATCTTGGAATAATATTTGGAATTATGAAGGTTTTGCCAAAAATAATTTCTTAATAAGCAAGTTGCCGTACTTAGTTTTTATTATATATAGAATTTAATTCAAGGTTCTCAGAAAAAAACTTAATTAATGTTCAAAGATAGCGCGAAGGCGTCCCTACACCATATACTTAATATACTACGAAGTCTATGCCCTAAACTCATTCCATTTTATCAATCATATTTGGAAAGGTTTTTTTAATTAGCCATTTGTCGAAATTATAACTACTGGATGATATGTATTAAACGAAAGGTCAAGTTATATCAAGATTTAATCATGGGTATTTTTAATTTTAGTAATGATTTTCTATTTGATATTTTTCATGTGACTATCGATGTCTTAGTCGTGCATAAAAAACATTTTAATAATTAATTTGTCACTTGTAATTTTTCCAATACTAAAAGATTTATCTGTAAATATTGTTGAATTACAAAACAGCTATAAATTACATCGATGTAAATTATTAAAGCTGTTTTAAATAAATCTCTGCACCAAATTACAATATGAAAATATTGTACTTTATTATGATTGATTTCCTTAAATCAAAAAGTATATCATCTAATTATATGTAAATATATATGTGCCTGCATTCCTATTTTTGTACCTGCGCTGATTTTTTAGGAAAAGCGTATTCTGAAACTAAACTTTGCCCATTGTCTGGAAGAATTTCACAAAGTAGTTTGTGAACAACTTAATTTCGTATATACTTACCTGCAAATTGTGCGCACCTTAAAATTAACAAGGTACGCGTATGTCAGCCTATTGTTCTGTCCTGCTTAGTCACTCTAGCGGACTGCTTACGGGTTCAATCACTTGGGCGTGGAAGTCTTATTTGATCAACATGTGTATTATCGCGATTATTATGTTTAACAATACCTGCGGTCACTCCGCAGCACAATATGTTATATTTCATTGTAACTGTACATTTGTGGTGAATTATTTGCCCTGTCATACATCCTAGTTACTTCCACGATTCAGAACGAGTCAGAGAGAATCTATACAAGATGCTAGTTGATGCAATTCTGCTGGGTCCGTTTATTGAAGTGCACTTCAATTCAAAGCGCAAGCTCGTTTCTCTTGACGACATCGTGATTGTAATATATGGTTTTTGTGGAATATAACATTTATAATCCTTTCTAATTTACTGTTGTGGCTGTTTGATATTTTTACGATGATATCTTACGATATTTTACTTTTGTAGCATATTAGTGGAGATATTAAAAATTATCGTTCTATCTTCAATAAAATATTTTTCGATGCATAAATGGCTGACCATTTTTTCATAGAAGCCTTTTGCCATACCTTTCATCTTTTACACTATCATCTTACATCTATACACTATCATCTTTTGAACCAAATGTTTGATGTTAATTATAATTTTAAAATCTTCTGTGCATAGCCAAACAAGAGTAGCATAATTTTCATAATTACACGACTTTTGTCTATGGCTAAACAAGACCTTTTTAAAATTATCTTTATTTGAATTTTACATGTTTTTATCAAATTTATTAAATCTATCACATTTACTTTTTTATTTAATAACTTCACTTTTGTCTCTTTAGTTAGTTTGGAAAATGTATGTTTGCTGTCATACCCATTATATTATAGCTATATACTTTCGCTTAAGAATTTATCATGCAAATTCTTTCGTAAATTATTTTATATTGCATTTAGTTTGCTTTCCCCTTATTTTACACCCCTTACTTCCTCATCGACGAAACGTGCTCCATTGGCTCTCAGCACGTTAGAGCACTTGTCTCCATAAAACTAACTTTTCTGCTAGCATTCTGCAAAATAAAATATACTTGTTTATCATACATAAAATATTATATTCTCTGAAGTGTTACAATAATCAGATTAATATGTGTATATAATATGACATATTTAAATATTACAAAATAGTAATCGAAGTTTTCTTACCATAGCTTTTAATATTACTTTAACATATGACATTATTTTAACATATCATATTTTAAGAAATCTACTCGTTTATTCTATTTTCTTCATCAGCATTGTTTATCGTACGCAACATAGTTTGTCGTACGCAACTATTTGTTAAAGGGCGCTCAACTGTAAAATTCTGCAAATGTTATACTAGATTAATTACTCTAACAGGAAAATCGGCGGAAACAATGCAAGACGCATTTACATAATTAGTTATCGGTACCATTATACAGACGGCCAACGAAAGATAAGTGAAATCCATTCAACTGCGTATTATGCGTATACAAGTTTTAGATTTAAAGCGTTCGTATAAACATTACGTTAACATAATAACTTTGTAAATGATTAAAACGTCAGTAAAAATATTGTACCATTTTTTATTTGTATTATTATGAAAAATTTATATTAATTATTATCGATCGTAATTTAGATTTAAATAAAAAATTAGGTAAATGCAATACTGATTATTTTTCTTTACTCCATGTTTTGTAATATATCTTGCAATATACTCGATTGTCTCCAAATTTTTCCAAGAGATAGTTTTCGAAAGAATGGAGGACAGTGATAAGATTTATCTTGGAAAAATGTTGCAAAAAGCTGCCTTTAAAAAACAAATGAAACATTTTAGAATACACATTTTAAAAAAACAACATTGAAAAAAAATGTTTTCTGCCTTTTCGTTTATCTGTCTTCTTCTTTACTTGAGCCACCCTAAAACTACGTAAAATTTCAATTTTCTCTGCCAAAAATACTCGAAGAAAACGCCTGTGGCACATAGGCGGCAATCTATCCGAGGGCGAGTGATTCAAACACAAAGGCGATTCCATAAATTTTCCGATTTCACCGCTTTAGTATGTTAATAAACATGGACAAAACCTATAATGCGAGGATTTCGTGCGCATTTAGGTGGAAATAAATGTTCAAATATTTAAGGGTACATAGTATTTCGATTAACTTATTACAAATCTGAATAGTATTTTTATTATGTAAATTTATTTTCTAAGTTATCTTTCACAGTTGTAAAAAAATGGTTGTCTATATCTCTTTAATTTACTAAGGCAAGTTGACCGAAACAATTTTCTATTGAAGTTCTTTCAGAATATCGTTAGTCTTATTTTACCAGATTTTTGACCTATGTTGTTAAAAAGTTAAGGAGGGAGATCGAAGAGGGCACACTATGACTCGTATTGCGCAGAGGCCATATAAAAATATTATTATATATTTGCCACTTTATTTTTTCCACAATTCTTATTAAAACCAGTTACAAAACTAACTATTAATTTATTTATAAATTAATTTACCGCCTAAACTAAGATATTTCCACTTAATTACGTTGGCGCCATTTTTTAGTCGAGATGGCTACTTTGTTAAGAACAGATTGCAATTTTCTAGTTAAACTTTTCACAAATTCTCCCACTGCAATTACTGCGTACCGTCAGCAAAACTGGCTGTTGTAAACTTTTCACAAATTCTAGTTAAACTTTTCACAAATTCTAGTTAAACTTTTCACAAATTCTAGTTAAACTTTTCACAAATTCTAGTTAAACTTTTCACAAATTCTAGTTTAACTTTTCACAAATTCTCCCACTGCAATTACTGCGTACCGTCAGCGAAACTGGCTGTTGTACTATATAATATTTTTGGAACATCATTAATGTAAAGCGAGTACAAAACTGGGCCTAGAACATTACCCTGTGTGACCCCAGCCTTAATCAGCTTCAAGTCTGAGTATATTTAAAATTTTAATACTATTCATGCAATTGAAAAAAATGGTCAAATGTAAATTAAACTTGCACAATTAATGTAACGTGAAATCAGGTCCCTCTCCCCCACCATATGTAAATTATTATATTAATGCACTCCGACTATTTCACTTCTACATGGTATTGCATCGCATATGGGTGAACCTGAGTGGGGGGCTTTTCGACTAAACCAAATATAATTCTTTTTAAAAACATGAAAGGACAAAGTTTGTTTCTTACATTGTGTAAAATACTTTTTGTTCAAAAACTTTTTTCTCTAAAGTCAACGATTCAGCAGTTTAAGGAAATAAACAGCTAAATTGTTTGCAGCATTTTATTGCCCAAGAAATTTTTAAATCCTGGTAATTTTCCTTAAATTTATGTACTTAATTAAACATGTTGATGATTTTTTCAGATTGTTCTGAGCCTTTGGTGATAAAGGTGGCAATTTTTAAGCGTTTTCCCGGAAAAATGTTGAAACAAATTCATAAAAGAATACATCACGTGTATTGTTTAACATACGCTTCAATAATTTTTAATTTGACACCCTTAACACTTTGATCCCCTTGAATTTTTTTTTATTTTCCACTTTACGCCCTGATATTAACTCTCAGGATTAAAATACCTTTTATACTTCACTTTTATGATTGGTCACCATACTCTATATCTACGCTAAATTTTCCGAGGGAAACACCTGTGACAGACGGACCGACGGACACCGAAGAGATTCCATAAGTGTTCCGTTTTGGTCATTTTACCACGAAACATTAAGCATTAAAATATGTTAATTACTTAATTCGACTATACTTTGCACTCAAATATCATCACAGTCAATCCTGCACCGAAAGAACTATGTGACGACATGCGGATGGACAAACGGACATGACGAAATGATAAAGATTAAAAAGGGAAATTTAAAAAAATTGAGAAACTATTTGTAATTGTGTCAAATACGGAAATGACTCTTGTATTTCATTTTTTTTAAAATCTTGAATTATTTCTTAATGATTTCCGAATAAAATTTAAAAAGTTAGATTCTAATGTGTTGACAAAGAGATATGATTAATAATTTTTTTAGCGAAGTAAAGTCTTGTCAAAAATAGTTTAGATTCTTAATATCTTACTGATATTTTGAAAAAAAGATGAAATAAACTTCGAAGCATCTGTAAATTAGAATGAATACCTATAGAACATTTAGTGTCGGAACACTTCTTTTCAGTCTTGAACTTAATATAGATCAACACATATTCATATAGATCAACACATATTCATATAGATCAACACTTTAATAGAATAAAATACATAGATACTGATATAATAATTTTAGTTCAGTTATATATTAACTTGTAGAAATTGGTAGAATTAGGACGTATTCACAATACATAATGGCAAAGGTTGTGGGAAAATAAGAAGTGTGCGATTAAATTTCCTAATCAGGCATCGAACCTAGAAGAAAGCAACTAATTTTTATGATGAAAAATTTACGTTTTCAAAGTTTCCAAACTTGGTAAATGTAATTTAGTTTCCAAACTGAGAATGAAATTGGCATATAAAATAAATGTGCAGGTATGTGCGATATCTGTTCTTAGATCTTATTTTTAGTTTATATACATTTAGTATCTTTCATTTTATCTGGAAGGTCTTCATATCATAAAAAACAATTCTTTCTTAAATTAGCTTTTTTTCCACATCATTATCATTAATATAACATGTGTGATGATCTCATCACAAGCCACTTGGAGCGTTTATCACAACAGAATCATTTCCGTAAAGTATTTTGTAATTCTTGCATATAGAATTGTTCGACTTGTAATTCTAGTTCTATTTCTATGACTCGTACTTCCATTTATAATATATGATTTGAAGAATATTAGAGGTTTATTTTAATTTATCGTGAATATTGTTAGACAGCAATGTAAAGCATTTGCTTTCGTAGCTGTTATAAATCAATTTATCGTAAATAATAACATGTTATCGCGCAGTTTTTTTCTGTGGAAATCTTTGTTTCTTATAATTATATTAACTTTATATTTCTTTAACGATTTGGGCAAAATACCTAATAAAAGATATCTAGATAAGCTCAGCCCCCTGTTGGTAAAACATATGTAAACGAGGTATTATGTACTACAAAAATCAAAGTTTTATATCAAATATATTTTTAAAATGTAAGGTTTTAGGTCTCGCTAATATTTAGGATTTAGTATTTACAGATCGATAAAGACATTGCGGTGAAGATATATGAACATATTTTTTTACTACGTCAACTTGTGACATTTATCTATAATTGCAATACATTTAATAGTCAATTTAATTATTGTCTGTAAATTTACCTATTGAAAATTTAAGTGTTCAGGCTTAAAATCTGTTTCTTCGTATTTATTTTTTTTATTCATTTAAACGGCTTTTTAGCACACAATATTCCCGTTTTAAATATCATTTTTAAATTCGTAACATGTCGATTGAGTTTATAAATGTTGATACGGGGATGTTGCTTAAAACAAATTATTCCAATCATTGCAGATGAAGTCTTTGCTTTTTCCCTTAGCTATTCTCTCCTTTGTATAATTATTGTCGTGAAAAATCTAACCAACTATCTACCTTATGATTTACAGTTTACTATTTACTATATTGTACGAATACTGAATGTAAATAATTGTCGATATATTTTTATCGCGCCTCAAGCCAACTATGTTCAAGCCAGTATGGTAGCTTTGTGGCTCTTGAAACGACGACAAGTACCGCCACTGCGGTTTATAAAGAAGTTACGTAAAGTAATGCAGTAGATTGAGTAATGTACTTGGTAAAAAAATACATTGGTTCTGACTTCCATCCAGACTAACACGCAGCTCACAGAGAGACAGCTATTAATTAATAATAAATAAACAAGTGTAGTCATCTCTATAAGTTATATTTCAATTAATACTAGTATCTGTAGATATATGAGTGTCGCAAATATACCTCTTATTGTTTTGTTCCATAATAAAGACAATATAAAACTCAGTCAATACCAACATTTACCGTTTAATGAAGACACTTCTGAATTTTTGACTCTAAAATAAAATTAACAAGAAGTCAATGTTAAGTTGTAAACTTTAGTAAACATGTAGAACTAAAAGGGGAAATAAACAAGGACTAAAGCCTTTCATAGACTTAGCTCTAAAAAATTCATAATTTTATATTCATAGACTGCACTTTGAATCGCCCTTAGAATCGATCGACATAAATTTATAAGTTCTTGGTACAGTGAAAAATGGTTTGGTGGATAGTTCTTTTACAGAGGACGCTTTAAAAATCCCACCCGGTTTGGTATCAATGATAGGGGTGTATAATACAGCAAACGATACACCAATTCATATGAATGGTCACGGTATCATGATTTGTTGCGTTATAAAAAGACTAACGTGACATCATGTTATATTTAAAAGGGCCAATATTTAGACATGCGTAGATTTTATTTAAAAGAATATAAACACAAGAAAAATATGTCAATCGACTATAGCTTGGCTTTTTATATTAATATTAATGAGTTAAACAATTTTGAAATGCGGGTAATACATTATTATGATAATTTATTAATCCAGGAAAATCATTGAAATATAATCTACTTGAAATAGAGATAATTTCAAATTTATTTCATTTATATTTCTTATGCAACTTGCTAACCGGTGTTTAGAAAGGTTAGTTAGTACCTATTGTTAAACTGTGTTAAATGTGGAACAGTTTTTGAGCGAGACATATAAACTTTACCTACTTATATTGTGGCCAATGCGTCAGCGGGTTTATTGTAGTGTTACACGAAAATTCCGATCCATGATAAATTTATGGAAACCTGAAAGAAACGAATGTATTTACGAGAAATAGAAGAATGATAATCTATACATATAGAAAATTTTAACAGAATAAATTCTGCACTTGGAAAATGTTTCAAAAAAAGTGATTGATTTAGCGTATAGAATGACATTAGAAGCCGGAAAATATTTTTTTCACAATTTATGTCTGTATTTTATTTTGTGCGTTAATCACGCAAAATTTACTGCATGGATTTTGATGAAATTTGGTTTGTTAATAGTTTATAACCAAGAGCAACATATGAGAGAAGAACAATGTTTTTTTTTATTCTGAATTTCACACGAGTGTGCACAGCTAATAATTAAAAAAATAAGTAAGTTTAACAATTCACATTAACAAACACAACAAGACACGACAATGGTTTCCTACGATATCAGACACATGGTACTAGGTTGATTACATGAAATGTTTTTGTCAAAAATAATTGAACAAAATATAGTGAATATTAATTAAATTTAGTCAGGAAACCATGTTCAGAATGGCGCTAAAATGCTGTTATAATGACGTCATAAAACGGGATATAAACGTTAAAGCTACTTTTTAAAGTTCAAAATCATGCCCAGCTGTTTTTATATCGCAACCTTTTGAAATTCGATACAACACGCGTAAAGCGAACTACTTTTACTTTCGATCTTCACTGAAACGGGAAACTAAATTTGAAATTATGCTCAGCTACTTGTCACGTTTTGTTATTGAACTTTCAGAACATATAGTCGGCTCTGAGTTACCTATTCGTAACCCTTCTCGCGATATGTGAAGCGTAACGGAAGCAGAAATTAATTTCAGTTACTTTACACTATATTTAACGTTCATATTTTATCAGCTGTTTCCCGCGGCTTCGCTTGAGTGAAATTAGCATTACTAAAAAGTACATCTCTATGAAACATGTAATTTAAAGCCAAATTTCATGAAAATTTAATAGTTGAGCCAAAAATGTGGAATAAAGAAACTTATTTACATACACACACACACACACACACATACATATATATATATATATATATATATATATATATATATATATATATATATATATATATATATATGTTTATATGCATAGATAGCGGGCTTTTCTTACGAATTTATCTTTCCTAAAATATTTTTTCCCCAAATAGGAAGTGGGAGAAGAGGCTTTACTTCATACTGAAGAGTTTAAATATGACATTTAACCTCTTCTGTATAAAATAACTAACAAATTACTTTAGGATATTATATTAAAATAAAATACTTTTAATAATAAATAACAATAAATAAGTAAATAATATGATATACGAACAAACTTTCATCCCTTATTGCAGGTCATTGTCTATCTGTATGCATAATTACTGCTAATACATGCAATATTTTTTTCGTGATTGACGATCAAACAAACAAACGAATAAACAGACAAATATAGAATCTTTCACATTTCTGATATTAGTATAATTTCTGATATTAGTATAATTTCTGATATTAGTATAATTTCTGATATTAGTATAATTTTAGGATGAATATTAATTGATTTCAATACTTGTGAAAATGAAATTGAAAAGTGTGCTTCGCGTGCATTAAAATACATAAAATAATTAAAAACAAAACTAAATCCTATGACCGTATGCATGTATTAGGTACTATAATTACATTTATATGACTTATAAAGTTTTCGGTTATACCTTAGTTGATATAGGAAGCAGATCAAATACCTATTCAAATGATTCTCAACCTACGATATATTTTAGAATATATGTCAGAAGTTTTGATAAAAGTTATCATACATTGAATAATACATGTCTACAATGGTTTTCCCCTTTCACATTTGATGACTGATTTTCATAGATTTTGGGGCGCTGATTGCGGGAAAAATGCTTAGCCCATCACGTCAGGATTTTTAATTCTGTCATGTCAGGATTTTTAGTTATTTAGCACATTTTCTTTTTGCCAAAACTACCTAGTGAAGAACTGATATTTTCTTTTAATTGTTTCTTGTTGAACAAAAAACACACTGAATGGTTGCAGTAGACAACAATGAATAAGTTATCATAAACAGTTAGCTAAATATAACGTAATTAACTGACATACCTCCATTATTAGAAAAAAGGTGGATTTTTTGGTCATTTGTTAAAGGCCTCATTTAACCGTAATTAACTTAAATCGTTAGAAGCAGGTTAACGAGGGTAGATTAATAGATTTTTATATAAATAGCAACATCATTGTTTTTACAAAATCAGTACTTCCGTGTAATTCGTAACGCTCACTTAAAAGACGTCGCGAAAATGTTTAAACTCACCAGACAATTTTTGTTATATTTGTGGGCTGTTTATGCTGACAAAACAGCAGCATAACATTACCGAATTCACAAGTACCGTTTATAGCATGTATTTCGACGTATTAATCGCTAACTAAGACAAACGATGGGTTCCACATAAAGTTTGTGCGACATGCGTTCGTATACTTCGAAAGTGGTCAAAAGGACAGAACAATACCTTTGATTTGCAATCGCCTATGTTATGAAGAGAATCTTAGAATCACACCGAAGACTGTTATTTTTGCTGTTGCAAGACTACAGGCTACAATTCTAAAACAAAAAAACGACTTGCTGTAAACCGTACAATCGGTAACGGACGCGGTGCATTGCGACCCGAACGTTGCACCGCCATTCCCTCCATATTTGGAATCAGTGCAAGTGAAGACATAAGCAGTGATGTTGAAGAAGTACCTGAGGCTCAATTCGAGCCCAGTGCAAGTGGAACACAACTATTTTCAGAGTCAGAACTGAACGACTTAACGAGAGATCTAAGCCTACAAAAAGATGCATCTGAACTCCTCGGATCAAGACTACGGAAAAGAATATGCTTGCTTCTGGCACCTCATTTTCTTGGTATCGCAACAGAGAAAAAGACTTTGTACCACATTTTGTTGAAGATCGTGATCTAGTGTATTGCGAAGATATTCCTGCCTTAGTGAAAATGTTTAACATCGAATATGACGCGAACGAATGGAAATTGTTCATAGACTCATCATAGCGAAGTTTGAAAGCAGTCCTTTTGCATAATGGCAATAAGTATGCTTCACTGCCAACCGCCCATTCTGTATATTTGAAGTAACGCTACGACAATTTGAAAATTGTGTTAGATAAAATAAAGTACTCACAACACGGCTGGATGGTCTGTCGAGATATGAAAGTTATAAGTATGCTGCTCGGTGAACAAGGTGGCTACACAAAATACCCTTGCTTTCTCTGCGAGTGAGATAATCGAGACAGAGGACAACATTGAACGAAGACAGAGTGGCCACCGAGAACTGAACTAGTTCCTGGCACCAAAAATGTTCTGAGAGAAAATTTTGTCCCCCGGGAAAAAGTTTTGCTACCCCCTTTAGACCTAAAAGTGGGAATGATGAAACAATTTGCGAAGATGTTGAATAAAGAAGGAGAATGTTTTAAATATCTACACTAAATTTTTCTATCTCTTTCTGAAGCTAAAGTGAAAGAAGATGTTTTCGTTGGCCCGGACATAAGAAAATTTATGAAAGACACAACTTACGATGAAAAATTAAGTGAAATTGAATTAGAAGCCTGGAAATATTTTAAGAAAGTAGTGAGCAATTTTCTACGAAATCATAAAAGTCCAAATTATAAGAAAATTGTGAAGAAAATTTCGGAAAAATGGGATGTTCGAAGAGTATTAAACTTGGCTTCCTTAATTCGCAGCGGGACTACATTCTTGGTAACTTGGACTTGAGCTGTAAGTGAAGAGCAAGGCAAAATATTTCATCAGGATTTGAAAGAAATAAAATGTCGCTACCAGGCAAGGTGGAATAAAAGGATAATGGCAGACTATTGTTGGTTGCTGAAGCGATTGAAGCGAGATGATTTAAATCGGACTTTTAAGCGAAAATCTCACAATCGGAGCTTCAGCGAAAGAAAAGAAGAAACCACAAAAGTATTTAATATTTCTAATTTATTTATTAACGTCATTTAAATCTATTTATAATATCTTAAAATCATGCAATTGTTTTTTTTATTGTAATATACATTTTTTATATAGTAAAGTTTTTTTTTGCAATTGCATACACAGGGCTTTTCCAAAAAAACTGAGGGTGATTAGGAAAATATAAGTACATATTCGCAATTAGCGCATCAAAATACCCTAAGATCAGCTATCACATCCAAAAAGGGAAAATAAAAGTTAAAATTTGCAGACCTGATTAATTGACATATTACTTTATAGTGGTAAAAGAAATATTACTTTATTGTGGTAAAGCCAGTGGTAAAAGACGTAACATCGGTTGTCTATGCTTGGCTAATTGTAAATGATTAGTGAAAGCAATGTTTTATATGAATGTAATACCGCACAGGTGTTGTCAATGCATTCCTATACTGTTACGTGTTCTTTATCGATAATTAAATGAAAACATCGAAATATAAATGTGCAACATATTTCAAAACAAATAAAAAACCTAATAACA
The DNA here is from genome assembly GCA_039881145.1 of Druceiella hillmani. Taxonomy (NCBI): domain Eukaryota; kingdom Metazoa; phylum Arthropoda; class Insecta; order Lepidoptera; family Hepialidae; genus Druceiella; species Druceiella hillmani. The sequence continues at coordinate 45,625,537 of JAYKKI010000003.1, forward strand.
TTTGATCGGTTCAAAATTAAATTTTCACGCTCTGTTACTAAAATTCCTGTCGTTTCATTTCGCTACATTTAATTTATTATTCACGGTTTATTAGCAAAATATTATTCATTGCCACACGAACGCATATAAATTTATTGGTAGTTGACAGTTGACAGCTGCCCATTAATAAAATAAACAACAAAAAACTTCCCTTGCTCATCGCATGATTCGACGGGGTCATCGACACTCAGGGGTTTTTGATTGAATAAATTGGGATCTTGAAAGATCTTAACTTCTCAAGTTTTTCAAGGCTCTAACCAATTTAGTCAATCGAACAACCTATCTAGCGTGGCATTGCATCTTTTTAAGGAAGATAGTAGAAAAAACATAATCAATTGTTCTACATCCTAGGAGGTTATTATTTATGGTTTCAATAATGTCCCTAACACAAAGATAAATTAAATACGAATAATATTGTAACGCCATTTAAATAGATTTTTTAGAAAATATTGGAAAATTAAATCAAGAGGTCTATCTACAGTGTGATGTCACGATCGAATGTCTCGTAAACCTGTAACCATTAAAGGATATTAACCCCGTTTTGGTAATAATTATGAATCTGTAACCCAGGCGCGATTATTTATAATACATATGCTGGTAGGTCGTTTATATATAATCATGATAGGCAACTTTATATCGAATTTATTCGTTCCGATATATGCTAATCTCAATTTAACACCACACAAAAGTATAATCCGGTTTCAGAATGTCTAAGGACTATGCAAATGTGTCCTGGAGTTCAAATAAACACGATATAAGCATCGAATGTTAAGCCGCAGGGAGATTTAAGCTCGTTAAATATTATTAAAGCGTTCACTGACAATGGCAAAACGTTCGATTTTCTTATCTCAGTGTAATTAGAACATTTGAAGTCGATTTAAATATAGTTCAGCCTATCTATTTGAATCACATTTGAACAGTCGTTTGTTGTGACGAAAAAGGCGTTCAATGAAAGCAAAGTAAATAGGTAGGAGTCGACCCCCGGCGACTCTCCAAGTCCGTTACTTTATGATAACGCAAGTGTATTATGCAGAGCGTTCGTGCATGTAAGTTGGTAGACAGTGAAATATGTACTTAATAACGGTATGCCGTATTCCAAGTGGCGAATGCTAATTAAACGTAACCTAATTTGAAACGATTCACGGACATTGTTTGGAACTATTGTTACACTGTACGCTTTGTCATAACAAGCCTTTGTGCTCGTCTCTAGGCCGAGGTGTGTCGCGCGCAAATAGAACGAGATCTGTGAGAGAAAAGAGTTCCGGCGACCTCGATAGGTCTACGAGCTCTCTAAGTTTTATTGAAACCGAACCGGCTACCGATTCCACTTGCACCGTCGCGTCGCCTCGTCCGGAAAAAAATTAATGCACAGCTCATGCTCTGAATCCTAATGCTATTCAAATACAAATTTACTGGCGGCTCGCCAGCGACTTCCAACCGAGATTCCCTTTAACGATGCGTACATCTACTGCGTAGTTCCTTGCTGCAGGTGTAACGCTAATGAAAATGCTAACTCTATTAGCAATTTAAATATTATTGGAAACGAGCTATTCAAATGTGATTTTTATCATATACAGAAACATACATAGTAATTTGCTTTATAGTTAATAATAATAATAATATAAACATACTACAAGTAAGTAAAACATTTGCTGTGATAATGTCACCTGCAATACGGGAAAAAATAAAAGTTACAGGCCCAAGTTTAAAATCGCTGCACCAGAAAGTAATGTTAAGTTCGAAGGCGCACTTCGCTATCTCTTTACCATTCCAGCAATGCTCGCTGGCTTCACATTAAAACGCACATTACTTAAGAGACTGGGTAAAACTAGAAGTCTGTACGTGCGAAGGTGCATCGAGAGCTGCAACTGTCGAGAGTACGCCGGCGCGGCATTCAGAGCTCGTCGCGACAAAGGCTTTACCGTTTCATGCCGATGTGGCCATTGTTCGCCATCGGAGTTTTCTTCGGCGGGTCCGTTCGCGTCGCGTGACGTCGGCCCGGCTGTGACGAAGGCCCGCACGCACGGCCGCCCCACACACTCGCCGTCGACCGAATGAAAGGGGTCCGACGCTCTTTCGAAATAGAATATTGACATTATTTTTGAATTAACACGTGCGTGCTTTTAGAGTGGTCGTGATTTATTTTAATTATAACTTTGTTTATTTTTATACCTATTATGTAAATTGTTCTCGAGTGCCCGACAGGTTCGTTCAGTTGGCAGGTATGTTTTTATCACATTTTTAAATACTGAAATCGACTGTCCCAAGTTGTATTCATTTACAATTCCAATTTTGTTGTATACATAATAGATTTGTATAGGTAGTAAACAATTTTATTTATAGTTACAATAAAAAAAAACATTAAACTTGCACGCTAAACGGCGATGTAGGCTTTTACGAATTTCAAGCTCAGTAAATTTATTGTATCATTTATTATAAGTTTAATAATTAAATATTGTTTAAAAAAATTAAATTTGAAATGTTCATATGAAAACATGATTATTATCGCACTAACAAATTAGGTGTTCAACAAACTAATCGATTAATGCTTTCAAATGTTCTTATTTTAATATTACTTTGAACTTTTCCAATCATCAGTATACACACCGTAATGTAGACTATAATGTGAACTTTGACGAATTTGTGATGACACCGTAATGTGAACTTTGACGAATTTGTGATGACACCGTAATGTGAACTTTGACGAATGCCTTAAATTTGGAATATTATTGATTGAAATTTGGAAAATTCTTAATTACTTTTTAACCTATATTTATTTAATGCTTACACTTTTCGTTAACTTATAACCTATTTATTCACTTTACCCAAAATAATCAGACACGAACCTACTCGTATCTTGGTCTATCGTACACACATATTGGTTACGCGATCAATAGCTCGCTGTAAATTCAATGAAGAATGCAGCAATTCATTCATGTTTACGGCGTACTTGCATATATGGTAAAGTTACTGAACTCTCGACACAATAACGGAACTTAAATTGCTAACAAATCATTTAAACGTTATTGCTTCTGCATTTGCCATATAGTCTAAGAACTTATACAAACATAAACGACTGAATATCACAGACGAGAATGTAGCTACTTTTTATTTTATAATATATATCTGCACACTGTCGATTACTATAACAACTGGAAACTACTGGTGACAAAACTTAAGGTAACTCTTTTTTCAAGTCAGATATTATGTCAAACAAATAATATTTCTATTTTGGGCGCTATTTAATTCGGCTTTTCCACGAAGCTACCGTTAATAAAAACGAATTAATACTATAGTACATTTAGGTATATAGTACATATAGTACATTTAGGTATATAGTACATATAGTACATTTAGGCAACAATTATTTTTATAGTCTTAATATTATTTTACTTATATTAACGGAAAAAATATGTGAGTTTAAAATTTTATTTCGTAACTTAAAGCATAACTTTAGCGAAAAAAGAGTTACCAATAAATTACAACTGCACTACTACGAGTATTGCTTAGAATTATAGAGTAAGTCGGGATAGGCATAATTTTTTTTTGTAAATTCTATGCGAAAAAAGTTCATAAAAACGCTAAACCGTATTAACGTAAAACGGTATTAATTTTTAAAATTTTCGTAACTTAAGCTATATAAGAATATCAATATATGCATATCATTATTTAGCGCAAAACGCCAATGAAGTTTCAATAAACCACTATCACTAACAGAATAGTTACTTATAAAAAAGTAATTTATCTTTGTTAGATTGCTGGTATGGTTAAGTTTTTGGTAATTTTGATGTGAGTAATTTAATAATATCATAATAATTGTTAAATAATACGTATAAATAACTTCTTTCTGTATCGTTGTCTACTTTTGCAGACTACGATATAAAAAACGATAAATTTTGTATAACTGTAAAACTTTGTATAAATCTTCGTAAATTGGTCAGAGTTCTTTTAGAACTCTCTTTAGTAGTTATAGAATTGGAAAAACTAAAAATCTTATAGGGAACACCAAATAAACTAGAAAATTAACGAAAATGATAGCGGATGTCATTATTTAACTTCAGCCGAGCTTTCTTGCTTGTTAGATTCATCTTAACCATGCGTTGATGTGATATATCGATTTTTTCATAAACGTCTCTCTGATAAATAGAAATACTTTTGTATTTGAATTTTAAATTATAATTTCTCCAAATAGTATTTAACGTTCCCTAATGAAACAAGAAACCTTTATGACCTTGTAATTTTCGTCCATTCTTCCGTCCCTCTGTCACGTTATCACAGTTTCGTCAGGTGCTGACCTGCTTGTATGAAATTCTGCAATACTTCAAATTCTCATTTCCTATATAATGGGGCGTCTCAATTGGTATGAAGGAAAATATTAAAAAAATATTTCTAAAGTTAAGAGCATCCCATCAAATAGGAGGTCATTAATCAAAATTACAAAATGAGCATAAGTTTTTCATTTTTAAGCTCCACTTGGAAAATATTAAGCTTCAAAATGATGTGGAACTTGATAATCATAGATTTGGAAAATCTTGAAAAATTCTAAGCAAGCTTTCGATTAGAAGAAGAAAATTAAAATATTTAACTTGTGTCAACTATTTCAAAATCCATAGACAAACACGAAACCGTACTTTATGCGGGTTCAATATGAACTTGGCTGATTTTCATATTTAATGTACTACTCTTGTTAAAAAAAAGTCTATGATAATAAAGATCTAAAATTAATGAATCAAAAAAAAGTGAAGACATATCCCGGAAAACTTGACGGCACCCACTACTACCTATATACATAGACACTTGTTTAAAATTGTGCACAATTGCAGACAATTTCGCTTATACGTAAAAAAATAACTCGGGTCTTATTTTTTTGACAGACTGCCAATTTGTTATCGGCAATAGTGGAATGATGGATTCATTAAAGTCTAATTACATTAGTTATAAGAAAGGACAAACAGCTTTACATTTATCCCGTCTCTATTTACCTTCCAATATACATGAATATATCGATATATTTTCTTTTTAAATGTTAATTCCGTGAAACTTGATTCTTTTCGAAATCAAATGGCACTATGGCTTATATTCTAAATCTAATGAGCATTTATTAATTATATTTTTTTTATTTTGAGACAGCTTTCTGTGCAGTTAGGTCACAAAAATAATACTTGCTAATTTCAATAAAATATTAAAATGAAAATAAAGTTGTAAAGACTGAAAACGCTATTACCGTTCGAAATCATGGTACAACTGCGCACTCGTTATATTAAGTGTAAGGGTATGTTTTTGTAATGGGAACTTTGGGCGAGCAATAAACGAGGATATTTTGAGAATGATTGTATTGTAAAATTATTTACAAATTTTTTAAAAGGATTAATTTCCGGACTCGAAAAGATATCTATTATATAAAAATAAAATTTTATATGCCATTTATATTTAGAAACTAATCCATTAAACATTAAATTTATTATGTAGACAATAGAGGCAAATGCTAACTTAGGTAAAAAATATTTTTTCCGTCTTTTTGGTTTTAATAATAATGTTTTCCATGATTCTTCAAATCGAAGGATACGGATCGAAGGATCCTTCAAATCGAAGGATACGGACCAAGGATAATGACTGATTTAATACACGTCAGCAAATGGAACCTAATAAACATTCAACCGGTGTAAACATTCCATTTCGGGTCAAGTTCTTTATACATCGCGAAGCTACGCCCGTAAGCGGCGACCGACACAAGGTCACATTATGGATACGTTCGGATTCTATGCACTTTTTATCGTTGGCAATTTACTTACAACAATTTTCCTATACCAATTTTCCACGATTTAATATCTAGTCAAATGAAAATATTCACCATTGAGCCCATCAATAATATGTGTGTAATCAGAACAAAGTACTTACCTAATAACTTTTTTCTTCTTTATTCGACATGTACTACTATTTATATTTTGTGCAACTTGATGTGTAGAATATAGAATAGATTTGTCAGTGTTATACAAAGATATATCTATCATAGTATTTTTCTATCAATGTTCTATTGTCGTCTTTCGCCTAGACACGGTAAAGGTGATGATGGAAAACCATACATATCGACATATTTGCCCGTTACTATTATTGACGTACATGTTGTTACGTTTTCATTCGAGGTTTTCTATTTTCATTCTTATTTACGTTAATATCTTATAGATATTTCTCAAAACGTGACACTTGTCTTACTCGGTCTTTCAAGTTTCCTTTCCCTTTTATTTTATACCTTTTTATCTTTTATAAAAATTAATTAAAATAAAATTCCAATAAATTATATTGCAACCCTTCTTTTTATTATCAAATTAATATATCTTCACCAAACTCGACTTTAAAAAAAATAAATGAAAATATGTTTCAAGGAATTTTGAAAAAACATATTAGAAAATGTTTATAACCTTTCTTGACAAGCTGGTTTATTTTTTTTAATTTCTTAACTAATACGATCACTTTTTCTGAATAGAGTGACTGAAAACTTCAGGGGTTATAGTTAATTTAAAACACTTTTCACGTATTACTTTTGCGTTTCGCGTTTCACGTTTTATGGACTTATACAGCAGTACAAAATGAAATAAACTTCAAAACGTAGTAAACAATTTTTTTTATTTTAATAAATTTAAAATGCATCTTTTCGGTTGAATATTTTATTGAAATCCCACAGATTCAGAGTTCATAAACATTCATATTTTTTAAAGAAATAGTTCTTAGAAATATTTGTTTCACGAATGAGGAAACCAAAACACTTCAGAGCTAATTACTTTATTGAGATCCTACAGATTTAGAGTTCATACATATATAATAATTTTGAAAGACATATTTCTTAGAAACATTTGTTTCACGGATGAGGAAAACAAAACACTTCAGAGCTAATTATTTTATTGACATCCTACAGCTTCAGAGTTCATACATATATAATATTTTTGAAAGAATTTCACGAATGAGGGAAACAAAACATTTCAGAACTAATTACTCTTTACATGCCGATTTGTAAATATCGAATGGACATCCATATGAACCCAAACCGGTTACTGCAGTAAGTGCCAAAATAAATATCCACTAAAATATAAATTTTGTTGAGGTTTGTTTGCCCCTTTTATTAAACCTCTTAATGCATCAACCTTCTTTTGACATGTGTCAAATTGTAGGGTCTTAAATGGCAGGCGTCCAACATATTTTACAATGTCGAATGTCGTGACGACCATATTGCCCGGATTAAGGATCACGACTATAATGAGACTAAAATTGATGATAACAAAAAGTTGAATATTTTGAAAATGGGATTTCCGATAGAAATACATATTAAATACAAAAGGATTACATCGTAACAAATAATTATCATTAAAAATCCTAAACAAATGCTATTCACTCCCTGAAAAGAACTATGTAAGAACTAAATAATTTACAACCACATATTGCTAAGCTGCTTTTTTTCATTCTCGGCATAGATCATCTAAGTAGATTTTATAAATTTTCTTCTCTATTGGAAATTATTGGTAAACTTTACTAATACAATGCAAAAACATTTCGACTTTAAATTAATGCGACCTTTAATGATGAAATCGATACATGTGACGATTATTATCGAAAATTGTATAAATTTACAATTTACTTCTGAACACGGGCAACATATATTATTGTTTCTTCCACTTGAGGCTATTATCTAAAACCGTAGAGATGGGCTATAAATATATTTGTCGAGATGTACCCTGTCACATTAAATTTTTTCGAGACGTTTAATGACAATGTTTTCTTCATTTCTCTTCTCCCGTAACTCTGTCGATATTTGTGTCTTCCTTGCCAATTATGTTTAAATCGACTATAACTTCTGCCTCATTTAATGTGAAATAGTAGAAATTATAATTATTTAAAACAACTTTAGTTATCTGTTTATTAAATATTTTGGGGAAGTTCAATGTCCGACTACGCTAATGATATGTCAGAAACATAAAGTTTGCATAAAAACGAGAGAAGTAAGAGCTTTTAGTTTTATGTTTGTCGATATCAGGGCAGTATTTTATCGACCGAAAATAGTAAACGTCATTATATATAAAGAGATCGCGTGTGAATATGAGATTGGATTTTGAAAAACTAAAAATTATATTGTTTTTATTAATTAATCAATCTTTAAACAAATATTATATCATATTTATAAGCATTATAAATAATTTTATTTGATTGTAATGTGTATTCTGTAGAGGCTTTGGATGATAACATGATAGCACTGTACCCAAAAGTGTATTATTTCCAATAGTTACACGGCCCATAGAGGTACTTAAAATTCGAACGTATGTATGTATCGCCCAAATAGTACAGGTAATAAGTCCGGCATTGAGTTAACGACATGTCTAACGCCTTACATAACACACATATAAACACAGTTGGGCAGAGACATATAACTCGTAAGAACTTGTAATATAACTAAATAGAACATTTAAAAACTTTTGATGCTTTGTAATAAATATTTTTCTTTAATTGTTCAGTATTTAGGAAAAATGTAATAAAGGGGCTGTTACTCGCAAAATACGTATGCACACTTCAAATTCAAGGTACGATACATATAACTCGTAAGAGCTTGTAATATAACTAAATAGAAAATTTAAAAACTTTCGATGTTTTGTAATAAATATTCTTCTTTAATTGTTCAGTATTTAAGAAAAATGTAATAAAGGGGCTGTTACTCGCAAAATATGTATGCACACATCAAATCCAAGAGACGATACATATAACTCGTAAGAGCTTGTAATATAACTAAATAATAGAACATTTAAAAACTTCGATGCTTTATAATAAATATTATTCTTTAATTGTTCAATAAATGTAATAAAGGGGATTACTTGCAAAATACGTATGCACACATCAAATCCAAGACACGAGTATTAATTCGCATTTAGTTTTCTTTATGTAATGTAAAGTAATATCAAGCTTATAAAATGCTCAATAAATATGATTACTAGGTAATACTATATGCATATTGTTACTTAACATATTCGTTAAAATTGTCTTATAAATATGTATAATTTGTCCGTAAGTTTACATAATCCCTAAAAGTTCTAAATGTTACGTTAAATAGTGTACGTGTACGTTTGCTAAAGTTTCAGTTATACAAGTTAGCATTAAATTTTAAAAAATTAGAAAAAGGTATATATTGAATTTTTACACACTAGATAATTACCAAAACGAATTTATAAAAAAAATATTCCCATGTAGTTATATTCCATTTTACCTAGACAATTTCAGTAAGTCGGTACGTCAAGAAAAATTTTAATTTGAACATTTAAATTATGTCTTTTATAATGGTACATCAAAAAATAGTTAAAGCCACAAAGCTAGTAGGACACTAATAAAGTTTTTGTTTAAAAAACGAAGGAACACTAAATAGCGCGAAAAGGTTTTCACCTGTTTGAAAAAATACGTCGACTGTGTGCCGAGATTAACAAAAGCACGTCTCTTTTGAAACCACGTGGCCAGCCAGAGCTTTCCGAACTTGCACAATAGACAAGTGTCCTCGCGCCTATCGACGTCGAGACGAGATGAGAGCTGCTGGGAGATGTTACTCCTAAGGTCGACGTGAGAGCGGCGTCCGTGCACACCCGCGCCGCCGTCAGATGATACCATTTTGGTATTTAACATTAGGGTGCCCGTAACGAGACAACTTAGTCGTTGTCAAAGACCGTCGCGAGCTGTTCGCCTGCACTGTTTACTCCCGTTCCGTCGAGTGCCAATACAGACACACAGTAAGCAAACTTAACGTCTTTTACGCGTCGCCCGTACCTTAATTTTTCTCTAATCGTACGCTAAGTACGCGACTGCGATATTATCAAAATTGTGACATATATATTTAAAGTCTTTTTAAGCATTTTATTAAATTGTGTTATAAAATATTTAATTTATACTCCGTCCCGAGTGTTCCGAGTGTTTCCTAAAACTTCCCAAAATTATTAATTAACGTTAATAATCACTTCAGTAAGATAATTTGTGCGTTGACGGACGGGATATATTGCAGTCTCACGATTTCCGTTCTAATTATATTTGTCTTTAAATTATTTATATATTTTATCAAATTTATAATTTTTGTGGAAAATAGTAATTGTAATTAAATAGTAATTTGTAGGTAAAAAAATAGTCATATTTAATAATTGTCATATTTTTATTATCAGTTTATTATTGTAATATTACACATTCATATTTTATAAACATTCACGTATTGATTATTGTATTTTTGATCTTTGTACGTTTTCTTGCAAAGATTATTCATGTATAAATAAATATGTACCTATAATATGAAAAAAAGTAATTTATGTCAATTTATTTGATTTGTATTGTAAAAGTCAATAGGTTGCATAAGAGCAGCATAATTACACATTGTCTGGAAAAAAATAATCTGTAATGTTTACCAAACAGTTTTTGTTTTCTTTTTTTTTCAGAAACCCTATTGAAAAGTCAATCAACCAGAGTGAACCAATCGTCAGCCTGAAATGAGGCATAAATTATGTTGGGTAAGAATTAATTTTTCAATAGACTTGATTACTTCAATATAGGTATACGTTGAGATAATATGTTAATTAGTACATCGGGATATATTTGCACATTTGTCCAATCGTCAAATATCGACGTGCCAATTAATTGTCACGCCGTTGATCAACTGCACGTATTAAAAAAAGACGAATCACTTTATCACACCTTCGATTTTGTTTTTTCCTGTCTTAAAAATTAATCCTTTATTAATCTGAAAGGTTACACTGTTACTATTAAATGCCGAACAAATGACAATGAATAAACAAGGTCGTGTATAACATGCATATATCATTTGACATTTATTACTGCCATCAATATGTATTGTATTTTAACTAAAAAATAAGATTAATATACTTACAAACAACACGATCCCGAGTGCGGTGTAAGCGACGGCGCTTAATGTCAACACAAACCCATTAATGCAAAACGAACGCAAAGTAATAAACGGGTTTGGAGTGGTTCTTCCTCCTTGCCTACCGGCGTCGCCTTTTTAACATTTCATTGCCATAAATTACTAAGCCAAATGGCTAAATATTCGTTCTTTATCAAACGCCAAGAGTATCGAACCCATTTTAGACTTTGTTATTTGTGTATTCAAAGATCGACTATATATTTGTAATGCGAGATCAGGTTAGCAATTTAGCACGGGGCACAATTTATCACCGCCGCCCGGTCGTTTAGGTATATTGATTATTATTGTTTATCACGAGATTCATATCAATGAATCTGTGCTATTACATTTCGTTTAAATACATGTAATTATTTTAAAAGAGCGCGTAGCGCACGCGCGTCATCCTTCATGCATTATAGCTGTGCTGTTTAGGCTCAGAAAAGCTTAGTTTTCCATTAACACAATTACTGACCCTAATCGAAAATACTTAAAATAATATGAGCAAGGAAGGGAATTATGATGCAAATTACTATCTCAACTTAATTGACTTTTAACGACATTAAAGTCATTATAATACTTAATTTGGTTATCGGCGCAAACACACACTCTTGCTCTCTGATTTGTGTGATCGGTCCCGCGTTGCAGTATGTTTACCGATCGGCGTGACTAATAAAGTGGATGCGACCGCAGGTGTCGCGCTGCGGTGATCGTAAGTTAATTGGAGATTCAGCACACGCACCGCCGCATCGTCGACATTGAGGACGTCGCGGCGCTTGGGCGCGCACCGGTCGCTCGACGCCCTCCATGCCGGCCACGTCCGCGGAAATATAATTACTCACACGTTACTCGCGTCTACGTTGTCTGAAGGAGAACGGTAAATATTCCCGATGGGACGGCACACAAATTGTAAGATTGATGTCCTGGGTTCTATAGTACGTGTTACGTATTGTCGATATGTTGGCAATAGTGTAACTTTGAAATAAGTTCACTAACCACTAAGTAATGCAGGCATCGTTACAATGAGACACAGGATACATTAATGTAAATTAAGTAAAATAAACGCGAGTCCAAGTACAGTCTGTATTCCAATGTAAGAGATTGGGCAGTCGCCAAAAAGTGACATTTTGTCATCACTGTTACTTTGTTTCTATGGAAAATTACGAGAAAATATAGATAATTAGCTTGTAACATTCCAGGTATTATTAGTAAACAGAGTATTTTTCAAGTTAATTACCGAAATATCTTAAAGTGATTTTCTTTTGCTTTTCCTGACATTTTTTTATTACGTAAATAATCCGGTTTAGAGTTGTTAAATATTTTTATCATATTGAAAATATTTGGCGTTCATTTTGTAGAAATTCATTATTCACAATTAAATGAAACTACGTGATGTAGTATTATTTCTACTTTCTTTAAGTTCTTTACCGCAACCTAGGTTTCGTTGTATTACAACATCTTCAGGTGGGCTATAAGAAAAGATGATTGAGATGAAGAAGATATTTTTATCATAATAAATACAATAGTTTAATAGAAATACTATATACCTTTATTTTTTTGCCTAGGTATGTAGAGAAATCCATCCTAGTCCAAGTTCTAGTCGTATTTAACAAGTTTTATGTCATAATTGAAGTATTCAGTTTTCGGTGCAATTCAGATTTAATTGATTTTGCTTGTCTCTATTTTTAATCACATATTCAAATTTTATTTATAACAACATAGCATTTATTTGTGAGCCGTTGACTTTACAATGTTTAACATTTGCTTTTGTGGTATTGACGCAGCTCATACTCGTCCGATATTAACATAATCGGTTTCCAACGAAACATTGCCGAATGATGTATGTGATGTATACATATTTTGAAGTTTATTAATATAATTTAAACATGAACTATTAACCGTCTGTCTGAATATCAATTTCAAGCTAACAAAACACGCGGCTACTTTTGCATATAGAAGAAAAATCGTAATAGAATTTGAAAATATTATTCATTCAAAAATATTGAATGTCTACAATGGAAATGCAAATTTTATGATGCACATATATTTTGTGATGCACGATATAGAAGAAATGGCGTGAAAAGAAGAAGCATTATGAACTTATTACTTTATCTTGTATAAGTAAATATTTCTTAGTTTTGTTATCGAAAAAAGTTATATTCTAAGATAATATTTAATTCTAGAGCAGATTTTAAATTATATATATATATATATATATATATATATATATATATATATATATATATATATATTCCTTGAAAAATAGTGACGTGAAATTGAAACAAATGAACATACAAACAAACTCACTTTCGCATTTAAAGTATTTAGTATATTCACATTTTCGACGAAAAATTGTTGCCAAATTTTCTATAAACTCTGGGAATATAGTACAATGATTTTCATATAAAAAAATAGAACAATCTTTCATATACGCTTGATTAGTTTAAGTTTATATTATAAGCTTGATTAGTTTTATTAGTTTCATATAATTACTTAATGAAAATTGGCTTTTCGCAACTCATTCCTCGCCAAAATCGCTAGAATGTTAAGTTTAAAGGATTCATACAACGATTTAATTTTGTTATATATTTTCATAATAATAATTACTTTGATTTTCATTTCAATTTTCGACAAATTCTCTAGGTGTTACAAGTATCGGGAAAAATATATAGAAAGTTGCATTAAATTAAATTCCGTGTAACATAAAAAGAATTCGCTGTCAACATATAATTTCCATATAAAACACATACTCAACAATGAAGTAGCTTTCAGTAGGAATGGAATACAGCCTTTTCGTTGACGTGTTAACAGATCACATTGATTCATCTCCATATTAAAAAAGAAATATTTAAATATTTAGTTATCAGCGATCTTAAAGGAATGAAAAATAAACGACTACGAGACGCCTGCGGTCACGATAAAGGGCAGTAAACAACCATAAAACGATTGTAATAAAATACTTAATAGCTATGCTCACTGCTCAGGTGTAAAGATTTAAGAATTATAGGTCAAATTAAAGGGTAACCGTTGAGTCATATTTGCATAATTTTAAGTTTGCAATAATCTATGTAAGTTGGTTTTAACACTTCAATGATATGAATGTAGAAGAGATTGCATGAAAAATTAATGAAATTTTCGAATACAAATTTAAAGATTTTTCCTTTATATTTCTTACTTTATATATGGAGTATAGACACCAAATATAGAATTGCTTTCGTCTCCAGTAGCATTCGGGAAGGTTATTGTACAAACCGTATTACAGAAAGCGTAGCGGTGTGCTTTCTATTGCCGACCAGTGCGCTAGACGAGACTTTCGTTCTGGATAAAATTTGGATTTTTTTATATTTTTCAGAAATTCCGTTTTAAAATTATATTATTTGGGTACAACATTTTCTTTTTAATATATTTTTTCTGAACCAACTATCGAAGTTTGGTTTCTGTAGTTCCTAAATATTTGTTATGAATTAATATTCATTTATCATTGAGTAAAGTAGATTTTTATTACAGAAACACTATTATAGTTTTGCAATATAAAAAGTCGCCATGTTTTTTATTATGAGATTCTGCGAGTGAACGTGCGGCAGAACGTTGACTCCTTAAGTATTTGTGAATAATAAAATTGTCGTAATTAAACATTATTTTCCTCCAAAAATTAAATAACTTCTGAAATTCTTTAAAAGATCACTATTTTATCTTTTGCAAATAATTGGTGATTACTTTTTCTATAATTTGAAAATTTCATGAATAATAAATTGCTTCAACTAATGTATTATACATTCAGTTTTACTCGTTTTATTTATAGTAGTCATTAACAGCTTAGTTTTTATATCAACATCGTATTCATGAATTCACATCTCTTCCGTAGAAATCATTTTAACAATTTTACACTACTATAAAATTGCATATTATGTACGGCTGCCAAACATTTGACTGTAATAAATATTAACAATACACAAGTCTAATATGCACATAAATACATTTTTTTGTTATAATATGTGAAAGTGTCTTATAGAAGTACATGCTCTTCCGTGTTCAATAATAAAATCGGCTCGCTACGTAATTATATTGTATGTATAATCTGTAATGTATTGTAACTGAAATTAATGTACTAATTGGACATTTTTTAAATGGCAAACGCGTTTTTACCTCACACGATATTTCATACGTCAGATAATTAAGTCTGTCTTTTAGTTGCTCCTTACCTGTCTTATATGTGTCGCCATAACCCATCTAACAATAAAAGCTTCGAATAGATGACGAATATATTTGTTTAAACTTGAACTTGTGTGAGAAGTTTATTTACGCCTTGCGGTTAAGCCTTAGTCATTTTTTTAATTAGATAACATTTTTACCCGGTGCCGTCTGTATTTTATTGATTTAACCGTGACTAATGCCAACGTTCGCATAAGACACGATAATTAAAAGCAAAAAATAAAAATTGTGAGCCTGTCAAAAGCTCGGCCGACTCAATGAAAGTGATCCGTTAGCGACGTTAACGTTTGCCGCGGCGGCGGTGTGTACACACCCTAATGCGAGCTGCCGAGCCGTTAATTGACCTCTCGAGTATTGCAAACGTCTTAACTAAGTACATCTTTTTTTATGCCAATGTTTATATGTTTAATCTGTTCGTTTGTTTGAACAAGATATTTCAGAGGTGTGTCTCTGTACATTTCGTGAGATACATATTAATATGCCTCTTTACGCGAGGATACATCTGTTTATGAATAACAGTGACATGTTGATTTAGTACTGTCTCGTATTACTGTGTAAATGACAGGTTTCTTTATACTACATAGGTAACTTTTATAGTTTTAATTAAACACCTTTAAAAGAATATAAATATTTTTCTTGCGTAGTAATGATTGAATTTTAAGAAATAAAAACATAAATTCTATGTATATATATGTATATATATATATACATATATATATATGTGTGTGTCTGTGTGTGTGTGTGTATATATATATATATATATATATACATATATATATATGCACACACACGGTGCCCGGGAATAGATGTCGGACAAAGAAAGACGCTATTCGTTGGCTATAAAGAAAAAAATTGTCGTTAAAATAAAACGTAAAACACGCCCTTTTTCTAATTGTGTGCAAAAAAATATTACACAAACTCTTTTTAACGCACCAAAGACTTGCCCGGATTGCGGTTTTTGCTTGCAGTAGTGATGTCTTCGGATTTGTTCGCGAGTTATTCCCCCGAGTGTTTGTCACGTTTATAGTTAATTAATTATTTTTATGTCAACTGTAATGAATAGTGAATATACTTTCTCTATAAAGTATAACAGAAAATATACATAAATGCGTCAGAATAGTTGATTTCAATTTTTAATCATTTGAAAGTATTAACACAAAAGCTAAATTTATATATGGCAAATTAGTGATAGAGTAAAAGACATAAGAGTCGGAGCAAAGGTAAAGTAGGGTTCTGTAGCTGTTTCTACCTCTTAGAATTGTTATTATAAGTTAACAAAAACCGTTAATTGAAAGTTTTAGAATAAATTGGTAGCATTTTATTAAATTTTTAATTACCTTGAGTTCATTTATGCTTTTTAAATGCTTGATTGAAAAATTAGAGAAGTGATGAAAGCTATTGTGCATAATAATTCGGAGCTTAATATTAGCTACAGGAATCTTAAAATAAATAAAAACCTTAACTTAATTTTGAAAGACTTATTCAATGATATCCTTCTCGATATGGTACACAATAAAAATTCTTTTCCCAGAATATGCATCTCATACAATATTTTGTTGCATTTTATCTGAGATTCCTGTTTAAAGAATCTACATGTAAAATTTAATGCATATGAATCTAAGACTGCAGAAACTTTGAGATTGTGAGAGACGAGTGAACGGGCAGAATTGAAGAAAGAATTGATGAAGTTATAAGGGCTCTTTATTTCATTAGGGAACCCGAACAGAAAATTATGCGAATTTAAAAGGGAATTCTTCAAGAATTGTAAACGTATAAAAATCTAACGTGCATTTCTAAAATGCTAAAAATGAAATAAATTAATTTTATATAATCAAAGTGCTTTTATGTTCAAACTAAGGCTCTGCTATTCCTTGCTCATGAATTACCTATTATAACACATTTGCAAGACGCAATATAGAAAAAGTACGAATCAAATAAGGCATTTGTCGCAGTACAAGCAAAGTAATGATAACACGTTGACAATAACTAATACTAGACAACTCCGACACAGGTGCGAAACTAAATATATCGTAAAAGTAGTTACATATTAGTTCGTTGTTATTAGTTCGTTGATAGTAGTTATTAGTGCGTTGAAGTATGCGCAGCGGAGAGATTCAACGCGCAGGTACGACAAAATCTTAAATATAATTTTCCGTACACCGTACAAACTTAATGGTACTTTGTCGTTTTTAAAATTATAATAAGCATGTTCACTTGTTGCATGTTCACACAAAAATATTGTTTATAATTCACTAAAAATTCACGTAGGTATAACAAATACTGTTTACACTTGATAAAAAATAAACGTTTGGCGGTTTAGGGTGCCTCAAAACGAAAGGTAGAATTTAACTACTTTTAAAACTATAGAATTTGACAGTAGCTTTTTATCCAAAAGTTCGTAACAAGTTAAAACATATTTCATGATTTATATTTGTCTACTTATATTTAGACCTGTAAGTTAAGTGTCTTGCTTATAAGGCGTAGGGACACTCATTCAATTTTCAGCAGTTGACGTCACAATTTTTAAGATATTGTTTTAAATATTTAAAATGTTAACGCACAATTATAAATGTTTTCAGTATTTTTATTCGAAATTTTCAATTCAATGTTATTTTAGATATTTTTCATTCAAATTCAAAACGCTTTTCTGTATTTCAATCGAAAATATTGTTTTCTATTTTATTTTTGGTATTTTTTCGTCTATTGCTAAAAAAAGAAACCCGTTCCAATCGAAACCTAATATTTTTTACCTTTGAAAAAAGTCGACAATATTTTGGACACAACTTTTTTTACGAACTTAAAACTTCAAATTGTATCACATACGAACAGAAAATACATTATTCATTATGATTATGCTAAAAACAAGTTTCGACATTTGAGTTTAACGGCCTGTTCCACGTTATTTAATTTTTTTTTATGAACGTTCGAGTACATCGCATATAGATGCATACCGGCAAGAATGTTGTATGTTTCATTATAAAATAGAACACTTCGAAGAGCAAGAACAAAAAAGACATCGTGTTTTTTTATTTTTCTTGTACAGCAGTCACGGCAGTTATATTTAATATATTTGTGACTTGAGCAATATTTAATAAACAGATTCTAAAAAAGCATATAATATGCATGACGCATAAAATATGCGTCATTATATTTCTTTACCTCACATTTATTAAAAAGCAATACAATTTCCACTCTGATTATTTGGACATTAAAAAAAGGACACCTTCGAGTTTACATTTAAAAGCGATTTACGAGCTTAACATAAGGCTTACCTACTTATAAACTTATCGAAAGAAAATATTTCATTACTATTAAATAAGAACATCTTCGACGTGAACAAAACGTAGTCTGTACATTTAACAATATTGTATCTGAGTGGATATGGAGTGAATGGAAAACATTTTAAAAAGAGCTATTTATTTAGCCTATAAAAGAATAGTAGAAGCCTGAAAACCTATTTTTAGAATTTTTGTCTGTCTGTATGTTAATCTGTTCTTCAATCACGGGAAATCACTAGATGTATTTACGTAAAAACTACCTGTGCTTTGTTGAAATTCGGTATGATAATAGTTTATACATTCGAGCAATATACAGGATACTTTCTATTGGGATATTATACATACTTAGTGAATATTATGATATTAATACTGCCAGCACCATTTAATAGCGTTTTAGTAAACTTTATACTCATAGATATATTACGATATGGTACTGCTAACGCCATCTATAAGCGTTTTATTAAACATTATTTTTATAGAGTTCTGAACTTTTCGTATACCGAATTCCACATAAAGGGTGTAAGACGTAACTGAACGCAATACGAAGAATGAAGCAAGCGTTCTTAAAACTTAATTACTGAAAAATAGGTATACAAGTACACACAGTAATTGTGGATACCTATCAGAACCTGATGTCTTTTCACTCCTGTATTTCCACCGCTTCCTTCTCGGCAGTAGGGGACATGAGAGCGTAGATAAATAAATATACCACTTACATAATTAACGATTAAATTCAAAATATGTACAATCCCCCACCACATTCCAAAAGCGATTCGTAAACACGACATGTTATTAATTAAATGTAAATCATTAAGTAATTAAGTAGTTATCGCTTCAAGTATTACTAACACAACGACTCGCCGATAACTGGTCACATTAAAGTGTTAAAAGATACACGTAGACGTAACACGAGCGGTATCTCCATGTTAATAGTGTTTAAAAAAATCGTCCAATGTTGATGACATTACTAGATGTCAACGACCCGCTGCTGAGATCCATCCTCCCACTCGTCGAGGTCGACAGCCGCCCGCCAGCCCAATATACGGCTTATATACTTTATCATTATGCCATTGACAATAATCTCGAGCCTATTATGCTAATCGAATTGAAGAACCACAAGCGTGAGCTATCGAATTTTGTTTTACGACAACTTCAACGCGCAAGTGGCGCACTTGAAATACGAGTGCCACTGCAGCCATTGTCTGGTTATGTGCTAAATTCTTCGTCTGGTTGTGTGCCTACTTATCTCGTTTATGTCTAGTTGCTGTTAACGGTTGCACATTTATGTTTTTGCGATTTGTTTTGCATACATTAAAAATGTATTTGAGATACAAGTAAAATATTTCAAAAGTTTAGATGTAATATTTCCTGTTTATTTTTTTTTAAATTTATTACTCCCAAATCGCCTTCATTTATAAAGATTATATTAATATCGATATCGGTTTATTATTTTCTACTCTATATGCTCAAATATTTTTAATAATGGCCACAAAATAATTACAACATTCGAATTTTTAAACAGTTTTTAAGAATATTTTCTGACATTAATATACTTTATACTATGGTTTAGTTTTATTAACACTTTAGGAAAAATATTAACATACATTATTTTATTTCCTTTTTCAAATTTTCTTGTTGATCGTTTGAGCTTTGTTATTATAATACATACTTAAGTATTGAATATATTTGGTGTTAATTTTGTATAAATTCATTATTCACAATCAAATGAAACTACGTGATGTAGTATTATTTCTGCTTTCTTTAAGTTCTTTACCACGATCTAGGTTTGGTTGTATTACAATATTTTCAGGTGGGCTATTAGCAAAGATATAATATATAATAGCAAAGATCTTTGCTAAAAGCCCACCTGAAGATGTTGTAATACAACGAAACCTAGGTCGTGGTAAAGAACTTAAAGAAAGTAGAAATAATACTACATCCATTTAATTGTGAATAATACTTAAGTTTATGAACCATTTATGGATGTGCGTAAAATGAAAGCACGTTTTCCTTAAAAATGTTGACAATCAGATATGTTGCTGTATTTTTGTTTTGTGGTCTTCTTTTTGACATTTAAATCTGGAGCAAGATTAATTCTTAAGGTGTTTCAAATCAAATTGCGTAAATTTATTTATGAAAACCCAAGTGTGAAATATATTATAGCCATAGTTTTATTCGACACTGGTACATAAAGCACACTCTGTCACGTCAATTCGCACATAATAAATGCAAAAAAATATTCAAAGATAAAACAAACAAACAAAAAGTAACAAAAAAAACAATATTATGAATTTATAATTATACCATCGGCCCATGAGTCAACTACAAGCCAGGTGAATTAAAATAAATATTAGAGACAACTAATAATTCAATTAATACAAAAATAAACATCAATACAAAGTTAGTAATTTTAGCATATGAAAGTGGATATTATTAGTAACATTCAGCTAATAAGCACGTTCGTTAAAATTATTTTCACTCAAAATAAAACTTTTATATATTAAGACGCAATTCGAAAAATTATGTAAAAAAAATCCTTTACTTTCTTACAATAAATGAAGAGCGCTGTGGATTAAATACAATCATGGTCTATCGAGAATAGATGAGCAACAAGTTCCGAACAAAGTCAGGAAGCGAAGAAAGGCGAGACATAGAGTACCTACGTTCACCAAATACAAATCATGTTATCCAAACTAATAAAAACAAAATAGTATTATTCGAGATTATAAGATTTGATTTTTTAAAGTTTTCCACAATGCAATGTCTATATATAATAGGTAACGATGTTACATTCCCCCTAATAAACAATATTGTTTATCAAGGAGTTTTTAATAAAAATGTCAGTATTCTGAATAGATATTTAATCTATTTTGAAGACATATCTACATTTTTATATTTAAAAAACTATGTTTAAATTCGTAAGTTTGTTTATATGTCAAACTTTTCAGATTGTTTTTTTTATTTTTGAAATTACCAAAGGTCATGTTAGGTTTTTACGACGAAAAATATAACATATTAGTCTTTATTCGTATTGGCACCAGGCGAAACCGTGTCGTGATCGGTAGCGAGTACAAAAACACATAAGCGCCATGCTTTACTGCGCCAATAGGTTACGCGGTTATAACAATTCTAAATGCACAAAGTTTTGTTCAAAACAAAGGCTTCCTTTTTTCCGTTAACAAAACCTTAAATCATTTGTTAATTTTAATTTATTCATGTATTCGTATCTTTTGTTTAATTTGACGCGGACATTGAACAAACGGCTGACCTTTGTACGCTTTCACAACATTCTTTTCTCGGAATTGTGTTAACGCTTTAATGATAAAGAAACTTTCATTCTAATGAATATAGATTTAATTTCGTGTGTTTTTCATATGAGAATCTAAATCTTACACGATTGTAGAAAATTTGTTTAAATTTCGGCCGAAAAATAATTCATGCGAAAACAGTAAAAATATCAATTTTTATGATACAGGACTGGAATGAAATGAAAAATAATGTAAAATTTATTTTATCAACGTGACGGCGGTCAGTTCAGTGATGAAGAAGCGCCGTATCGATTCTTTCTGCGTTTATCTATCAATATTCCGCAAGTTTCAGCGAGACTTGTTGGCGTGTGATCGACAGGCGACATATAAATGTTCAAATTTCAACTCGGTCAGGGTAACAATAGACGTATGTGCCTACCATTTTCTTTGCCATTCCCTTCCTATACATTACAAAAACGCACGTTAGTTTTTTAAAAATGCCTACCGGCAATTAGAGCTTTATGCAGTCTAATGGTGGATAAAGACAAACAAATAATTTTGAGCAGGACTTGAATCCGGTGCTTTCGCGGTTAAAGCTCCATGGTTTTTACCACTATACAAAATAAATCTTTTAACGTTTTCTTCGCCGACATGCATTTCTTTTTTAAGGATTTTATATTTCTAGCAAGCAATACTAAACGTCTCACATAGCTGAAGTTTATCATAATGATAATCCAACTGTAGTTCTATTGCCCTAAAACTGCTGGAAATTTTTGATAGGAGAACCATGCGACGGATGTAGGTATTAATATTATTTTAACATTTTCTCCATATTTGAAAAACTTGCAAGTTCTCGAACTGAAAGTGGAAATTGAAAAAGTCATCAACATTCATATCATTCGAGACAATGGTAACAAAGACCTGATGACACATCTGACCACAAAGCTACGTGTCTCACACAAATTTGCTGCTACGACATTTTAAAACGTCTCTTCCAAGTTAGTTTTAAATCTGATTTTAAAATGTCCTACGCAGATTTTGACGCATAGTTTATGTTGCCATATATTCTATTTCTAACATATCTAAATATTTAATACGTGTTTTATTTCATTCTTAAACTTAATTATTAACCCATCGCCATATATTCTATTTATAACATATCTATATATTTAATAAGTGATTTATTTCATTCTTAAACTTAACTAAAAATTATTAACTTAAGATTTCCTACATTTTATGAAATGATTATTGGGTAGAGAGAATTGGTATATGTTTACACTATATCTTAGAATACATTAGGAAAAATGAGTACGGGTACGAGGGTTCCATACATATTTAAGCACTAATAAACATTTAATGGTACAAAGAATTTCTTTTAAACTATTTATAAATTTTCATGGGGTAAATGTATCACCTACTATATCTTTTACAGGCTTTAAAACACGGTGCATATTACAAAAATCATAAGACCTAAAAAATTGCTATAGTTTTTCTACAACCTTCGCACAGGCTTGTAAAAAAGAGTATGTTTTTCATAATTTTAGCTTCAGTAGTTTCGAAAAATATATTTCAGTATATTTTATAAATACTTAAAATTAGGAAAACAATATTTTTGAGACTTTATTTTAAGCCCCTTTAAACAATATCCCATACTATATATAATTTTTAAAAAATTGCTACTTACTTTGCCTCCTCTAAAATTTCCATACAAATATGTCTGAGTGTTAGATATTGAGATATATGCGGATTAATATGTTTTATTACTATGCTGAAATCAATTTCCCACGTCAAGCAGTTTCTGAGAAAAACTGCTGTGACAAACAGAGAGACACGTGACTGATCTTAGAAGGGTTCCGTTTTTACCTTTAAGGTAAAGGCGACTCGACTTTATCGTTTTTTAGGGTTCATTGATATCAACATGGATTTTTCTAATTAAGAATTCTTCTCTACAACATTCACTATTCCATAAAAAATTATTTAAAACACGGTGGGAAACAGACAGACGAGCTAACAAGTAATCATAATGAGAAAGTACCTTTGTTTTTTATCTTTTATTTCCGTTATTTTGTTTGATTTCCGTTATTTTAAATGTGTGAACAGATGCATTTTTATCATTTTGGATATGTGCTTTTTCTCCCGATTCAAACTTTTTCCTTTCACGTGCAAGGCGACTCCAGATTCTACAACTTGCTTGCCTTAAATGGAATCTTAGCAACAAATTAAAAGTTTACGTTAAAAATCCAACACCTGAGCGATCGACTTTTTAGAAAAAAACTAGTGTTATAAAATAATTAAGTAAAATTATTTTGAAGCAACAAATTAGTCTACGCTTACACAAATTACGAGACTAATAAAAAACGATGAAAAAAATGCTATATCACGACGCCCAGTCATTGAACGATCCCAGAGATTAAAAGCCTATAGTAACATTTGAACTGCTTTCTACTAAAAAAAATAGTTTAAAAAACACTGCAGATTAAAATTGCGATGCGTATCTTTTAATAAGTTAACGGAGTCGAGTTTGTTCGAGTTAATGCCGTCAAAAAATAACCGTTAAAAAGCTTTGTGCAATTACTTCGCTCAGACACTTGGAGCTATTAAAGTTAATTTTCGATTACAGATAATCAATTTATATTTCTTACAAGCACACAATCTATATTTTTTGTGCTTTCCAGTTTTTGTAACAGAAGCTATTATTAATGACTATTATCTAAAACAAAAAAGAACACGAAATATGTACACGCTGTTTAGCTTTGGCGACATTGACATTTTCAGCAGTCGGTAACAGGCAAACTTTTAATGTTTGTGTGATTAACAAAAATAATTCATAATCAAGTTATATGTTGTAAAAGGTTTAGTAATTTATTTTCGACAAAACAGAAATGGACATATCGTGTTGGCAGTGGCTTATTATTAATTCAGATAAATAAACCAGCTGGTTTAAACAAAAAGTTTAAAACTTCACCCAACACAAATTATCTCATTCACATTTAAAAAGAACCAGACATTTCGTTTTAACAGTGGCGTATCAGCAAATCAAACAAAAATAGAGCAGCTGAGCATAGTAATATATGTTTTGCACTCCGCCTAACACAAATTAGTTCAATCAATATCTGTAACTTAAGGTTATAGAATATGCGAGGTTTAATAATTTAGGCTTATCATCTATCCTCATTGAGAAATTCGTTTAAGACTTTAATACTTTGTTCTTTTCACAAAAAATATAAGAAACAAGAAATCTGTTATAAATATTACACTGCCTGACAAATATAAATAGTAACAAAAAAAGTAAGTTATGATGATTAGCGATTGTAACTAAAAATATGATGTTAGCCATTAAGCGAAAAAGTGTGATTTAAACTTATTATAACTTTTACTCACTAAATAACTAGAAGTATTGTTTATTAATCTTGTGCTTTTTAATACTTATTTATTTCAATAATCCGGAGTTCGAAATTATGGCAGGCTTAAATAGAACCTCAAAATTGAATATTCAATTACATTTAAACAGAAATTGAGACCATAGTTGCCAAAATTTTAGTGAAATCGTCAAAAGTAGAAATATTTTCTACTAGTGATTATAACCACGTGTAACAATAATATTCAAAATGTATTACCTACCAAGCCGTATCTACCCTCGCAATGGAACAAAGGACACGTTTAATATAAATTAGGCGTTTCCTAGTCATGAAGTAGTGTACCACCCTTAATGCGGTGCTCTAAAAAGTCGAGGCCATCATAACGTGATGAAATTCTGGACTGGGACGCAAAAGTCACCACATATGTAAACTTTAAACAGCACCTCCCACTTCCGCTCAGCAGGAGATGGCAATAACGTATAATAAGATAAACGATAATAATATTGGCTATTTAAATCCAGAACTTAATTTAAAATTATAATATTATATTGGAAATACCCGCATTCGCGAGAATGTAGTTCGGCGATGACAATACGCTTCTTTTGTTTTGTTTTGGATCCATAAAAACCCACCGCGTTGGCAGCGCGATGATACATTCGCGAAGTTATTTCCTGCCAATGACTCAGATAACCCTTTAATCGAATTGATCGGCTTAATGCTTACAATGAATTTAATACTATAGTTATAAGTTAAGTTTATTTTTCATTATTAATATGTGCACCGCATAAAAATAATAAAAACCGTAAACATAGAGTAGAACTCGCTCTACGAGAGTTTTGTATACACGTATAATAACATTTAAAGGTATTTAGGTTTCTATTAAAATATTCATAAACATTATTCCTCACGTAAATATATTATCAAGTATGCTATCACAGGCGTAAAAATGTCATAATTTCTGAAAAATTATGAAATTCAAAATAATTGGCATTATTTTTCGGTGAACTTTAGATGAACTTCTAGTAACGTTGTTTTTTCATAATTTCAACTTTATCACTTTCGAAAATGGCGGTAGGACATGTATTTGTGGACATTTTTAGCAATATCTCCATTACATGCTATCTTACATAAAATTGGAAATAATAGTTTTGATGTTGTTATACGTCGCTATTTCAATTGATGTTCCATACAGTGAAAAAAAAAACTAAAAAAAAATTTAGTACTTTATTAGTCGATTTAAAATTACCATATGAATATTTTTTGGCGTTACCTAGTTTTAGTATCGAGCCATATGCGGGTTAATATTTTTTATGACTACGGTAAATTTCTAGTCTCTAAATGAAATACTTTCTGGGAAAATGGTTATGACAAATATAAGATAGATGTACGGACACGCGAATGAATCTTATAAAGTTTCGTTTTCTTTTTCCTTTTGTAGTACGGAACCTCGCGAATGAG
The DNA here is from genome assembly GCA_039881145.1 of Druceiella hillmani. Classification (NCBI taxonomy): domain Eukaryota; kingdom Metazoa; phylum Arthropoda; class Insecta; order Lepidoptera; family Hepialidae; genus Druceiella; species Druceiella hillmani. The sequence continues at coordinate 45,652,055 of JAYKKI010000003.1, forward strand.
GAATTTATCGCATTTATACATACATGAATAGCTACATTTGATATTAAAATCAATGGATGGATGGAAAATACAAAAGAAAAAAAATATTTATACGTAAAACATATTCGGTATAATAATAAATACTCAAAACATAGGTGACTTAAACATAATAAAATAAAGATTTCCATAATATAGATATTGAATGTATGAAACGAAAGACTTTTCCAAATAATAAGCATTGATAAAATTTTATTCGTGTTAAAATGTTCATCGTTGCTATTATGATAGTTTTGTTTTACTTATTGTAGGTTAAAACTTTGAATTAATAATAAGGCAGTTTCTTGATCATTGATTCTTTGTCACGTTAAAGATCCACGATGTGTTTCGTCAGCCATAAAAGGATCTGTTCCTTATTTTTTGCGGTTAAAATCATTGTCGTGTGACAGTAAAAAAATAATAAAATTTTTTATTGAAAATTATTGTTTTTTTCCGACCGTTAAAGTAACATAAGTTTAAGAGTTTTTTAAAATAATTTTTTCGTTTTTTTTTAAATAAAATGAAGTGTGGTGAAATACCTACTTTTCCCGTAATGTTAATTTTTTGAGAGTGATTTTTACCAAAAATAAACGGTAAATAATTTTTCTTTTTTTTCAAAATGTTAATGTAATATACTTTTACAATTATTTAGTTTCTTAGACAAATCGCTAGATGCGTTTTTAAAAAAAAATTAAATGTGAAATTAATACTTTTCCCATGATATTAATTATACAATTTTTGAGAGTAATTTTTAAGTTAATTTTACATTGACTTAGTTTTTTAGATAAATCGCCAGACGCGTATTTTTAAATAAAATGAAAGGTGTGGTGAAATAACTAATTTTTCTGTAATGTTAATTGCACAATTTTTGAGAACGATTTTTGTCAAAATGTTAAATTATTTTTAAATTTTAAAATAAATAAGATATTTATAGTATAGTATAGAATATATAGTATAGAATAAAATATAAAAAATTGAGGGAATTTCCATACATTGTAGGTAAATCGTTTAAATACACGCTTATAGCTTGGTAGATAAACTTGCCATCTTCGAAAACCGATTTTTCGGAATTGAATAAAAATAAAATGGGATGAAGGAAACAAAAGCTCGATAACATTTAAAGATGGATTTGAATGACTTTATAAATAAAATGTATTAAATTATTACTAAAGCTTTAGTCGAAATTCTATATATAAAACGAATTAAAAACATTATTTCAACATCAAAATCACATTTTTCACAGACCTTCCCACCGATATTATGAAGTAAATAATCTGTACAGTAAGCTGGGAAGCCCAAGTTATTAATAATTTATCAAAGTTTCCGAAAGATTTTCCCAGTTTTCCGTAGGTATAGGAAATTGTCAGCACCTATTTGATGCACTTCATTTCATTTATTCACTTTATTTCGTACATTTTTAAAAAATAAAGGGATGCAGTAGCAGCGAAGTTTTACGTTGCGACACAGTTTCTACTATGCACTTTTACATTTTTTTTCATTTTGTAAATCAATTTAAAAGCAAGTAGATGAATCGAGAAACTAAATAAAAAATACTTGTAGATCCATCCCAAAGTAATAAAAAAAGTCATAGTATTCAAAACGAGAGGGTTCGAAGTCGCTTGGAGAGATTTCTGAACATGATTTATATATATTTAGATGAAAATCAAATGAATCAGATAAATCAAATGATGAGGTACATAAGTAACTGTTAATTATGATGAGCAGTGAAAAACCTTTGCAATGTAGTTTTGAATGGAAAAGTTACAAAAATACATAATTTTAAAATCGTCATATCGTTTAGCTTTCCTTTGGAACCGGTTTTTCATTGAAAGTGTAAATACCTTACACTTTAATTTCTATGTTTCAAACTTAAGATTTGTTTAATTTCATTAAAATATTCATTTTAATATTAATCTCAAAAACTGTGCCAGTCCAAATTGATCGTAGCTACCAAATCTGCCACAAAAAAATGGATAAACTTATAATAGTTTGTATTATTTTCAAATTCTACTTCAAACTTACTGTAGACCAAGACGAAATAATATTAAATTTGGGATATTTTTCAACGCCAGTTCTAGGCATTTAAAATTATTTATTTTAAACAAGATCTGAGAACGATTATGATTTTCAAAAACAAATGTGCGCTTGTTCATTCATTATCATTGCACTCTGTCGACTTGATTGTAACTGAGTAGTGCTACTAGCCAGTTGCGCTACAGTCCATTGCGGTCTCGGGGCTTCTATTGTAAATATTCCTATATCCTCAGCATGTATTTCCATTGTAATCATTCCTTCGCTTTCTGCTTTCATGCGTACACGTCCAAAGTTCGGAGGTCAGCCTCAACATTGTGTGCTCCTTTGAATCTGGGGCGACCAGGAGAGCGTTTGCGTCTTCGCTGTAGATTATTTTTCGCTTTTCGCATTACGTGAGCAATTTCTCGACAAGCGAGCGGAAATCGTATACGGATTCTCACGATGCGCTGCGCCGTGAAAGACGACCAAGCTCTATTTCTAGGTGACATGCCCAATGCAATCGGCCTTTTCTATCTCTGCAATAATTGTCAGTTGTCCATAAAATCGGTATAATTCTTGATTTGCTTGTATGACATATGGATCCTAAAATTTCTCCTAGCACCTTCGCCCTCCCTCTGAACCTTAAGAAGGCGCGCATCTCTTCAGATTACCATATATGTTTTACTCCCATCTATGACCGCTGATTTTATCACGCAGGTTTTACTAGTTTCCAAGAAATAACTCTGCTCCTCAAAATCTTCATACCAAAGACGTGTTGATCTCAAGTATTTGAAATATTGTGCTCACTCAAATTAGCAGCTTTTAAAATTTAATACAAAGAGGTACATCGTCCTGTGGAGCTCGACTCATAATCATATACTTATGTATTTATATCTTGGTGCATTGCAAGGTCAACCTCCAATGCACATTTGGGAAAATACCTTGAAGACATATTTCAGCTCCCCGAGAAGAGTAACATCATTGGCATATGCAAAATATTGAAGTGGTTGCGTGAATAAGGTGTCTGAAGGGTGTTTCACTTTTGATGAATATCTTAACTTTACCAAAGGTTTTACCAAAGGTATTAACTTTATGCCTATCTCTTTCACGGCCAGATAGAAAAGCATGCAAGATAAAACATCTCTCTACTTCAAACTCTAACAGAAAACTCACATGGGTATTGCATCACTTTAACTCTACATTTCAAATTCTTCAAAGTCTCCAAAATAGTTCTTTTGATCTTGTCGTACGGCATCTTGATGTCAATGTAAAGTTGGCGAAATGGAATGTAGTGTTGTTAGAACCTTTCCATTGGATTTCGGATTAAGAAGATATTGTCGATAGTTGATCTATCTCAGCGGAAGCCACATCCAACTATGCCTCAACGTTTAGAACAAGTCTCTTTTCAAGAATCTTTGTTGAGAAATTAAAAGGCAAGTTTAATTGTGAAATGCCTCTGCAGTTGATTTGTCAGAGGTTAGATATCTTTTTGTGAATGGATGTAATAAATTTTATATGCCAATAGTTAGGCATTAATTGTTCATTCCAAATTCCTTAATAAATTTATACCATTTATAGGAGGGGTGGTCTCTTGTAAATGGTCCTTGGAATTTCAATAATACAGCCATCTGATCATTACCAGGCTCCTTCTCTATTTTTATAACATTGATATGTTATTTACTTCTGCTTACGAAAGGTTACTGACGTATTGATCTGGTTCACAATACGGTAGTTAAAAGCTGTTATCAGCTTTATTAATATCGTTCAAAACTTAATTATAATGATTAGACGACTTTTCCAAAGTCTTATTCCTCTCCGACAAATGATCGCAAGTCTTATCCTTGCAGAAGGTCAATCTGGCCTGAAAGATGTTTTTTCCTTGAGGTAAAAATCTTAGTTATTTTACCCCTTGGACATTTCTTCATTTCTTTGAATCTTCTACTTATTTTTTTTGCTTTTTCCCAGTCGTTCTCCTTTTCACAGGTTTTGGTGGCTTTCTTTATAACATTTGTAAATCAAATATAGTTTTTCTAGTTTCACTTTGAAGTATCTTCTAACGCTCGTTATGTCTTTCCTCTATAGACCGACTACAACGGTCATCGAAACAAAAAAGATAGATTTGTCGATGTCCGAAAACCGAGGGTTGTCAGTGCAGCAATCTGTGACCACTCTACACACATCTTCCCATTCATCCTCTATTGATCTCGGGCTATTCATCAGCATGCTAATCTGATTACGGTAAATTGTAAGAATCTGAAGAACTGTTCGTTTGGCACAGTCACAAGTTGCGTTTCTTTGACCGTGTTTACAATTGATTCTATTAATCTGTTGGCTGTATTTTTAACAGACTTCAAAAAAGGAGCAGGTTCTTAATTCGTCGGAATATTTTTCAGCGATAATTCTGTTCCGAGTAGACCGATATTGACGATTCTTCTTTTAATTGAAAGAGGGTACCATAGGTGTGGTCCCATATAAATGAGATTATAATCTGATGATGACATCCGGAAATGAACGATGGAACTCCGTAACTAATGGCAGTAAATCATATGATTCAAGATATTTGCTACGGTTAGTTGTTTTTTTTTTTGCAAAATAACTACACCACTTACAAAGTCAGGGTCTAACGATAACTTCTGATATGAACGACGCAACTCCTTTAAGGACATTAGTAAGTCAATCGTGATTAAAGATATTTGCTACTAGTAGTTATTACTTTGTAAAATAACTACAATATCTATCATGTCAGTTACGTTCTGGAGGTGAAAAATGGAACTCCTTATCGGATGGTAGTAAATTAAACGTAATTCAATATATATATTATATATTCAATACTGGTAGTTTTTACTTCTCCTCTCTCCTCACTACTACTCTCCTCCTACTAGCTCCTCAACGGCTAACAATCATTGGCAGCTACTACTCTCACTTCATTACCATGTGTTTTTAATAATCAATTTTAGACAAACAGGAAATTACATATACCTGTAATAGCTTTTGTTCGTGACTTTCAATAATTATCCAATATTTTAACCTTCATTTACCTATCCTTTCATTTACACTGCATGTAAGCAGATACAGTGATTTGGGTGAAAAAATTAAGAAATTGCTATACTCTTAGTAAGATCCTTGTCAAACCGGTTCAATATATTATAAACGCCCTTCAGCATATACATAAGTACTAAGTGTTCACTATCAGAAATTTTATTTTCAGGATTTAAAAAAAAATTATTGATAATATGATCCCTATATTATCAACAATTTTTTTCCATCTGATTAGCAGTTTATAAAGTATTAAATTTCAATGGATTGTTAACATTTTAACCCAATTATTTTCATAAGATACCACGGAAAAACATGAATTACGCAATTTAAATGTACTTTTAAGCGAACAATCTTGTTGTTCTTGTCAAATCGTTCGAATGCGCATAAGTTAACACAGGTTAATAAAATGTTGCTTATTCTTCGGTGGTTTATCCCGGCTTAGTATACCGATTTGGCTTTAAACCCCTGTTTATTTGCGGAGGATTAAATACCAACGGGTTGTTTAAGAAGCGGTTCCCAATGTACACATCTGTTATATTGAAGGATATATTTAAAGTAGGATAACTAGCATAAACTTGTGCCAAGAATATTGAACCCACGAAGTGACCTTGTTTGTAGACGTCCTGCGCCGACCTTCCACGTTTGCCCGCCAGGAAAATATTCTTTTAAGTTGACGTTCAGACGCTCAGTGGCATAATAATTATTGATATATAAGTACTTAAAGTACAGTATATAACACTTCAAGCTGTCTCCTCGCGCAAGGGGAGATGCGGTAGTTAAGTTATTTCTATCTTTACATGCAAAAAGTAATTTTAATTTGAATTAATGTTCGTCGGTTCCATAGTGAGAGCAAGCAACGTATCCATTATGCTATACACGAGGTATTAACAGATATTAAAATCCATAAACAAATGATAGAGAATGAAAAACATCGTTCGTTTAGAAGACAACAAAAAATATCTATTTTTTATGAACGTTTCAAAATTTTCATTAATGTACTAAGAACAAAAATGAATTTAAAGAACTTTTTAAAAACACTCTTTTACTAAGAAGAGTTTTTTCAGATATAGAAAACAATTCAGAATTAAACCGACCTATATTTGGTTGAGCCTTGCCCATTTTTTATCATAAATCCCATTGCTTTCCATATTTCTCAAATCACAACATCTATATATAAAAATATTAATAAATGCATATATTAATGTACTTTATCGCCTATCTATCATGGGCCATAAAGGAACGTGGCCCGCGCCACATTACATCACGCCCACCGTACGATCCCTCGAATGTCTCCGCCAACTTGAGATACCCAGCGTCATCGACGACGTTGTCTAACTATCGTACTCTCGGTCGATAGTACGATATAGTTGATCGAGTCTCCAGGCATACGCAGAAACCCCTCCCCCCCCCTCTGTCTTCCGTCACGCGTTCCATATTCTTCACCCGCCGGCTGTGCGCCTTCTTTATGTTGGTGCAGATGGGCCACGTATCTTTATCATTAGGTCTTATGTCTTTTTCTCACCTATTCAGCAGCTCTTCGTTCCTTCGAGTCATTACCCATATCTTATACCTGTAGGTGACTACTGCCTCTTCCGACAGTCCGACTGATGTATTTTTTATATCTCATTGACATGAATCTTAACTTAAATAGGATGAGTGTGCTGAAATAGCTTTGTTTCTCCTCCTTGATTTTATGATCACATCGTTCAGGTCCACTCTCATTTATAACTGCCCGTTCCTCTGGCAACTTTCTTGCTAGTTTTGAAAAACGATGGCGGACTCGGTCAACACTCACCTTAAGTATTTCAATCATGATCACGAATCCCCCAAAGTCTTGTGATTCCTCATGTCTTTAATGGCCTAAGACTCAAAGAGTGTTTGTTTCTTCAAAACCAGCTATTCTAAGTATTTTTCCTTCTCCGTTGCTCACGTTTCATTATTACTGGAATCATTTAAAACTTCCTAGAAGTTTTCTTCTATCCATCTCTCTCTATTATTCTTCTGCTCTCTATAAGAAGTTTGCTAGCCTTGTTTTCGCACATACATATGCGGACTTAAAACTTTGATTCTTTCGCTTGATTCCGGCATATATTTCTCTGAGTTTTACTTTTGGTACTTTCCTCAATGTTCTCAATTCTCCCACGCTCGCTTTTTTCTCCGAATTACTTTGCCATTCGTCTCTCATAATAATCACCTTGCACTCCCAGTGGCATTCTGCAATGTTTTCTTCCTAGCCTAATTCTGTACTGATAAGTCATCCTTACATACGTTATTCAACCATTCCCTGTCTTTTCCTGCCGGCTCTCTATATCCAGTACTTCTTCGGCCGAATCGTGTATGGCTCTTTTTATTTCTAGCCAATACTCCTTCGTCCGTGGCATCTGTAAGCTCTTCGATTCACGCCTTTATGTATTCCCGAATTCTCTCACTGGAGGTTCTTCACCATAAAGCTCCTTTCCTTGATTATTGAATAATCTCTCGGTAACTAAGATAAAAGACTTAATCGATATACTTTTTGTGTTTGCAAGATCTATTGCTAGTATTGAGAAACTCTATCGAAATTATTACAAAATTTGATACTTACAGCTAAGTAGGTGAAGTTGATAAAAATCATTAATAGGAAGATCAAATTCTCGAGCCACCACGAGATGAATTCGTTATAAAAATGCATTCGCACGTATCTTGCTTTGAATCTTCGACGTCACGATACGATGACGTCAGATAATGGTCGCTTCACAATCTGCCTACTCCCTGGGCCAAACAGTTTAAAGCAGATTTCTTTTATAATCAAAATTTAAATTGTTATTGAAAGCCGAATATTTTGCCTACATTCACTAAACAAGATACAATTTTCTGCAGGAAATGAAAAGAATCTTGAAAGAAGTCTCTAAGATATGTTTTATTTTCTCTGCAATACTTTAAATATTCAGTTTGCTGCTACTTTCAAAGTAATTGTATTCACTTTTTTTGTGCATAAAAGTGCATACAACTCTGAAAGTAACCAGGAAATTTAGTATTTATGATTGGGAACCATTGCAAAGAAATGGCATTGTAATTAATTTACTTGTGAAAATTATTTTAAAAAATAACAAAATAACACAATAGCTGTTTTTAGAATTTTGTAAGCTATAGCCATTTCAGTATTTTGTTTCCTAAAAGGAATCCAGAAACGATTTGCTTCTGTTCCTTTATTATGATTATGCTGTCCTGCCATCCATTCGACAGTCCATTTATCATAAGATACAGATTTACATGTAAGAGTCTCCATTTTAGAATTCTTTAATTGCCTATTTATTACAGATTTTGAGATTGCACACACTCTCCTAACTTTACGGAGATAAATTTTTACTTCTTACTCCTTTGATGGCATTTTTAGACTTTCAGGATCCTGATTGGACTTTTATATGTAACTAAGTGTATGCAGAATCTTGTTAGTGCAAATTTTAACATAGTTCTATCATAACAGATTTATTGAGAAAAGGAATTAAACCCTATTTCTTTATAACCATTATTAATATTAAAATGAAACAGAATATACAAAGTAAAACAATAAATATACAAAATATTTATAAATACATCTTTATCTTCACAATGCCTTTATATCTACTATGCATTTATATATTCTTCTTCTGTTTAATCAAAAATACAATTTCCACCCTACACAATTTGTAGGGTACATTTCCATTACAAGTCATTGAAAGGTTAAGTGAAAAAAATTTAAATAAAGGTGATAAACAACTTTATTGATATTAAAATGTCAAATACTCTTCTATATATAAAAAATATTTATTCAAAACAACATTTGTGAATAAATATCAAGTGCAGGCAACCTTATGTCTCTTTCAGCAGTTAGTTTTACAAATAAAAAAAGTTGACTAGGTTAGCTATCAATGTTTTAAATGTAAATAATAAAAACCTCAACCTCAACCTTATCTATACTTCTCATACGTTATAAAAAATAATGTAATGGTTACTAGTATGAAAAACATTTTAATACCATCTCTTAAATTAACCCCTTGGCATACCACTATGCTCGACAAAATTCGAGCCCATCTGATAGGCAATGGCATTTACTAAACGGATAACCTGATTTTTGGAGTTATTGTATTATGGAGCCGATTGGGCAACCAATGCCAAAAAATGAGAAAAAATAGCATCTTCCCATAGCATTAGTAGTGTTGTAGAGCAATAATTATCCTTTAGTTTAATAGCTACAGCCAGTTATTTTATTATTCTTTTTATATTTTATTTATTATAACAGTTTTGGATTTACCTCATATCATACAATTAATCATTCATAATATATAGTAGAAATAAATATTAAATAATATTATTTGACAATATATGCAATACACTATTAAAGCAAACAGTATATAAACAATAATATAAAGAGTTTGACTCTACGAGTGACATTCCAAAATTTTTAAGGTTGTGTACCTCAAAAGGGAAAACGGAATCATTATAAAATCACTCACAGATGTTTTTTCAGAAATTACTTTACATAGAAACTTGAAAATTTTACATAATAATAAAACATATAAACCTGCACATATCTCAGTAACACTCGAAATTAGTTAGAGGGAAATTAGGCACTTGAAATTTTTTTTTAAATTCTTTATATAGTGTGGGGTATTGTTTGAAAAGGTTAATAATAAGGGCTTGAAGAATTACTTAATTTTAAATAGAAAATCTTCAGAGATTTACTGAAAAATATGCAAAAAAATATATTTACCTTATTTCCAAAACACTCAACCTAAAATTGTGAAAAAATTGAGTTTTTAAAAGCCTGTGCGAAGCTTGCAGATATAGTGATTATCTTACAACTACAGCGATTATCTTAGATCTTATCATTCTTGAAACGTACACCATGTTTTAACGCCCGTAAAATATTTATGTTGTGAAAAAATAATATCTGTAAAAAGTTTAATAGAAATACTAAGAAGTACCATGTAGCCTAAAATGTTTATAAGTATTTAAATGTGTACGAAACTTCGTAGTGTAAGTTCTACTCGTGCCTAGGTTTTTAAACTTATACTTATTATATAACGCCACAGATGTCTCACTGGAACGTTGCGTTCCAGACCTACACTGTGTAAAACTTTATAGTTTTTGGAAAGGAACTTGAATGATAAGAAACCTTAGTGGTAAGAAAAGGTTTATACATAAAATGTAAGATAATAAGTATAGAAGGGCAAGTACTTTTAATGAGGGAAGCTAGTGAATCATAGAGCAAATGTATAATATAGCATTTCAATATACATACTCCCCATTTAAATTGGAAAGTGGCTAGACCATAAGCTTTAAGGGACTACGTAAAAAATTACAATGTGCAAGAGTGGGTCATTTTAGAAGTTATTTTTGGTTCGATACAAAGACAATAAGTAATAGAAAAAATTATAAATAAGCAAGAAAATGGCTGGTAAAATGTTGCATTAAATAAAGTTTGGTTAAAAGACAATTTAATCTCTCATTACCTAATATTTATACATATTACATGCTTGGATAACAGATAGTATGAACTTGACAAAGTCATAAATATGGTAAATATATTAAAAGATAATTACAAAATGCTTTCACTGAAAATTGATACCTGTTTACCTAGGGAATGAATTGATGACCAGTCGATTGTATAGATGATTTGTGACAACAGTTTATTCTTGAAATTATACGCCTATATCTAGGCCAATATTTAAGAATTTTTAACTTAGTGTTTTAATATGTTAGCAAACTAATTGTTTCCTTACATTTGTTACAGAGGGTAGTGGTTGTTATTTGGTCCATAGCAATTGGTGCAAGTGCAGTACCAATAGATGACCAAAGAGATGAGATACCATTTAGCCGCGCATCTGTGGAGAGCTTACCAGACTCCGACCATAATGCAAAAATCAGAATTGCCGACAATAGTGAGTATGGATCAAGATCACTACCACTACGGACGGCTGTTGAAAGTGTACCAGCACCGTAAGTAAAAATTGTATGTTTAGTTTAAAAATACAGGTATTCTTAAAAATGTTACGAAATTTTGCTTTTTGTCTGTTGGGTGGATTACTCCTAAAGCAATAAGTTCACTGTCTGCTATCATATATATATATATATATATATCTCTCACTATATATATATATAAATATATATATATATATGTGTGTGTGTGTGTGTGTGTGTGTGTGTGTGTGTGTGTATATATATGTATATGAGAGAAAGATGGAGAGCGACCTAAAAAGTATATGAAACAACATGAGTACAGAAGTCATTTTACTTTTGTATGCACTTAAATTTATGGTCATTTCTTATATGTAGAGATACATTGGTTTACCAATTCATTGAGGTATTGATAGTATTTCTGCATATTAATTGATTGCTTAATTTTTTTGTGACACATTTTATTAACAGGAATATAATTTAAAAAATTCTTTGAAACTGCTCAATTAATTGTCAATTTGATTAAAATTTATTGAAAAAAAATAGTGACTTTATGACCACATTTCTGTCAAGTTAAAATTTTCAATCTTAACTACGCCAATTTGAATAAAACTTAAATATTTAGAGTTTTAAATACCTTTAGAGTGCTGTATCAATATCTTTTTTCAGCTCATTTCGCTATATCCAAAGTAAACGACTACCATTGCGTGACGCAGTAGAGAAACGCCCTGATGCATATGACACTCAACTCAGTGTTATAACTAAGGAATTTGAAAACTTGGGTATTGATCCTTGGTCAAAATTTGATTCAGAAGAGGTAGAGGATAGCGAAGATGACCACAGAAATCCCAATTCTAATATTCAATACTACGGTGCTGCCAAACCTTTAAATACACATGTAAAAACTTATAATTATGATGCATATGGCTCTCCAAGGTAATAAAACTATAATTAATAATCTACTTTTGCTATCTGAAAATGAAAAATTATTTTGGTTTATTATACATTTCTATAGTATTTCAACAAGTAATTACTTGTTTAGTTACTTTATAATAATTCATTTATATGTAATTAAATTGTTTAAAATAAGAGACAGAAAATAATTCATATATTATAATGAATTAAAAAAAGAACTAATTTATTTCAGCTTGGTGAAAAAACTGGATTACCAAAGGGATTATACACGAAGCAAATATCATAAAGGCAATGCTAATTTGGAAGGTACAATTTATTAAAGTTTATTTAATTTATAGAAACTTAAAATTTATGAAAAATAGATAGTTAAACTACGTGAAGTAAAGTGATGCCTTCTAGTTTCTTTTTTAAAATGCTATATATATATATATATATATATACATATATACATATACATATATATATATATATATATATATATAAATCTAAATAAATGTAGAAGCAAAATAGTATCAGGTAAAATTAGGAACATTAGGAAATGTCTACAATTATTAATAACTAACTGAACTTATTTGTAAAACATTTTAAGAGCTGTTTTAGTAGCAGTTGATTTCTCAATTGAGATTAGTAAAGTGTAACATAGTTTTTTTTTTTAATTATTGTGTAATACTTTTTCTTGTAATAAATTCATGTATACTTTAAAACATCTAAATCTTTTACCAAAAATAACCTATGAAATGAAAAAATTCTCACTATCATACAGATATAGATAAATATAAATCTTTTTGGAAACCTTGTTTTTATATATAGGCTATATAAATAAAATAAGTTTTACATTTTAACAACATATGTTCAGTAAAACTATTTTAAAAACTATTTTAGAAATGCGGCAAACAGCTGATTGGCTACCAGAAAATTCTTTACCTCTTGTTGTGTGTTACATCAAAGGCTGGGCTGCATACAGAGCAGCTCCACTTGGGTTCAATGCAAATACTTTACCTGGTGACAAATGTAGTCACATCCACTATGCTTTTGCCACTATAGATCCAGACTCGTATATGATAACACCTACAAATGAAGATTATGACGTCATCAAAGGTAAATGAATTAGTTATAGAAGACATATATTAATCAGTTTTAATAAACCATTATTTATATTTATCTTTTGCTGTCAAGATATTCTCAGTATGTTACAAAACAGACATAAATTTTTAAAAAATTATGATTTTGCAGGAGGTTATCGAATGGTAACGGGGTTGAAACAAGAATATCCTGAACTAAGGACTCTGATAAGCGTTGGGGGAGATGGCAGTGAGCATAGACTTTCCGAAATGGTGTACAGTCCAGAGTATCGAACCATATTTGTAAATAGTGTCATTGATTTTCTTAAACAACATGATTTTGATGGTCTCGATTTACATTGGACATATCCAGGTAAGTTATTTTTGAATGTAGTAAAATATAAACATTTTAATGTCAAATATTGTTTTGAATAATTGAATAACCTTTATTCCAGTTTTAGAAAACCAATCAGACAAGGACAATTATATATCTTTGTTATTCGAATTGCGTCAAAAATTCACAGAATTTGATTACACTCTCAGCATTGTTTTACCTTCCTCCAAGTAAGTAACAATATTTGTTACAATAAATTCGAATATACTATCATTTCTATATACAAAATCAATATGTCTTAAGACACATTTTGATAATTTTATAAAATCTATTTCACTTTGATACTTGCAGAGAAGCCCTTGACATCGGCTATGACTTACCTGCAGTAAGTGCTTTGGTGGATTATCTGACAGTTCATGCATGGGATTTAAACAACCATGATATAAAAATTATTCCGGCAACAGCACAACACCATAGCCAGTTATTACAGAACAAAGAAAATGTTGAAAAAATGGATAATGTTGTTAGTATTGTAATTTATAATTCTTTTGTTTCTTTCGATTTTTCCCTTTGAGAAATTTACTTTTGGAATAATGAATACTATTTATTTTTTATAGCAAAATGTTGTCAAATATCTCCTAAATAATGGTGTATCAAATGACAAACTAGTCCTCGGTATACCATTCTTTGGTCGTTCTTACACACTCAAGTCAGCAGACAGATCAGAATCGAACGCTCCAATTATTGGTCTTGGCAAGGAAGGACCATACACACAAACGAAAGGATTCTTGGCATACTTCGAGGTGAATATAACTTTATGTATATTAAATGAAAACATTTGGTTTAATAATTTTTAACCAATATCGGTTCACAATTTAATTTTTTAAATAAAATATTTAAACCCTTGTATGCAGATCTGTATGGCTGTACACTCCTCCAAAAGAAAAACACAAATTAGAAGAGATAACAATGGTAATTCATATATAGTGCTCGATGACCAATGGATTGCATTTGATGACTTGGAAACAATTAAGAATAAGGTAAACCGAATAATAAATTAATATTACCAGAATTGATACACATATTTTTACCAACGATTGCAATATGCAAATGTACAATATGTGTGAAGCACACATTTTTATTTATTACGCTTTCATATTGTTTTTAATCTATATGATATGAAATATTTATGGTTTTACTTGAGATTTTTGTACTTTAATTTTTCACATTAATAATATTTTCTTTTTATAAACTAATCAAAATTTATTTTAGATGTTGTATGTAAGGGCAAATAAACTTGCTGGTGGAGCAACATGGTCTGTCGATATGGATGACTTTAGAGGTCTGTGCGGTGAAAAATGGCCTTTATTGACAGCCTTATCTCACACATTAAAAGGTAAGTGTAGGAAGGCAGGTACACGAAACAGGAAAGTTATTTATTTCATTTAATACTAATATCTTTATATTTACCTACACTTGATTACTTCAGATAAGCCTGTAAAATCTGACGAATCCTATTTAAAACCTATTGAAAGCTGTAATAAAGATGAAGACTCTCTGACATCGGACCCACGAAACTGTGCTGTTTACCACTTCTGCAGGCATGGTGTGAAATATCATTTAGAGTGCGATAAAGGAATGCTCTTTGATCCTAATACTGGAGAATGCGGGTAAGTCTTTAATTTAAAACAAACTAGAAAAAATTCTAACCAGATAAAGTCATAACAATTGGGTCGCCAATTGTAATGAGAAAATTTAATCACAAAATTTGGTAGGTGTGAAAACTGATATAAGTAATGCCTTTATAATTAATAAAAAAGACTACTGGCTCCAGAATTAGAACCCCGATCTGCTATGTGCTATATGATAAACTATGCCATCACTCAAATGCCCAGATTTTATAATTGTACATGTTTTACTATCTAACCTGAATTTACTTTGATTCCAAAAATGGATAAAATGGAAGCACATTCAGATGAATGAACAGCTTACAAATGTATCTCCAGTAGTTCGAGGCCTTTTTATGTATATTTTTCAATTCCAATTGGCTACCAGGTCCTTTCAATCTCTCTGCCTGAGTACCGTGATCAAATGGTTATAAATATAGTATACTTTTTCTAAAGCTTAGCCTAAAATTGCGACTTTACTCAATTCAAATACTATTTGCTAGTTGATAACCTAATTTTACTTTATGTTTTCTACCGAAATTAAGTTATATATTAGACAATATTCCAATTTTTAATAAATTTCTCATTGAATTTCAGATACTTCGAATTATCGAAATGTTTGCCAGGGCATAGTCTGAAAATTTCAGTGAGCAGTATTATGAACCAACAAATTCAACCTGAGAAAGTGTTTTTATATGTAAGTCATTACTTAAATAAATACCACATAAGAATAATAAATTGTTTAGCCTGAAGTTATTTTGATGCATTTACAATAAGCATAATGTTAAATGTATTTTAAGTTCCAACAATATGGTTCGAAAGTTTATTTAAATGGATCAAGGTGGCTATGGAGGTGGCTATTTAAGGTTATGCTACTAATCAATTTTGTTAATTGTTACTCTGCTATTTTATACAAAACACAGCTCAGTGGTATAAATATACGCTCAGTGAGAAAAATTGGTTCAGCCAGTGAACAAATTAAATTGAAATAAATAAATAAATAAACAAAAAGAAAGTACATAGCAAATACACATTTTTGTAACATATATTTTTTATTGTTTCAGAATAATGAAGATGGTGAAAGTCATACACTCATGAAATCAGCAAAACTGCAGAAAAATGGTGCGTATAATACTTTTTATATGCAATTGAATATATTTGGTGTTAATTTTGTAGAAATTCATTATTCACAATTAAACGAAACTATGGGATGTAGCATTATTTCTACTTTCTTTAAGTTCTTTACCACGATCCAGGTTTCGTTGTATTACAATCTCTTCAGGTCGGCTATTAGCAAAGATCTTTGCTGACTACTACTGAAGATGTTGTAATACAACGAAACCTAGGTCGTGGTAAAGAACTTAAAGAAAGTAGAAATAATACTACATCACGTAGTTTCATTTAATTGTGCCTTTTTATATGCTTACAAAAAATTTAAAGCTAGATATTACTAAATACAGAATCAAAATTATTTTCATAACATCTAAATAAAGCTTTACTTAAAATGATAATATCTAATAAAAACTAAATAATTGAAATGAATTATGTCATATACCAATTTCAATAACATATTCACATAAACATGTGAATGAAGTTGCAGTTTTTAATACAGAATCAAAATTATTTTCATAACATCTAAATAAAGCTTTACTTAAAATGATAATATCTAATAAAAACTAAATAATTGAAATTAATTATGTCATATACCAATTTCAATAACATATTCACATAAACATGTGAATGAAGTTGCAGTTTTAACAAATAGATATAGACAGTTGAAAAAATGCAAAACACCAATTATACTTTTTGGCACTAATACTTTTTATATCCTAAACTGTATAAATGAATTGATTTACAGAAAACAATAACAAGAAAGTTATATGTTACATTACAAATTGGGCATTCTATAGACGTGGAGATGGTAAATTTGTTCCGGAACATATGGACACACGACTCTGCACCCACGTGGTTTATGCTTATGCTACTCTAACTCCAGATACCCTCGTGGCAAAAGAATTCGATCCATGGACAGATATAGATAACAGTGAGTGAAAAATATTTATATTAAGAGTAAAATTTTGTTTCATTCATAATTCCCACAACCATCAAGACTTAATTATTTTTGTCTCTTGGAACATGTTGAAACATTTCATTACTCCAAATACTGCCTTTCAGAACAATTTTAGTACTATACTAAATAACTTAGCAATGCAAGTTGGTTGATGCCTGATCATTCAGTTGAAATAGCATCAGACAATATGTAGTATTGTAGTGTGGATATTTTGGGGTATTCATTTATATATATTTTTTTTTTAAGTTATATACATTTTTTAACAGATCTGTATGAACGAGTTACTTCCCTAAAAGACGTGAAGGTTCTGCTTGGACTGGGTGGATGGACAGATTCCTCGGGTGACAAATATTCACGTCTTGTTTCATCAGGCACTTCAAGACGAAACTTTATAACACAATTGATTGCATTCTTAAGAAAACACAACTTCAAAGGTCTCCACCTTGACTGGAATTATCCAGTTTGCTGGCAAAGTAATTGCCAAAAAGGAACAGAATCAGATAAAGTGAATTTGGCTAAATTTGCACAGGTAAACATAAAATCTGTAATGGATATACAAGGAATTATATTGCAGTCTAAATAGATTATTAAAAAATAAGGATTATAATATTTTACTGATAGTTTATTCTTTATTAGGAGAAAGATATTTTATATGTATGTAAAAAATTTGATTCTAAGCAAAGTTATACAAATTAGTTATATAAAAACTAAATAATTATATAAAATGTATCAAATACCATCTGTTAATTTATCATTCTCAGGAAATATCTCAGGAATTCAAAAAACAATCACCACCAATGGAACTAGGTATTGCTGTGTCTGGTTTTAAGGAAATAATCGATGTTGGATATGACTTACCAGCCCTAGGTGCTGCTGCTGACTTTCTCAGTGCTATGACTTACGATTATCATGGCGGTTGGGACAGAACAACTGGTCACGGCAGTCCTTTAACGGCCAGGCCTGGTGAACGCCTACCTCAGTACACAGTGGTAAGTTTTTAATTCTGAGAATGTTTTGGGTAAAAAATGCAGCTGAAGCTACCGTACGGAGTGGAAACAGTGGTAGTCACTAATCAGACAAAATTTAATGAATGCACGGTGTGCTAATAAAATTATTTTGAATATAAACATTCCTTAGATAATAAACATAAACATTTATATTTTTTAACTTTAATAGTTGTCTATAACTTTATTGTTAGACATCTAAGAATGGCAAAAAACTTACTATATACACAAATTTTAATGAATTTCTCAGCTCATTTAAACCACATAAGAGCTACTTTTGTAGCATTGGTGGTTTCTTGTTTATAACAATTACCATCATGTTTTTTTAATTCTTTGTCTGTTATTTCATTATTAAACAGACATCTAAGAATGGAAAAAAGTGTACTAGATTAGGGGACAAATAAGAGCTTTTTTTGTAGCTTTGACGATTTCTTGTTTATAACAATTACCATAATTTTTTTAAAATTATTTTTTTGTTATTTTATTATTATATAGCTTAGATATCTATAATATGTGTGGAATGAATGGAAAAAAAATGTACTAAATTATGGGATACACCTATTTGAATGTATTTCTCAACTCATCTAAAAGGCATAAGATTTTCCTTTGTAGCATTAGCAGAGTCTTATTTATGACAATTACCAACATTTTTTAAAAAATATCTGTCTGAAATTTTATTGTTAAGTAGGCTTCTAAGAGTAGAAAAAAGTTACTAAATTAGGGAATACGGCTTTACTGATGTGTTTATCAGCTCATTTGCACAAAATAAAGTTGTTTCGGATTTGAATTACCAACATTTTTTTAGAAATATTTGTTTATTATTTTATTGTTAAATAGATATCTAAGAATGGAAAAATAGTGACCAAATTAGGGAAAACGCCTCTTTTAATGCTCTCTCCTTAATTTCTACAACATATAAGGATGTTTCGGGCGTTATTGTTTACTTTTAAATAATATTGGACTCGTACGTTAGTTCTTTGTTTAGTTAGTTACTTAACAATAAAATAAAGGAAGAATATTTTTAACGAAATATGGAAGTTGCCACAAATGTGCTAAGAACTCATTAAAATACAATATATTCCATGATCTAGTAGCTTTTTTATATTTTTCGATTCTGGTTAACAATAAAATGAATGTTCTTCTAAATAAATGTTGTTATTTTCATAAGTGTATATTATAATCTAAGGAATTTTTATATTAATAACAACTTTAGTAGAAATTTTGT
This sequence comes from Druceiella hillmani, assembly GCA_039881145.1. NCBI lineage: Eukaryota > Metazoa > Arthropoda > Insecta > Lepidoptera > Hepialidae > Druceiella > Druceiella hillmani. Next base: position 45,671,318 of record JAYKKI010000003.1, read on the forward strand.
CTAACTAGTCGTTTCCACCGTTTCCCTTCCAAACGGATGTTAAATGCGTATCTTTACTGCCTAATAAGACTATTAATTTTACCCTGGTGGAATAATTTTTAGAGTCCGATATCATTTAAAACATTTAACTTTTTCAGAGATTTTATGGTTTTTCAGAGAAAATAAGACTGTAGAGTTATTTGAGAAGTCTTATTTTCTCTGAAAAACTGTTAAAATTAAATTTTTGAATGATTTCGGACTTTGTAAATATTTCCCAGAGGATATTTTATAACATGATAACTTGCAAACATTTTTGCTTTTTTTTAAACTTATATTGAACCAAAAAACATAGATAAATGTTAAATTTGACTTTTATTCAATATAGAAACATATTCTGTAAATATAATTGAAAACGGCATCATAGAGAGCAAATTAAGAAAATTTATTGTGAAATATCTTGTTAAATAAATAAATCTAAATCTATTAATGGTATATTAACCGTTTTAGTGCCATGGTTTTTTACTCATACATACTAAAAAATACCAAAGAAATCTTTTATTTTTGATGTCATTTACCCTTGTCTCAAAAAAAAACTGTATCTCTTCCAAAAATTATCCAATTTTAATAATTTTTTCGGTGTTTTCTTAATAAAATAATAATACAAAGATAATAAAATGCAAAGAAAATTACTTAAATTAATTTTGTGAACAAAAATTATAACAAAAAGTGAAATCAAGGTCACATCATCATTTTCGCAGTCCGGTACATCCTCCGTATCAGCAAAATAATTGTTATCGTCACTATTATCACTATCACTCAAAATTTGCATGACGCCAAATTGTGAGCGCACCACAATGTCACTCCCACCATCACTTTCTTTACAACTTGAAAAACAATCATAGCCACTCGAATTTTTTTCGTATTCTGACATTATGGGTTAAAAATTTTCTTTTCCTGGATCCTTTTTATATTGTAATTACTAATAAAATTATAATTTGAACTTTATGTAACACGTAGAAAGATAAAAAATTAGCGATGTGTGCGAGCAACCTCCCCTATTGCGCGCTAAACAGCAACTGATTTTGCGAGCGCCATCGCGCTCGTGGCAAATTTAGTTAGTGTGTGCACGAGCGTGATGGCACTCGTCGGCACTCTAACGGTTAATCTTATATAATGATTGAAGTATAGGAATATAAAACAAATGAAGAACCAATTAAGTACATATATACCTATTTAGGGAGGAAGGTAGAGTCTAGTAGATCCAAAGCAATTAAAATGCTTCTGTGAGATATAAAATGATTCTGTTTCTGCCAGAAAAATAACTTCAACTGGTATAAATTCTGAGAGTTCCACGTGATGTTTGGACCTCCTGGACATACCCCATGCTCTATATGTATACCTTCAACCAATGAGCAATGAGAAAGCAAAAATCTATTTAAATATAAGATGGTTGATGAAAAAGGTACGGAAGATGCCATGATTAAATTTAGCGTTTAAAAATGGCTTACATTTAATCAATAATCTTAATAATATACAAATTTGAATGAAGCTTGTATATTAAAAGGTTGACAGAAAGGTGTCATAAAGACACTATAGGTTACATTGTCTTTTTAAAAAGAAATTTTTGATGTAGTAGGGGACTACACTTTTCCAAAAAAAATGTTCTTTCTTGAAAATGTTCCATTAATCACCGTATTTGAAAACTTTTTCAGGAATATTCCATAAAACACTTAATCGATAACGGTGCACCACGTGAAAAGCTCTTATTAGGACTTGCTTTCTACGGCCAAACTTTCCGTCTGGAAGAACCAGAGTCAGGTTCTAGAGAAAGGGGTTTACCTGGCTCTCCTGCAGTAGGACCCGGTGAATCAGGCGAATTCACTAAACAACCTGGCATGTTGGCATATTATGAAATATGCTATCGAAGTAAGAATATACAAATATAAAATAAATGATTCAAATGATAGTGTGAGAAACTAAAAAGTTAAATTTTTGAAAGAAGTTATTAGAAACAATTAAAGAAATTTTAAAAAAATATCCAAAACAAAACTAAAAAATTCACTTACCTCTCTAGTTAATTTTGCTTAAGATTTATGTTAAAACTTGAAAATCTGATATAAATAACAGACTAATTAATCTTAATTAATCTTAAGAAGTTTACAAGATAATATGAAAACAAAGAGTTTTGATTAAATATAATATTAATTATATAAAGAGAATAAAATCTTATACCTACCTGTAATTAATTACATGATGGTAATAAAATCTAGAACAAATCATTGACATGAGTGTAAGAGGTAGAATAAAAGAAATTACTATTGTATAATTGTATAGTAATCCAGGAATTTTCTTTTTCCAATGAATAAGGCTTAAATTTACCTTCCAGTTAAAAATCTTCGCTGGCAAACTGGAATCCAACAAGGTGCTGGTCCTTATACATATAACAGAAATCAATGGGTCGGTTATGAAGATCCTGATTCAATTAAAGAAAAGGTAACAGTTTTATTCACAGAGTTATTGACATAAAAAAGAATATTCGAAAATAGTAAAAGTAATTTAAAGAATAACAAAACAGTTGAAATATCTTACTGTATATTTTCAAATGTAAATACAGTTCAATTCTTTTATTTATTTGTCATTCCAAATTTGAACATATTCTTTTTTCTAAAAATACATATTAAAATTTTTCATTTATTTTAAAAAGTTTTACTTCAAATTATTCCAGCAACTTTCAAACCAGTAATACAAAATTTAAGTCCTCTTGACTGATTTCCTTTGTAAACCCAAATATTATTAATAAATCACGTTAAGTCCTTTAAAAGGATAATTGCTTGTGATGTTGAAAATATTTTGAGAAGATTCATATCTGTTATTCATTTCTAGTCAAATTAAATACATAATATATATATATATAAGTGTGTGTGTGTGTGTATAATAAATATATACACACACACACACACACACACACACACACACACACACACACACACACACACACACACACACACACACACACACACACACATATACATATATATATATATATATATATATATATATATATATATATACATCATTTTTTTATTTGTATACAGATAATAATTTCTTAATTTAACAAAACCTTCATAAAATTCTTGAATTTTCTAATGGTGTTATAGGTTATAAATTATTACAATCTATATAATAACAATCATATAAATTTCTTTTTTTAAAGTATGCGCTTAATTTATTTTTATAAAATAGGTTTGTTATCTCTGTTTTAACCTTAAACTTTGAATAAGTATACATATGTTTATATAATTATAAAACAAACCAAACTTCTTAAAAACCGTGCTTTTCCTCAGGTTAACTTTGCAATGCGTGAACGTTTAGGTGGTGTCGTAGCTTGGACCACGGATTTAGATGATTTCAGTAACCGTTGTTGCCTTGAAGCATTCCCCCTGCTTACTGCAGCTAACCGTGCTCTTGGCAGAATAAGCGGTTCTCAACAATCTGGATGTGCTAGACCACCACCACCTGTAACCCCACCTGCTCCTGTTATGACCACGGTGGAAGATAGTGGTAAATATCGGGTAGTGTGAATTAAAACTCATTTTTTTATACAAAGAATCAACCAATCAATATTTTCCATTGTGTTTTATTAATCTTTAGCCACATATAAACAAAAATCTGAACCAAATGAGATTTCAGGTCAGAATCATTTACCCTTCACAGTAGTTTGCAAACTTGGAAATAAATAATAATTTGATGGTGCAAGGTCAGGGCTATTTGGGATATGCAGTCACTTCCCAACTAAGCTTCGATAATTTTCCACAGGTTTAAGGACTTGCATTGTCATGGTAGGACACAATTCCTTTGCGATTTGACATTTCTGGCCGTATTTCATTTCTAGCTTCCTCCATTTTTACTAGTTGTTGATATTTTCACAGCATAACCTGTTTTTGTCGCAATTCGGCTTTCAATATGGTTTCTGCTGGTTCATCATGCTTAAACCATGATCATTTTGGATAGATGTTATTGTATGATCCATTTTCACCAAAGATAATTCATTTCAAAGACGGATCAATTTCATTGTGCCTCAGATCTACCTATATTGTAAATATTATTTTGTTGTGTAAAATGAATATCTTTTAAATCATACAGTACCTAAATATTGAGTTAGTTAATCAGTTCAAAACATTTGAGGCGATTGTCAATTATTATGTGTGATGTATTTAGCCTCTGCAATCTTTTGTACATGATGACGAAGAAATTTTTCTTTGTATTTCAAGTTAAAATCTACCCTAAATTAACAGCTGCAAAAAAATATTATATGTAATTTGCTTAATGGAAAAAATTATAACATTGACAGAAGTCTTCAAGAAGAAACATAACGCTCTCTATTTGTGAAAATTAATTTCAGACCAACCCAATATTTCGTTTTTTATTTGTCACTATAACAAATATTATTTGTATATGTATATATATATATATATATATATGTATATATATATATATATATATATATATATATATATATATATATATATATATATATATATATATATATATATATATATATATATATATAAATATATATATATATATATATATATATATATATATATATATATATATATAGGTGCATATTTATATATGTAATGAACTTAAATACAACAGCTTACAACATAATCACTGAAGCTAATCTCTTTACATGAACTGTAAAGAAACTAAGAGACATTGTTTTTAAGACATAAATTCAAATCCTACGTTTAGAAGTAAATCAACATTTACATACTTTTTATATCAACATGTACTTATACGTTTTCCTTGTAGTAATGTCAATATAATATTTGAATTTTTTAGGTATGATGCCCACAAGTTCCACAAGCTGGCCTGCATGGTCATCATCAACTTCTTCATCGCAACAGACTTGGTGGACTCAATCTACTACAACCCGTACCACTACTACCCCTCAGAGGACAACTACTACTACTACTCGAAGGCCTACCACAACTACAACTATAGTTGCCTCCACCGCTGGAAATAGTAATGCATCATTTATGACATTTATTGATAATTCTATTTTAGGACCATTTATTGTATTCACATTTTAATTTACCCCAAGCTATACATTGGGTAAACTATCTCATAAAATTGACAACATATACAACATTGTTTAATTCTTTTAAGATATACTAACACCCTGGATCCATAGTGAAGAGGGCTATATTAACAGTGATTCCAGATATATGAGTAATAAGTTATTGCTAGAAGTTGGTGTTCACAAAGAAGACTTGAAAATACAGTTGGGGATTGCTGCGAAATGGAGTTATATGATAAAAACATATAGTTACAACACAAAAACATTGTTTATTTCTTCTAAGATATACTAACACCCTGGATCCATAGTGAAGAGGGCTATATTAACAGTGATTCCAGATATATGAGTAATGAGTCATTGCTAGAAGTCGGCGTTCACAATATATGATAAAATAAATAGAAATCAATGAAAAATACACTAAAAAATAAAAAAAAATTGATATCTGAAAACATTAGCTTGGTCACCAATTATAGTAAGCCTACAGTAGCCTAGTCATCCAAAACCAAAAAACAAAGATAAATTTTCTGTTATAATTATTTTTGTTATCAATTTGATTTTGAAATGAGAAATTCATATCTAGCCAGATTTTTAATATAATAATTGTTACATTGTCATCAAAGACCGTTATTGGAATTAGAAGCACTCACAGATATGTCATATGTATAATACAATAACTTACATGTCTTATACCAAATTTTATTCAACTATCGTTACTAATAATTTCTTAGTTGTTATGGCCTATTCAATATATAAAACAGTGCCTATCCAATATAAAATTACCTCGTTCATTTTTTCTTAAATTTTGTATTGAGGATCTTATAAATAAATATCCATATAATTAAAAGACAAAATAAATATTGTTTCAACATAAATTTTTGGATCACTTTTACAAGTCACTGGAGAAATATAACTAACCTATTTTTTTGTATTTAGAGCAATATTTTATTTATTGAATATATTTGGCGTTAATTTTGTAGAAATTCATTATTCACAATTAAATGAAACTTCGTGAGATACCTACGACCTAGGTTTCATTGTATTACAACATCTTCAGGTGGGCTATTAGCAAAGATCTTTGCTAATACTACATCACGTAGTTTAATTTAATTGTCAATATTTTATTGTTAATAATGATATTTAATCGGAGGCGAAAACGTTATATTTAAATTGGGAGGAATATACAAGAATGATACTTCTCTATTCACATTTAGGAAATAATTATTAACAGGGCTGCAACGTCAAGACGTTTTAGATATTCAGGAAAATATACATTACTAATATTTTCAGGACCAGTAGCAGGAGTTGGTAGCCCATGTCAACCAGGGACATACACAGCTGTACCTACTGATTGCACTTCCTATCTTCAATGTGTTGGCGGTGAATATAGGCAACAGCGCTGTGCACCAGGTCTACATTGGAATGCAAAGAGTATGAGGTGTGATTGGCCAAGGACGGCTCAATGTAAAGGTAAATTATGAGTGGCAAATTACAAGTGCAAAATTAAGGGACACTGGAAGTAATTTGTTATTTCCAATAATATAATAATTTCAGTGATTTTATGTTACACAATGAGTGAAATGTGATAACATTCTTCTTTTATCATAAAATTGCCACTTTGTGCAATATTGGTAATATCTTTGCACACTCTCTATATTGACAACAAGACTGCAGTTAATTAATAATTAAGCTATAAAGGAAATAATAAATAAATATTTGTTTATTTCTGTCTGGAAGAATTGTTTAAAGATGTGCTTTTTGTCTACTAGCAGAGCAAAAGAAAGTCTATGTGTTTTAAGTGCTGCAAAACAGTATGCATGGAGTCCAAATTTGATATGTGCTGTTCTCTTACAAAAATAAAACTTAAAACATTTAAGTTGCTTTGTTTATTCGATATGCAGTATATTTTTGGATTTTATTAGTTTTTACAAGTTAATTTCCAAAAGAAGATTTAAATTTATTTCTTCGTTCCAAAGATATGTAAAAAATATAAGCAGCAACCAAGATTGACATGATTGAGTTTTTTTAACATATCAAATAAATATACATATAACTGCACAAACCTATTTTAACCAACTTTAAAAAAGGAGGGTGTTCTCAATTTGTTGGAATCTTTTTTTTATGTATGTTCAGCGATAATACTTTACCGAGTAGAATGATTTTGATGGTGCCATATAAATATGATGATGATCTGATGATCAGATTCAGAAATTATCGATGAACTCCTTAAGGAATTTAATATATATTGCTATGGGTATATTTGCTATGGGTAGTTGTTATTTTGTAAAATAACTACACCACTTACCAAGTAGGGTCTGAAGATAAGTTCTGGAGAGGAACAATGGAACTCCTTAACGGATGTTAATAAATCAACCGTGATTAAAGATATTGGCTGCTAGTAGTTGTTACATTGCAAAATAACTACACCGTCTAGATTTGATGATGAGTTCTGGAGATGAACAATGGAACTCCTTAACGAATGGTAGTTAATTGAAAGTTATTCAAGATATTTGCTACTGGCAGTTGTTACTTTGCAAAATAACTACACTATCGACCATGTTAGAGTCTCATGATGTGTTCTGGAAAAGAACAATGTAAATCCTTAGTAGATGTTAGTAAATTGATTGTGATTCAATTAATATGCTACTGGTTAGTTGTTATTTTAGTTATTACTTTTCAAAATCTGATACTGTATTTCGGATTTCGGATATGGAGAATGGAACTGCTCAACAGCTAAAAACTAACCACTGTCAGTTACTACTATCGCTTCATTTCTATGTGTTGGTGGTAACCAACTTTAGATAAAGAGGAAATTACCTTTACACTAGTGTTTGCCCATAACTTTTAATATTTATACAATATTCTAAGAAAGAAAATAATTGAATCAAATGCGAAAATTTTAAGTTTCTGCTTTAAACCAATAAAGTGGATTTAAATTATAGAATATACACTTTATATTAGTGTATTCTAATAACATAACCCAACACCCACTCTATGACTATGTACATATATTAAATATGAAAAATTCTGTAAAATATAACTCTTGTTTGAGAAAATCATAAAAACATTTCATGTCCAGAACAAACCGATGATGTAACGAGACCAACATTGGCACCTATTACTGCTAGACCACCAATCACTCCATCGGTCACTACTAAGAAGCCAACTACACAAGATACTGCCAGTGGAGAAGTCGGAAATACCCACCACATAAAACCTGGCATGGTAAATCAATGTTACCATTTTAATTTACGTTCTTTTCATTTGATAAAATTATTCAATTAACTTTTAATAACAACTTATATGCATTATTCTATCTGTGCTCAATTTAAGTATTCGTACTGTTCCTCAATATATTCCATTCGTGAAAATTATGTAATTAAAATATTAAATAGTAAGTAAATTAGTTAATGGTTCTTTATTATTTATAAAAAATTTTTTAGCCTTGCACAACAGGAACACATTATGCACATGAAATATGTGAGAAATTCTATATTTGTGATAATGGCGTTTTACTCGCTCAAAATTGTGCCCCTGGATTGGCTTGGAATGATAAAAAGAATATGTGTGATTTCAAGTCCGAATCTACTTGCACAAATAGGAAAACAAGTACAAAGAAACCTGACACTATCAAAGATAACAGTAAACCATCTTCTCCACCACCAAGACCAACACAGCCTCAGAAGAAACCAGAAGATATTATAGGTACGATATTTTGCGAAATAAAAAATATATAGAAATAATATCACTGAAGTTCGGTGTTCACAAACAGACATGAATTTTATTATTAGACATGTATTTAAATCTTGAAATACTGTTTAAATTACAATTCTCAGAAATATTCCATTATTGTAAGATATAGTTATTACTAACAAATAAATTTAGAAAATAACACTTCTCAAAGACAGTGTTATGCCTTTTTGAATTTCCAGGAAAGGCAAGCCCACATACAAAAATCACAAAGAATTAACATGTATTAAATGTACTCATTGTTCAAGAAGAAAAAGCAATGCTAAGCAAATAATTTATGCAAATATAAATCAGTAGCTATGAAATAAATTTTATATACTGTGTAATTAAAATAGATATAGAACTTTGAGCTATTGCTAAATTAGAAGTAAATCTCAACGAAAAATCCCTCTTAATTAACTCATCTGGATGTTTTAACCCCTAGAGATCATAAAACTGCCTTTCAAACTTTTTAATAATTTAAAACCTGTATGATAAAAGTTTGTGAATTTGTTACTTCGAGGTAATTTCGAAAACTACTCAATCTATTTTAAAAATCTTTCAATGTTGAATACCTTCTAACATAGAGGTAGTTTTAAAAGAGAAGGTTAAGTATCTCAAAAAACATTACATAGAATGTACATCAGTATATTCTGTGTTTCTTTCTCGAAACCATTTCCATAAAACATTATTTTAATTAAATTAAACACTAATATTTAATTTTGAGTTGCTTCAAAAATGATAAAATTGAATGATGAAACATCATGTTCAATATACCAAATGAAACAATTAATTTTGTTCTCCAACAGGGAAGCCCTGTCGATCAGGCGAATATCTTGTTTATCCAGGAGACTGTTCTCGCTATCTTCACTGTATGTGGGGAAAATTGGAAGCTTTCAAGTGCAGTACAGGTTTACATTGGAACCCAGTAAGTTATTCTTTTAACGACCATAAGTGAAATTATGAATAAGTTTAATTAAGACTCTGAAATTATTATCTAATGTCATTATTAAGTATATTTGGTTATAGTCAGATTACATGTAAAAATTTATGTGTTTTTATGAATTTGAAAATAATTTATTAATAACAAACATATTAATTAGAAATTTATGTCACTTAAAAGCATTCAAATATAGAGACAAGAGTGAAAGAGAAAAAAAAATTATAACTAATTTGTAAATTATCAGGATAAGAAAATCTGTGATTGGCCAAAAAAAGCACAGTGCAAAGAAGTATCTAGTAGTAATGAAGGTGGCTATGTAGAACCAGTACAGACAAGACCACCTCCTTTGGTTACTCCAACAAAACGTCCAACAACTACAACAACAATGTCGGCTGTAGATACCAGTGTAGAAGGAATAGATAGTGAGTAAACAAATTCCAGAAAATTTTCAAAATAGGATATTGCCAAAAACTGCCAAAATGTTAAATAATATACTTTGAGATTGTAATTATGAATGTTATTTATGTACCTATACTTACTTTTGTTTTTGTGACATAGAAAGGTAACATTGTAAAGCTAATTGTATTTTATAATGCAAAAAGAATACATTTTGTCAGACTAAAAGAAATATTCCGATATGTTACAAATTTTTATTTTAACCGATACAATGTTAAAATTTGTTATTATTTAAGAAAGGAGAAAAAATTTTAAAGTTTATTTATATTTTAACAAATCTTTAATAGAAATTAATTTTACTTTTTTACTTTAATAGTCTTCATATTTCTTTTCAATCAACTCTTTTGCCATAAAGATTATAACAAAAATCCATAAGGTGAGTTTTTGCTCTAGAAAGTTAGTTATTTTATTACTTTTGTTGAAAATTAAAAATTCACAGTATATTTGAAAATTAAAAAACCATTATTAAAAAAGTAATTTGTTTCAAAAATTATACCATATTCAAATATCAAAACAATCAATAAAAAATCAATATTAATCATTAACTTTTTGGTTACCTTAAGGAGATATTTTTTTATAAAACGTAAGAGTTAAATATTTTTTACAAAATGAATATGAGGATTACAATTACTTTATATTTTGTCCTTACTATAAGCCAGGCCCACCTGTTGCCCCCGAGCAATTGCGTACAAAACATTACATTTATGTACATTTATGCCGCTCCTACCTTCATCCACAACCTTTCATGACAGGATTTGTACAAAGAATTTCTCAATATTATTACAGTACAAGAAAAAAAATTTTTTCTTCAAATTTTTTGTACGAGAAATGTTTTTCAAGAAACATTTTTCTTGTTCTGTTAACTTATTTTCTGTTTTTTAAGATCAGATTTGTAATGACAATGTAAAATAAAAGAATCATAGATACTGTTTAGTTGCAATAATCTTGCTACTTTAATTCTTTTCAAAATTTTAACCAAGGGGTGAAAGTACCGTTAAACGGATCAATTTGAAAATTTACAGGGCTACTGGAGTTACATTGAGCTAAAAAAATCCTAGCAAAGTTAGACTTTCCAACAATATTTCCAGGGTAACGCCAAATTTTCTAAAAAATCATAATAAAAAAAATAAGTTTTTGCTACATTTTTCAAGTTAATAGTGAGGATGAAGAAAAATATTTTCCTCGAAGTCAACGATCATCAGTTAAAGAGGACTTGTTCAAGTTATTAAAAAGAACCTTGATTTTGCTGTATGAACATTAGCTCCTAAGATGTTGATGATCCAAGATAAAGTGTCATTTTCTGTATAGTAACTGACATCTCAGAAAAAAATAATTGGATAAAGACCATTTTAAAACCAAATTAAAGCTGATTAATCAAAATAAATGACTTCGGCATTGATTAAGTAGCAATTATGCAATTCAATAGAAAGAGAATTAAGGCATTCAATAGAAAAGGCCAAAAATAAAAATGCCTATCTAAATACAGGTGGTCCAAAAGTCCATTAATATTTCATAATGATAAAAAAAACTTGTTATATGAAACAAAAAATATTTATTTATTCTGAAAGTACACAATTTGGAATTTTATATCTTAAAAATCACATCGTCCATATGGGATCCTCATTTTTGTGACACTGCTGCAATCTGGAGCGGAAATTTTCAATGACCGACTGACAAGTGTTTCGGGAAATGTTTTGCATTTCTTCGCGAATATGAACCTTTAATTCCTCAAGAGTCGCTGGATAGCTGTTAAAGACTTACTTTTAAGGTATCCCTAAAGGAAAAAATCCATTGGGGATAAGTCCGGGCTAGGAGGTGGCCAGTTAATGTCACCTCTTTTGGATATAACTTTTTGACCGAAAATTTCGTGAACTGCATTTAAAGAGTCGTTGGAAGTGTGGCATGTTGCCCCATCTTGCTGAAACCATGATCGTTGATTGAAACCATCAAAATCCTGAAGCGCTGGAGCAAAAAATATCTGTAGCACGGCAATATACCGCTCTGTATTCAGCGTTACCTAACAGCGTTTCCTGTTTGATCTTCATAAAAATATGGATCAATAATGCCTCTTGCTGATAAAGCCCATACACTAACCTTGGGTGAATGCAGGGGTTTTTGATGCTTCAATTTCGGATTAATGTCACTCCAATATCTGCAGTTTTGTCGGTTTACATGTCCATTTAGGTGAAAGTGGGCTTCGTCTGAAAAAAAAATGTTGTTAAAACTGGCGAACCTCTCTAGCATTTCATTAGCAAACTGCAGACTGTGAGCATAATCTTGAGGCTTTAACTGCTGAACCATTTGGATTTTATACGGATACAAATGTCGCCGTGCTTGCCGTGTTATTTATTTATTTATCTACTTTAATGTATCTAATTGATACATATGGTGGACTTATTGCTACAAGAGCAATCTCTTACAGCCAACCACAACACCAGTCCAGCCCCGTTCAACAACGGCCGGGTTCGATTCCCGACCGTTGTTGAACGGGGCTGGACTGGTGTCGTGGTTGGCTGTAAGAGATTGCTCTTGTAGCAATAAGTCCACCATATGTATCAATTAGATACATTAAAGTAGATAAATAAATAAATCCTTGTGTAGAATGCGGTTTAAAGATATTTTGGAGACGCTCTTAACATGGTCTATGTTTTTGGGATCCCGTGATATTCTAAGCCGGCCAGATTTTGGTTTATCTATTGTTGAACCAGTTTCTTTAAAGTTCTGGACCCATTTTTTAATCGATCGAATCGATGGAGCTTTATTTTTATGCTGTATATTGTGCTGTTAATGAGCACAAAATTTTCATTGTGCTACAGTTGAAGAATCGTTTCGATAGTACTCGCGTTCGCAGAACGCACGTTGTTTAACATTGAATGACGCCATGACACTAAATTCCCATCAGCCGCTCTAAGATTCCGTACCTCACCCGCCCCACCTCTCCCTCGCTGCTTGACGCAGCTGCCGATTCAAATGTTAACGGACTTTTGGAGCACCCTGAAGTTAGGAATTCATTAATTTTCACCTATTTTGAGACACTTTTATCCCTTTTGGTCCCCAGAGATTCTAAAAATTATTTTAAGAAAAAAAGCATGAAAATCCATTCAATCACTCTTTGCTCAGTAAAGTGGCAATAAATATTTGTTCATACTTTAGGTGCGAAACAATCCTTCTTTTAAATGAGATGATAAAAATTCAACCATTTCATTAAGATAAATTGTACCAGCCAATGGTTTATATTACAATTTTTTTCAATTCGACTATCTGAACTTTTTCAGGTCACTACAAAGTGGTATGCTACTTTACAAATTGGGCTTGGTACAGACCAGGTATTGGTAAATATGTACCAGAAGACATAGATCCAACTCTTTGTACTCACATTGTTTATGGATTTGCAGTACTTGCATATGATGGTTTAGTAATGAAAGCTCATGATTCATGGGCAGATTTTGATAACAGTGAGTATTGGCAATGATATATATGAATGAAATTGTTAGTCATTTTTAGGTTTAAAATTACTTTTACTAAAATGAATATATTCTTTTAATAAATAATGGTTTAAATACGAACTGTTAATTTATTTTCAGAATTCTATGAGCGGGTTGTAGCCTATAAAAAAATGGGTCTCAAAGTGTCTCTGGCTCTGGGTGGATGGAATGACTCTGCTGGAGACAAATATAGTCGCTTAGTGAACAATCCAGGTGCCAGGGCTAGATTTATCGAACATGCTGTCAATTTCTTACAGAAATACGACTTCGACGGTTTAGACTTGGATTGGGAATATCCAAAATGTTGGCAGGTATGTTTATTTATTTTCAAATCAATCCCTTTTATGACATGTGTCTGTTTTGTTGTTTAACGTCCTATTTTTATTTTGTGCCTTGAGTTTCTTCTACAGCTTAAAAATTATTATAGCACTTTAGCAAAGAAACATTTTAATAATAATGTTTGATCAACAGAGGCCGTGCAAGATGCAATCAGTACTAAATGGTGTCAAATTAATGAACTTTTGGTTGCAGTGCTGTAGTCATTCTTTTTGTGTGAAATCCCTTTAGGGTACATATTGTAATTAATCAAAATTATTTCTAATGTCTGAATGTGAGGTAGTGTGTTGTATAAATATATTTAAATCATTCATAGAAAGAATATAATATATAGTTTTTCAAAAATCTAATCTTGTATTCACTCGTAACATAACCTCTTTACGTATAATTATTTTTTGTTGATAAAATAGTATTACAAAAAGTTTATATTTCTACCATACCATACAGTACCGTTCTACCATACCGTTTTCAAGTGACCTCTATGTTTTTGTATGGTCCCTGTTTTTAATAACCTTATCATTCATTCTAATGACAAATATAGAAATTAAGTATTTAGGTTTTCAGCATCAATTTTCTGCAAACATTTTACGAAGTAAAATATAGAAATGAATTTTTTGTAAATATTATAAATGTTAAAAATAATGTTACCTAAAATTATTATGAAATTATAGTATTGACATTTAAAAAAATACTTTAAGGGATCAGGAAATTCCAGGAAATTCCTTGACATTCCAGGAAATTTCAACCTTTATGAATAACTATTACCTGACTTAGATTTAATTACGTTTTTCACTATGACCTAAAATATTTATAGAGTTCATATTTCATTCATGCAGGTCAAATACTATTGCTTCTATATTATATCAGACAAATTTATTCTGTGATTAATTTATTCTATGATAAATGTTTTCTATGATTAATTTATTCTATGATAAAATTATTCTATGATTAGTAAAATAGTATTGTTAGAACAACATGCAAGGCTTTCATTAAGATTACACTTGTTAAGATACTTCAATGCAATGTTTCATTTCACGAATATTTATTAGTTTTACAACCTTTATTCAAATATAGATATTACCTAAATTTCCTATGCTTTATAGGTAGACTGCTCAAAGGGTCCAGAATCAGACAAACCTGCCTTTTCAGCCTTTGTTCAAGAAATAGCTGCTGCATTTAAACCACATGGGTTATTACTTTCATCTGCTGTATCTCCTAGTAAAACTGTTATTGATGCTGGTTATGATGTGCCAGCCATGGCAGCTTCTATGGATTGGATAGCTGTAATGACTTATGATTTCCATGGCCAATGGGATAAAAAAACAGGTCATGTTGCACCTCTCTTCTATCATCCAGAAGATGATGTAAAATACTTTAATGCTGTAAGTATATCATTTTTATGATTATGCAAAAAAATGGAATATTTTGAGATTTTACAACAAGTTGACATCTTACTAAGTTTCAATGTTATTGTGTTAAAGGACTATGCCATTAGATATTGGATAAAGAAAGGTGCACCTGCCAGGAAAATTGTTATGGGAATGCCAATGTATGGACAAAGTTTCACTTTAGGCACGTCTTGGGATACTCCACCAGAACTACTTGCTCGTAAAAACGAAACTGGACTAAATGTACCAGCTAGAACAGGAGGTGAAGCAGGGGAATTTACAAGAGCGAAAGGTTTCCTAGCATATTACGAGGTAGTAAATTACTGATTTATTTTTATAGTTCAATGTAAATACATGTATATATTTTATATACAATATGAATATGTTATGTTTTTAAAAAAAGTCATTTGAAAAAATAGTAAATTTTGTTAATATTTTTTTTTAAAGATTTGCCACAGAATCAATAATGGTGGATGGACAGTGGTAAAAGATCCAAAAGGACGAATGGGCCCATATGCATTTAAAGGTGATCAGTGGGTCTCTTATGATGATGTAGATATAATCAAGAAAAAAACACAATTTGTCAGATCTCTCAATCTTGGAGGTGCAATGATATGGGCTCTTGATTTAGACGATTTCCGAAATAGGTAAATCTATTTTATATCACCATTTTAATCCTACATTTCCGTAGTAAAGGATTATTTGAATTAATAGTTAATTTAAATTGTATTTCTTTTATATATTTCATAATTTCCTCCCTTTGTATTGATTAGATGCGGCGGTGGTAAACATCCTCTTCTAAAGACAATTAAAAATGTTCTTCATGATCCACCCAGTAAAGAGGATCTTACATTGTTACCTGTGTCAGATGATGAACCACAAAGTATTGATGAAGAAAAAGTAAAGCCTTCATCAAATTTACCTGCAACTGTAGATGTACAAAGTGATGAAATATCCAGTATTACTAATATAGCCAAACCTCATGATCCTCCAACAGTTGTTCCATCATTCCCAGAGGGAGAATATAAAGTGGTCTGCTACTTTACAAACTGGGCCTGGTACAGGTAAGTAACATAGTTATGAGATAATGCTGACACAATATGCGACTTATTTTTAGTTTATAACCATGACTTCATAATCAAACCACTTTTCAGACAAGGCCCTGGAAAATATTTACCATCAGACATTGATCCTTCCCTATGCACCCACATTATATATGGTTTTGCAGTACTGGACAGTGGTAGGCTTATCATCAAACCTCACGATTCTTGGGCAGATATAGATAATAGTAAGTTTATATTATAACATAAAAAATTAAACCAAACCTTGAAGTTATGGCTTAGTGTGTAAATATATTGGAATGTGAATATATATTATTGCCATATTATTTCTTTTAAATGAAACATGGGTACCGTAAATTGATAATGAAGAATAGCATTATCAAATTATCATCTCTCTTTAAAGTGTCTAGGACACATCTTCCAAAAATCAATTAACTTATATGGAGGTTACATTCATCTGTATTTTTGTACATATAGCTGTAATTATACCAGTGATTAAGTCAAAAATGTAAATTATATAAGTAATTGAGTAAAAAGTGTAAATGCAATAATAGCTTCTTCGAACATTACTGTTTGGAAAACTTTGTGGGTTTATTTTTTATTTTTGTTGATAAAAAAAAGCTTAATTATCACTAGAATTTTATATCAATCAGCAATGTTGAAAAGACTAAATTCATTAAACGGATTTATAAATTACCCTTAATTTCTTTTCAGAATTCTATGAAAAAGTAACAGCTTATAAACAGAAAGGCATCAGGGTTTTGTTAGCCATCGGTGGGTGGAACGATTCAGCTGGTGACAAATATAGCCGATTAGTTAATGATGCCAGTGCTAGGAAGAGATTTGTTGTACATGTGGTAGACTTCATAAAAGAACACAACTTTGATGGTCTGGACCTTGATTGGGAGTATCCCAAGTGCTGGCAGGTTTGTTCCACACTGAAATAAATGATATTGAACTATTTATGGTTTTATAAAATATGTAACTGTGAAATGAAAATTATAAGTGTAACAAAGTATTTTTACCACAAAATCATGAAAATAAATGTTTTTGTAAAAGAAATTTGCTTAATTTAATATAATAAAAAATTTTATTTCATTTTTTTAATATTTTGATTCAAGGTTGATTGCACAAAAGGACCGGATTCTGATAAAAGCGCATTTGCGTTGCTGGTAACTGAACTACATGAAGCCTTTAAGCCATATGGATTTTTACTTTCTTCAGCTGTCTCTCCCAGTAAACGAGTGATGGATGCCGGTAATAAAAAAAATATACACATATATATATTTTCGTTATTATAATTATCTTCTTGTTACGTGCATTTATCTCATTTCGTAGTTAACATATCAAGTATTATATTTAAACATACTTTAAGCAAGCTTCAATTTTTTATTAGGTTATGATATACCAGTATTATCTAAATTGCTCGACTGGATCGCAGTTATGACTTATGATTATCATGGACAGTGGGATAAACAAACTGGTCACGTTGCACCGATGTACGCTCATCCTTCTGACAAAGATAAAACATTCAATGCGGCAAGTATTTTATATGTTATAACATAATTATATAATGCAATATGTAAACCATGCAAATACACATTTTATGATTATAGACATTATTACGTAATTTCTGAATGGTATTGACATCACAAAAATTTCATAAAATTTATTTAAAAAATTACATATTTCAGAACTTCACTATACATTATTGGATTGAAAAAGGAGCATCACCTAAAAAATTAGTGATGGGAATGCCCACATATGGACAGTCATTTTCACTCGCTGAATCTAGTGGTAATGGACTTAACGCCCCAACATATGGAGGAGGGGAAGCTGGTGAGGAAACTAGAGCAAGAGGATTCCTTAGTTTCTATGAGGTTTGCAATTATGTTGATTTAGAAATTTTTAATAAAAGTGTGAAGATTATTATTTTTAAATTAGAAGGGCCATAATGTGATGAGAACAATCAAGATCATTGGGTCAAAAAGATAAAACATAATTTTGAAAAAAAGTGGTGATGTCCTTATTTTGAATCACAATTTAACCATTCATAGAATACCATATTGCACCAGCTATAACATGTGAGTCTACCACAAAACTAGCAAATTTTCTCTAAGACTATGAAAAATTCTTTCCAATGGTTAGCTATAAGACATTTGGAAGATAAAAAACAAGTATGATAAAAAAACACTTTACATTACTGTTACCACCAGAGCAGGTTGCTAGTTTTATATACAGTACATCCTGAAACTTGATCCAACCAGATCTCCATCCTGAACCAACCAGAGCAGGTTGCTAGTTTTAAATACAGTACATCCTTCGCTTGCGACAGGGGTAGGTTCTGCAGAAAGTTTATCGTTAAGAAAACTACATTAACTAAGTATAACATAAAATAGGTAGCATATAAAAGGTATACACATCAAGGCAAAAAAAATTAAACTTATGTTCATACTACAAATTTTTATGTTACATAAATGAGAAAGGATACTTTAATAGTTTCATATTGGTCTCATATTCTTTGTTTTTCTTTGTACGTAATAGTCCCTTTAAGCCTTTTTTAAACTTTAAACTTTTAAGGTTTCCAAGCAAACACTGATCACTGAGTGCATAAGTTATTCATTTTGCAGAATATAAACTCATCAAGATCTTATTTTTCACTCTACTTTGAATTGATTTGTCTTCATAAATCAAAACTGCAGATAAGCAAGTCCAAAATAGGCGAGATATTACTTTATAATTTAGTAAGGGCAAACTATAAGTTAAACAAGAAACATTTATGGAAAATAGAATAATAAATATTTGAGAACCGGCTTTAATTATAGATTGTTCGTAATTGAAATAAGAAAAATATTGCTGTATATTTTTGGATTAGGTTATTCACAGTACTTTATTTCATAGATCTGTGAGAGAATTAATCAAAAAGGATGGAATGTCATTCGTGACCCAGCTGGCCATATGGGCCCATATGCAACACTTGGAGACCAATGGGTTTCATTTGATGATGACAATATGATTATACATAAGGTAAATGTTCAATTTATACAATAGGTTTCTAATTATCCATTTCCTATATTCATATGTTTTATAATCATAATCATATCTCTGATGTTATTCATCGACCTTAGTCAATCTATCGTATAGAGGTATATATTTTTGATTTATTATTACAACCTTAATTTATGTAAATATTGTCAATACCAAGGCTTAATTACAAAGCAACATTCAATAAACTTTATAGATTATCTGTTACTATCTATAAAAATTAAAATAAATAACATAGCATTGTAGAGACAGGATAATCCTTTTTTTTATTCACAATTAAATGAAACTATGTGATGTAGTATTATTTCTACTTTCTTTAAGTTCTTCACCAGGTCAGGTTTTGTTATATTACAACATCTTCAGGTGGGATATTAGCAAAGATATTAGAATATTAGAATCTTTGCTAATATCCCACCTGAAGATGTTGTAATACAACGAAACTTAGGTTGTGGTAAAGAAATTAAAGAAAGTAGAAATAATACTACATCACGTAGTTTCATTTAATTGTGAATAATGAATTTCTACAAAATTAACGCCAAATATATTCAACCTTTTTTTTATATTTATTTCGAATCTTGGGGACAAATAATCCCTTTTATCTCAACCTTCAAGTGGCTATAATTCCTCTTATTCTGAACTCATCATTTGTAATTTTACATAAGCTTTATATTTATTAAGATAATTCAACACCAGAAACACTTTTTATTGCAATCCACCGTTCATTCTTTTTACTGCTGTTTACATCTTGTTGTCCATTGTAAGTTAATAAATTGAGAATTAAAATTGGCTTCTACAAATTTGTATCGTAACCTACAATATTACAAAAACTAATTATAATTTTATGTGCAATATAAATTTTGTTTATAACTAAATATACCATTATAAATTGCAATGCGTAAATAAATGCATAACTATTGAAAAATTATTATTACAGTCTGAGTATGTACGGGCTATGGGTTTGGGTGGAGCAATGATATGGGCTTTAGATTTGGACGATTTTCATGGCAAATATTGTGGTTGTGGATCATATCCGCTTCTCAGTAACATCAATGTTATATTACGAGGAAAATCACCACCACCGCCATCTTGCAAATTAGGTTTGAAAGGTATATACAATCCATATATTTTAAAAATTTACAACAGTATATTTTAACAAATGATATTTTTATTATAACCTATTTTATATAATTTGTGACATAATTATAAAATTCTTTTTAGATATTATTCCAAAACCACCAGTTCTTCCTTCCAAACCTGTAACAGAGCCACCAAAACCGATTGTAAATGATGAAATACCTGACTCCGTATTCATTGATGGTGATAATGACGCAAGTGTTATAAATGACGTTGATACTAGCTCAGTGAGTAATATTTTTTTTTATTTTAATCACTGAGCACTTCAATCTTGTTACATTCATTTTTTTTGGTTTTATAACATATACATATTGTTTCAGGGTTCTATATATCCAGGGGCACCTTGCGACAATAGAATGTTCAGTGCGGATCCAAAGGATTGTAATAAATATTATCTTTGTAACAATGGTGGATTCCAAAAAATGTCCTGCCCTCAGCAACTTCACTGGAATAATGTAAGAATGTTCAGTATATTTCTATCATAAAAATGGCTATTCTTCAGAAAAAGTTATACTTCTTTCTTCATTTACACACTACAATTGTATACAGATATAATAAATTAAATATTTCTTTTAATTTAAAAGTTTTAATTTATTTTTCATTTATTAAACTATGTAGTAATTTATATACGCAGATAAAATTACAAACAATAGTTTAGAGCTACAACCAGTAAATTGTTTTTATAAATAGGACATTTAATTATAAATTTATTTTTACAACACATTTAAATGTTTGGCTTAGGATCATTGTGATTGGCCTGCAAGTGCAAAATGTGAAAAAGACAAGAAGGGTTACAGCCGTGACTTGCTGGAACCGTCAAGTAGGTATAAGGCTCCAGCAAAATTGATTTGCTACTTCACAAACTGGGCTTGGTACAGGTTAGTGATTTTTATAATTTCCTTTAGTTTTTAGTCGCTTATAAGATTTGGTAGATTATTATTTGTAAATAATTATTTAATATTGATTTATAAACAAAAACTATTTATCTGTAATCAATATTATATAATTGACAATTACTGTGAAATGTTACAGATCAAATTACTCCTTCACACCAGATGATATTGAGACGTCCATGTGCACACACATTATATACAGTTATGCTACACTAGATGAAAAGTCATTAGTAATTGTACCCAAAGACTCTTGGACTGATATTGACAATGGTAAAAATAAAATACATTTTATAATAATTGTACTATAAATATAAATATCATAAAAATCAATTTAACATAAAATTTGGCATTTTAGATTTCTATGGGAAAGTTACTGCGCTGAGAGAAAAGGATATTAAAGTCCTTATAGCAGTCGGTGGCTATGATGATTCGGCTAATGATAAATATAGTAGGCTAGCAAATGATCCTAAGGCCAGGGCTAAGTTTGTTAAGAGCACAATTAAATTTTTGAACCGTTGGAAGTTTGACGGTTTAGAGATGTCATGGCAATATCCTGTTTGCAAACAGGTAAGAATAGTTTAAATACAATCAACGTCAAAGATATTAATTGAGCATTTTAAACATTCCTTAATTAATGGTGTATTTATTTTTTGACCACAGTTGGCTTCCACTCAGGTCAGTCCAATGGTGCTTTCCGCTTTAGATCCTAAATTTTTGAAGTCCTTCTACATTTTTGAAGGTACTGGGTGTTAACAAGCACACAAATGAGTTTGGTCCTCTAAGGTAGCTGCCTTGCTGCCCCTGCTTCCCATTCCTACTGAAGACGATGAGCACACTCCTAAAATAGGCTAGGCTGGGCGATGGATTCTCTATTTTTATTTTCAAACGTATTGGCACATGCTGGAAAACACTGCTTCCGCTGTTTTATGGCCGCAATCATAGTCCCGATATCCCCTTTATATGAGCTGTCCGAGATTTCTCTATCTTCCCCATTTCCCACTGTCGTTTCTTCATGTGGCAAATCACCTTTGCCTACCTTCTTGCTCGAAAATGCTGAAGCTGTACGTCACGGATTACCCGCTGCAGCAGTTTCCTTCGGAATTTATTTCAACCCACTATAGCAAGCCATCTTTTGCCTAGTCCCTGAAACCCACTATGCTTTCCACTTGTCATTGATGGTGCTAGTTTAACCATATACTATTTGATACATTAATACAATGATAAAAATAGCAACGAACTCATAGTCTGACTTTGTTGGTATTTTTGATAATCTTAACCAGGGTGCTAATATGCTATTATTATGATTTAAACTTTTCAATCATCTAATTCTATTTATTCTATAAAATATGTTTGGTAAAGTTTCTTTTTCTTTAAAAAAGTTTTTAAGTAGATAATTTTTTATACTGACCCCATAAAATAAATTTAACTAACTTGAAACTTATTACCAAATGTACAATACTGTTATATTCCCATTATACAAAATCGACACTTAATTGTATAAACAAAGAAGTTGGAAATATTAACATCATTACCATTAAATAATATACATTGATACTCATTACATTTTACAATTCTAAATCACATATTGGTAATTAGGTAGGTGTGTATGGTACCATCATTGTGCGCGTTCTATTCGTACTTAACCGATTTTATTAAATTATAAAAAATTGTGTTACTTGTATAATATTTTTATTTATTTGGTTGACATGATATTATTATGGTATAGTATTAAAAATATTTTCACGCCGATGAAATTTACATCTTTGATACAATAATGTTTATATTATTTACGTGAAAAGTAAAAAAAAATTTAATTTTTTTAAATACAATTCATTGTTTGATTAAGAGTTGAAAAAGCAAGTCATAAGACTTATAACTTTCTTTTTCAACTATTATTTTAGAACTATTTTTATTCAGGATTTCATATAAGAGAGTTTTACAGGTTCGACAGAAGTTCACAAAAATATGTTCCATGCTTCCCATATATAAAATCTCGTAATTTTTCTGCATGTGCTAGTGTGAAGAAAATATTGATAACGACAGATAAGTTAGTAAATAAAGAAGATAAAAGAGATGAAAAAAATTGTTGAAAGTATATGGAACTATAGATGTTATACATAAATACCACCGTTCTGTTTATCACATATTTCTAATATCTATAATTCACTAGCTGTAGAAAGGCAATTTAAAAACAAAATATTTTAGTGGCTGACATTATAAGTAATTTATGTTAGAACCTAAGTAATATCTCACCCAGTTAAATTTTGATACAAGGCATATTCTTAAAAATCTGAAATAATTCAAAGAAATGAAGTGTGTCCTAGTCCTTTTAGATAAAATTATTTTAAATATAAAACATATTTAGTTTTAATTTTATATATTAAAACAACCTTCTTTTAACTGAAAATCTTCAAGCTATATTAACATAATTGGGAACATGCCTAAATTTGCACTTTTTTTAAATTATTGTAAAAATTATAAAAATTGATTTCAGTATTGAACAAATTGGTACCACCATTAAAAAATTTCAAGCAGATTGAGTTATAATTATCTACATTTAATGGTTAGGCATAGGGCAGGTACATATTCCTTTCTCATTCGCTCTTTTAGAATATTATGGCATTACTAAAAAGTTGTTAGAATTTAGTGTGCCATCCCTGTCTAGACATTAAATTGATACCTTTAATTTTTAACATCTGTGAAATTTTTTTTACATCCATCAGCTTGTACCTGGAAATTGTGATATATGAAATAAAAAAATTAATAAAATACCCAATTGTAATTTACTACACTAGTAACCAATTTTATAGTAATACTATGAGAGATTAGAATTTGTTTTTTAATTCATACAACAAAAGGAAACTTAGGTAGCAATGTTTTATGTGGGAAAATTTGCAGTTCTTACGCATTAACAATGCAACAACATCTCACTTTTGGGTTCAAACATCGTCTAGAAAACATGCACGCTATTTTTAATAAGTTTGTAATTTTTTGTTTGTAAATGACCTGTCTCGTATGAAAGTAACCTTGAAATATATATTAAACAGCAAAAAACTGTTATTTTCACCAAATGAAACATTTGGTGTGCTATTATATATATATATATATATATATATATATATATATATATATATATATATATATATATGTGTGTGTGTGTGTGTGTGTATGTCATTTGGTGTAATAAATTTAAAGGTGTACTTAGTTTACAATAAATACAAATTTCAAAACTGACCTTTGTCTTAAGTATGGTGCCAAAAATAGTTATGTAAATGGTGAGTTATGTCAATGACCAACTTTTAAAGGTAAATTGTAAATAATCATTTTTAAAATTTCTTATTTTTAGTCTCAGTGCGATGATAGACATCTAAACGATAGAGAAGGTTTTGCAGAACTCATGACTGAGCTATCACTTGCATTTAAAGCAAAGGGTCTTCTTCTGACAGCAAATGTGTCTCCGAGTCCTCCAGTCATAGAAAAAGCATATGATGTTGCGACATTGGCTGAAACTGTAGATTGGTTAACAGTTGATGCTTACGACTACCATGGATATTGGGAACACAAAACCAATTTAGCGGCCCCATTGTATTCAATGATTAAGGACGATCAGCACAATGTTGTTAGTAATAATTGTTTTAAATTATAAAATTCACTATATTAATTAAAATAATCCATTGGTGACAGAGTTAATAGAAAAGTGCTATTGCAATATTTCTGAAATACCAAATACTCAAAAATATAAGATGTACTTAAAAAAAAATTTGAATCGTCAATTTGTTAATTCCATCGTCATAGTTTAAAGGTTATATGCTGTTAATGTTATCATTATCAATTCATATCAAGGTTTATCATTCATTTTCATTCAACAAATGTACATTATCCACAAAGGTAAATATTGCGATAACAGAATATTTACATACTGTGAATAATGAACCAGACTGTAGAATTACTACACGCTACATAACAAATTGTAAATTGGATGTACCTTATCAAATTAGATTATTGAAACGAAAAATCTTTATGATCATCGTACGAGTACATTGATAAATCTATGTCATTGTGAACTTTGAACATTGATTCAGCATATTTAGCAAACATCACATTTGAACATTACACAAGATATCTAATCATTACTGCAACCTGTTTTACTTTAAAAAATATGGCAGAAAGATATAAACAATACGCAAACGTATTAAGAGTACAAAGGTTTTATATTAAGACGTTCAAATTCCACTAACAGATTGTTATTCTGTAACGTTATGAAAATTTTCAAGGTAACCTTTATATGTTTGTTTTTTTAGAATTTTACCATCAATTACTGGTTAAGTATTGGCATGCCTGCACATAGGCTTGTACTTGGTGTGCCAATGTATGGTCACAGCTACACTATGGCGCCAGGAGCTGATGCAAGCATTTTAGAGGAACAGGTAATTGGACCTGGTGCAGCAGGACGAATTACAAATGCTCCAGGATTTTTGGCTTTTTATGAGGTGAGGTGTATTTACCAAGTGTAAACATTTTTTTTAAATTGTTTTATATTTCCTATTTTTAGAGATGTGCAGGATACCATTATTTATTAAAGCATATTCTTTAAATATCTTTGTATATTTAAGGAAAAATTGTGTTTTAATAAAAATTGTTTATTTTTTTAGATTTGTGAAAATGTAAAACTCCACAATTGGTCTAACCAAAGAGAGTTGGTTGGAGGAGCATACGCCTTCAAAGAAAATCAATTTGTGGCATTCGGCGATACACAGTCTATGTGGGATAGTGCTTCGTTAGCTGTGTATTATGAATTAGGTGGAGTTGCAGCTTGGGCACCAGACCTTGATGACTGGAAGGGTGATTGTGATTGTGGCAGATTTCCACTACTCAGAGCATTATACAGTTCACTTCGAGGGTTACGTATTCTCAATCAAAATTGCCCATAATTACTTTATGAATATAGACCAGAGTGTTCGTTAATTGGTATAGTAAGATTTTTCGGATACCCAAATTCAAAAATACAAGACCAAAATAATCTATAACATTTTTTGATTTCGCCTTTTATTAGGGAGGAGTAACTTAATTTTCAGTTACCAATTCTTTATTATTTTCAATGTTTTCTCAATCATAATTACATTTAAACATTTCATTATTATAAATGAAAACTCCACAGTAAAGAAAACTTTTGAATTACCAGCATAATCGATTTTCCTTTCCGTGTTCACCACATTGCGTTGTGTATCACTTTAAAACTTAACAGCTGTAGTAGTGAAACGTGAAAAAATGTTATTGATTATAACTCTTTTATTTCATACTCGGAAAGCTGTAGAAGCCGGCTCCTGATACCATTTTAACAAAAACTTTTTGTGTTGTTATATATATATATATATATGTGAGAAGTGTATCAGCGAGTATTTAAGAGTTCCCATTGTCAATTTAATTAAATAAATAAATTTTAATAATATTTTTTTATTAATAAAATTATTAAATTTACGTTTTTGTTAACATAGAAAAATGTACTATAATATTCAATTGCTATTGCCATATGCAGAATGTGTAATAAATTCCATTTGCTGACTGTGTGATATTTGTAAGTTTTACCTAAGTGTTAATAAATAAGACAAAATAAAAGGAAGCTTCTACCTCTAATTTCAAATTTATAAATTATATAAATAGTTGTAGAACCATTCTTTTATATAAATTTGTAATATTGTACAATAAAAAACTTTGTAATACTTTAAATGTTTTATTTTTAAAATACTGGGGTAGACTATAGAATAAAAAAAGTCTAAATTGGTATTAAAACACTTTTTCTTTTATTATAACCAAAATAATAGTTGACAAACATTTTTATAGAAAACGTGTCTATGCATTATCACTGTCACCTAGCCAGTACCAAGTACTATTGTTAATATAATAAGTTAAAAATAACAATTATGTTTACTAAACATTAGAATTTATTATTGATCAATATATAATATAAATTGGTCAATATGTAAAATTAAGATAATAAATACTTATTTCAATATCACAGACATGTAATGAGAACCAAAATCATTTCTATATAAAAATCGAAGGCTTTTGCCGTAAAATATATATTTCGTATAATATAATTTCATGCAACTACTTTGGATATAATTGTAATTTCACATTTTCACTTCAATGTTAAAATTATTTACATAAAGAACTTCATTCTAAATTTTATAGGTATTAATTATAACTAAATTATTAATATATTTGGCTGAGCTTGAGTTTATGTTTATTTTATAAATGGGATTTAATAATGGTTCTTCTTGAAAATATGTATCATTGAATTAAACATCAAATATGCAACATTGATCACAATTAGTGATTACTTTTTGTGATTTACATTAAAATATGTGAGTATTAAGATCAAATATTTGATTATAAATTACTTAAAAATTCTAGAGAAAATAGAGAAAACAGCAATTTTTGGTTTGTTAATCTCGTGATGGCTAGAAATAATATATAATTGACTTTTAAATGCTAAACGACAATAAATTAGCCCACCATATTCTAAACATACACTGAAAGATATATACCATCCTAAACATAACTGAAAGCCGAAATTGATCTTTTTGAATTTAACTAAAATATAATAATAACTTATACAAGTTCATATTTCTATATAAAGAATAGTACTGCAATTACAAAACCACAAATTCACTAATAGAATTGCTTTTAAGTAATGTGAAGTTTGTAAATAATTAATTTAATTATAGATCGCTAAACTTTGGTAAAAATTATGATACCTCCTTAAATTATTATAATATATATTTGCTCATACACAAGTCACTATCAACTTCCTAATTGAGTTTTTACTCCAATTACTGAGTTCACAAGTATTTCATTTAAGTACTATGTTTTGATATTTTTACAATGTATGAGAAAATTATTGTTTCGTTACGTAAAACAATTGTAGCATTCCAAGACAATGAAAATGTAGAAGAATTGGCATATACACTAAGCATGTACAATGTTACAACGAAAATAGTAAATTGGACATAACATTTTTTTTTACAATTAACCTAGTAAAGCAGTTGATGCAATTGTTCATAACTTTTTATTTATTGTCAAGAGTAGGATTTTCAAATACTTGGTAACCAAAGACACTTTAGCAATATTATTTTAAAAGTGAATTGACAAATGTTGTAATCTGTACGAAATTTTAACAAATAAAAGTTTTTTTAATACTACAAATTGTATAGGATGACCGGCGTAAGTGTAACATTTCTGAATCCAATTCTTAATAATTTTGCATATTAGTTTTTATTGGCTTCAATAATAAGAAGCTATTTTATGTCACAGTTTTTTGTTCCCATAGTCATTTTAAAGATGATGACATTACAGGTTGTGACCTAAGGTTAATTCTGACAATGACTTTTATAAAAATTTCACCATCTTACTGTAATCATCAAGGTAAAAAAAAATTTACCCAATGCAAGCAATGCCTACTCAATAACCTATTGGCAATATTTATAAATAACTACAAGGAAAATTACACCAGAGAATTAAAGTTCCAAATATATTATTGGTTTTTTGATGTTTTTTTTCATTTTAATTACATGTTTTGAGGTAGACGTTTTAACTTGTCTGTTCATATTATGAGCATTTTAAATAAGCGAGCATTCACTTTACCACAAACTTCTTGATTTACTCTTTGCTTATATAATGCTTTTTGAGAAAATTTGTAACTAATGGTGCTACAATAGATGGATTATTAAGATGGACATGGTGAGTGCCTTCCACAGTATGAAACTCGAAAAACTGGTTATTATTTTTTAAATATTCTTTAGCTGCTTTAAAATTATCATCTAGTCCATAAATTGAGTCTGTAGCCTTAATACACATAACAGGGCAAATAATTTGTTTCGTCATAGCACTGATAAACTCTGATGATATTGGAGGTTGTATTCCATATTTAAGAGCCGAATCACGAGAAAAATAATACTGTCCAGGATGAACTTTAGATGGTTGAGAGCCACGTAATGCCAAAATTTTGCTGGATTCAAGACTAACAGATTTGTCTGTTCCCAAATGGTATCTCATGCAGAGTTCTTCTTTCGTATAAGATGGTGGTTCACTATCCAATAAAGTTTCTTGTCTCAGTAATTTATCCAAATGTGAAGGTATAACTTTAAGAATATGTTCGATTGTTGTGTTTTCCGGCGTCATTGTATCAAATCCGATATAAAACTCTACATCCTTAGGGTAAAGGCATGCATAACGAAAAGATACTATAGAACCCATGGAATGTGACATAAAAGATACCTTCTTCCAATTGAAATATTGAACGATACGTCTTACTGTGCTTAGAACAACATAATTATCGTAGTATGAACCTAAAATGCAATTTGAAAAGTTTAAATTTTGAAATAAAAAAGGTAAATGTGAACATGTTTCTTCTAATTGGACCCAATTATGATATAGTGAAACAAATAATAAAATAAAGAACTTCGTGAGGTCATCAATTACGGTAAGTCAGAAACTGTTTTCAAGCTTTAATAAATACAGAATGACATTATGATGAAAAGCAATAAACTATGAATCAAGTAAAGAACAAGGTAATCCAACATTTTAATAACATATCTTTAAACTAAATAAGAATATGAAATAAACATTTTTGAAATTGGTTTTATTCAAGTATAAATTAAATATCACTTATACTTTAATTTTAAATTCAAACGTACCATAACCATAATTTAAAAAAATTATAATAAGCAAAAAATCACTTAAAATCATCTGGAAACACTATTTTTCTAAAAAAATTATTTACCTTTAATTGATATAGATATTTTTATATCTATTTTAATTTTTTTCATATAGGTATATATATCATATCTTAAAACTAATCTTTCATAAAGGCGAACGTCAAAAATATACATTTCTTACATTTGCATGTAAATTTAATGTTCTTTTTCCTAGCATTAAGCATGACATATATTATAAAAATCTCATACTCATACATCAAGACATATTTGAAAAACGTATTGTCGATCAACTCCGATAAGATGAAAGATGTACGAGTAGTAGTATTAAATTTGAATTCAGTTATTTATTTTAAAAAGCTTTCTTTACTTTTGTTTCTCTTCTATTCATAACAGGGTTCAATTAAAATGTTTATTATTTGCAAAAAGTTACCATTAGGCAGCCAGGAAGAAAATCCATGCCCTGGGAAATCTACGGCCAGTATGCTTATATCCTGAGGTAGTAATGGAATTAAAGTATCCCATGTCCCAGCATTGTCTTGCCATCCATGAAGTGAAAGTATAGGCCGTTGATTAGATGGACCCCACCATTTTCCAGCTACATGCCCCCAGGGTGTCGGTATTTTCACTTCTTCAACCTAAATAAACAATAAATTTATTTTTAAAAAGTATACGTATTCTATTTATAAATTATTACGAAATAATTTATTAATCGTATGTGAAGAAATTACTTGAAAATATACCTCTTTAATTTTCGGCTGTGGTGTCCCTGAGGCAATTTGGCGACAAACGTGTTTTCCACCAGGCCAAAAGACCTTGTATTTTTGGCAACTTACTCTCGACAACATATTCGTAATAAACAAATGATAAAATGTCTTGGAATACACTTCTTTAAATATAAACTTTTGTCGCTAATGTTGAAGTAACGAACTAGATTTATAAAGATGTACAAGAAAATTTAAATAAACTATTGTGTAATTGTCAATAATACAAACAGGTTAAGTTACAATAATTAAATAATGATATAAAATATATATCAGTAATTTATTCAAAACGTAAGTAGTAATTTATTCTAAACACCTTTACTAATAATTATTTTATAAAAATGAGTTTTCGCGTCAATAGTCATTTCCGCTGGAAACACGACTACTTTGAACTTGACCGTAAACCGCAATGAATGAATAAAAATTTCGCATAGATTGCTTCATTTCAATTGACCTTCGCTCAAAGCTCGATTGTCATCGTTATCAATAATTAAAAAACGAATGCCTAAAATATAAAATATATATAATATTTTCAGTGACGGAGCTTAACAATCTATGTAAATATATTTAAAGTTTGAATAAAAAAATATGAAAAAAGTTAGTCAGTACATAACATCTCTTTATTGGAATTTAATAAAAATAATCCGTAAATATGGCCATGTTTGCAATTCAGAATAAAAAACTGAAATATATAGTTTAAATAAAATTTAATATGTTTCCCTATAAATCATGATATTTTTTAGATATTCGAGGGAATATGTATATATTTGATATAAATTGAACTTTTGGCATAACTTCGTAGATATGATATTATTATCTTAACTTTGAACATGACAATGAAATATTATTTTACGACAAAGTACATGACTGATGTAAAAAACAACAAAATTATGATTGATTTACATTAGCATATTTTTTAAAATGTCAATATTGAATTTGTGTCCTAAATTCATAGGTCAATAGATTATTTTAAGACTAAGTTTATTTTTGTATTTCCAATAAAGAAATTCCTATTAGAAATACAAGTAATTTTTAAGCTAAAAACAAATTATTTAGATTAAATTTTATTAATATTGTGTAGCTGTGTGAAGAGTAAAATAT
This sequence comes from Druceiella hillmani, assembly GCA_039881145.1. Lineage (NCBI taxonomy): Eukaryota > Metazoa > Arthropoda > Insecta > Lepidoptera > Hepialidae > Druceiella > Druceiella hillmani. The sequence continues at coordinate 45,703,426 of JAYKKI010000003.1, forward strand.
ATTAAGTATGTAGTTTATTATTACTCTATTTCGCTAGATATCTTAAAATACAAAAGTATTTTTATATTTACAACAATTTGTATGAAGTTTAAGAAACTGGCTGAACTTAATTACGACGTACTGCCTGTGTATTTTTCATTGTATGATTATGATCTGTGCCCTGTAGTATTTATGAATGCGTGGTAAACATACATAAGAAAGAAATAAAAACACGGTCATAAGAGAAAGTATGGATTGCAATTCTTAAAAGGCCCGAATGATTTTTATTTAATATCTTCCAATGTCATATATTACAATGGACCAAATGTTTGAAACAATTAGTTTATTATTATTGCTAATATTATATAATTGCAAATAATATTAATCTATACGTTCAATTTTTTGTTATCAAAAATTGTATTAGTACAATGATTTAAAAACTTATAAGTTTTACTTTTTTATTTACATATACTTTTACATCTCGTTTGGCGATCTCTTATTAAAATACATTACAACATTTAAAAAAATACACTTTATGCTAAGTATTTTTTTGCCTGAGTTTTTTTGTTAGTTAATTTTCATTATTTATTATTGTGTAAACCATTGCAGTCATCAATGCGATCATGTGTATCACAATCGCTGTAGCCATATTGCCCATTTATAAATATGTAAATAGCACTTTGACATTGACAACCAGAAATCATAATAAACTGACAGCCGACAATAACCATGAGAATCATTAGGTTAGAAACCGTGGTTCTAAGGTTATACTTCCTATAATTTTTTTTAATACAAACGCATGGATTCTATGGAGCATCCAAATATGGTAACTGAGATTTCAGAAGAGAAGAGTCAACATTTCAATATTAGTGATTATCCTATCGATCCTGGTTTAAAAGATGACGAGGGTAATGAATTACCCAGACCATTCAATAAAAATCAAATGCGAAAATGGTTAAAAAAAATTAAATGGGAAAATAGAAAAGCGGAAAAACGAGCTCGAGAAAAGGCTAAAGCCAAACAGAGAAGAATCGAGGCAAAAGTTTTAAATATCGACATAGGTCCATCGAGGAAAGCATTGAAACGGAGAAAATTGGAATGTACTGAATCTAGAGTAGGAATTATTATAGATTTAAGTTTTGATCATTTAATGAAAGAAAAGGATAGATTTAAAGTAATAAAACAAATTTTAAGATGTTATTCAATTAATAGAAGATCAAATTCACCCTTACGTTTTCATATTACGAGTTTCGGTGAGAGAACTAAAAGTGAAATTTCACGGCATAACGGCTATGAAAATTGGGATGTACGTTGATATGAATATGCATCATCTCATTTACTTAGAATTGTCATAATATATAAAATAAATATTCGTTTTTTTAAATTTCAGGTTAAATTTGAAGAGAAACCGTACATTGATGTTTACCCACATGATGATTTAGTGTATCTGACAAGTGAATCTGAAAATATAATTGAAATGTTTGAACCAAATACTTACTATATAATCGGTGGCCTAGTGGATCATAATGAACATAAGGCAAGGAATAATGTTACATTTCATTTAAAGCCCCACAATATAATATGTAGTAAATTGTAGATAATTTAAACGGAGTTATGTGTTGTTCAAAGCTTATAGAATTCAAGTATGAGCTATTCATTTGAGACACGTGAATATACCTTGTAAAAATTGTTAGTAAAATTAATTTATCATCAAATTTTGACTGTAATAGAAAATTATAGATATTATATCTACGTATTTAATGTAAAATATATTACTATTAAAGTTTTCTCCGATTTTAGAGTAACAAATTACATTTTAGTAAGTTGAACTGTAAAAAGTTGTGAAAACAATTAAACACTATTAGGCAAGTTAAAATGTTTAATTATGGATGAAATAATAATTATGAATACTAAAATTTTTTCATTGTAACTCTTCTTGGCAATAAAAATAAATAATAATACTTTATTTAGTTGAAACTAATTAACAATTAAACTAGCTAACTCAAACCTGTTTCATGATTGTATCTACTGTCTTTAAATCTAAAATAATTTGTAATTTTTAGGGTTTATGCCATAAAACAGCATGCACCCAAGGCATAAAACACGCACGACTGCCATTAGATAAATATATTGATATGAAGACAAGGAAAGTTTTAACTATAGATCATGGTAGGTAAATCTACATGTAAATATTGTGTTGCTTTTAGGGCTAAATTGTCTGATTTCAATTCCATATCAAAAATAAACGCACAGTTGTCTAATAGGTTTAAACGCAACAATGTCAGCCAGATATGTTATAAAATGTATACAATGTGCAATTACCCTTCACTATTTTGGTACTCAATGCACAACTACATACGGCACTATAGACCATAAAGATGCTAAAAATTCTGTCATTCATCATGTACGCTATAATTACTTTATTGCAATTTTTCTTTTCTACTATTTTTATATTATACAAATTTTCTTTATTACAGGACTCTTGTAATAAACGTGTTTTCTACTTTTAATTTTGACAATTTGTAACAACCAAAGAATTTTATTGTTCTTACTGGCAGTGAAAACAGCCACCAAAATATTTTTTGCTTCTTGTTCAATAGATTTTCAAAGCAGCAGCAGTAATAACTTTTCATTAAAATGACAAAAGTGCAATATCAGCCTGTAATTTGAGTGATTAAAATAAAATGTTTCATATGAAATTTATATTTTAAATTCATTAATATGAAAGGTCAAGATCATAGGTAAAAACTTCATACTTATATTATCATATAAATAATATTATATCTCTTTCTGCATTTGTGATGTGAAAACTAACATACTTATGATAAAAAAGAGATAAAAAAGAGCAAGGATGAAACACGTCTGGCTGTGGACATATTTTATTACATATTGCCCAATTCATATAATGGAATGTTATGATTAATATTTTTCTCTATAAGATTGGTCTTCTCGGTCTTGAAGATTATTGATCCACATAGTAATACTTTGGTATTCACTGTATTATGATAAAAATATAATGATAAATTCACTTTTCTTCCAGTGTTTGAAATAGTTTTAAGAATCGTCGAAGGTATGTCTTGGCCTGACGCCCTAATGAAAGTTCTTCCTATGCGAAAAGGGGCTGTGGTAACAGATCCATTAGCTTTCACTGAAGTAGAAAATAAAAGTACAGATGAGGAAACGAAAGAAGATAAACCTTTTTAATTCGGAAAATATTTTGTGAATAGTATTGTATCATAGTTTGTTATATAAAAAATTATTGTAATTTTTTAATGTGTGTGTTTCATTTAAAATATCAGAATGTATCTTTGTCACTGAATTGATTAATTTTATGTCATATCTATTAAAGAAAGTTAGCAAGGAAAAATGGAGCGCACCTCCAGTTCAAATTGTGTAATGAGGGCTGTTATCCAGATGTCCTACTTGATACAACAATGGATTTATTTAATTATTATACTCTAGTTATACCCACGACTTTGTGCAGGTGGACTTTTTTATTTTGTAAGGTTAGATTACGTTTTTTTAAAACCTGTTGTTTTGGCTTTTTGTTAGCTTCATTTAAAGATAGAAGAATTTTTTTCAACAAGCCGAAAAGGCTATTTACAAGATCTATATCAGAGCACAGGGATGAAGAAAACTTCTTTTCATTCAATACCCACTGTAGGAATATAGGTGAGTCACTCCCAGTCTTTGGAAATTTCTCAGACAGAGGTGAACAATGTCTATCTATGGTGCCTAGAATTGAAGGAATCTTAATACCAATTTTCCTTTATTACAGAGCTTCTCAAGCTGTTTCCAGTATAGAAAATAATGTCAGAAGTTTTGAAAATGAATTTGACCTTTTTTGCATACTTTATACACTTTATAAAATTGACTATCTCATGGTAAAAAATATTACAAGGGTCGTTTAAATACAAATCAGATTTTTTTAGAAGTTTACCAATGTCAGTAGAAAATTACAAAGACAATAAATGATTTTCAGGCGTTGCTAACAAAGGTCTTTTTGTCCCACTACACTGACACCTTGTGATATTTAAGGTATTCCCAAAAGATTTACGTGAGCATTTCCACTCGCCTGTGGAAGATATTTGAGACTTTAATTTTCTACAAAATGACAAAGAATCCAAAAGTTTCCGCCCAGTCAAAGACCTGGTCAAAATCTGTTCATTTGATTCCTTTATTGGTGAGAAATTGGATATAAATACTTTACTCAACAGACATAGGTTTCAATTGTTCACTCATAGTTCTACTGACAGAAAACAGTAAATAGAAGATGCGGCGGGGTCACTTCCCTCCATATATTGCTATTTAATTATCTCAAGCCTCAGCTCGATTATCCAAATCTTGATTTTCCCAAATCCTCGAAACCGAGTTTTTATTCATATGAAAATTAGCACTTCCAATCAATCAATCAATTTTACAATCAATATAGCTTTGAAGCATTCCTATGACAATATTATTTTATATAATTTATTTTAAAACTTGTAAGTCGTGTTGTGAAACAAATGAATACATCATTTGGATATTGATATAATTCCCATATTTACTGTCATCATGTATAGATTGACAATTATTGAAATACAATTGTTAAATCTATTGTTTTTTACTTTAGTTTTTTCTTTGATTTGTAACTTTATACTTATTGCTTTATGAAATACTAACATGGGATGAATAATTCATCTATTTTCTGTCATACTTCTATAGAGGCACGGGGACACGTGCCCACCCCCCCCAGAAGTCCCAGAATACTCTATTTATTTTGTTTAGTTCTCGCAAGTTACAAAACAATATACGTAAAAATTCCATACAAATATTTTTTTAACGATGAAAAGTGCGTTTTCGTGAGCGAAATTATAGAATAAATAATACCACGACTGGTACTCATAACTAGTACGTATGTAGTCTACAGTTTTGAGTTGCACGCATGTCTGTGAGCAAGCGATCGGCATGAGTTTTTTCTCAAACCATATAAGATTTTTTTCAATCGTTCAAGGAATGATGATGCAGCGATAATAATAAAAGATGCTGCATATATTGGTAATATTAGGAAAATTCTAATTATTAATTCTAGCAAAATACTATATATATATAAATTATAGAAATACACAAATGGTACATACGTTTTAAGAAAATCTGTGAATAACAAAAATACATTTTACAACATAGAAACTATAATGTGTTTTTAAAAAATTTACCAAAATTAAGTTTATATTAAATTTCATGCCAAGAGATGTGTTTTGTCGATTACAAGGCATACGATCCTTGATGATGCGGTGCACCGCAGGGACTGGGTTTGATCTCAGGTCGCTCGTTGAGGCGATTATTCTTATAGCAAGTAAATCAGGTCAGTAGTACAAGATAAAATGACAGTCATTCGAAGTGAACATATTTATTTTTAAACATAACAATACATGTGTATTAAAACATTTTTCAAACCTATGGTTAAAAAATTGTGGGATTTATTGGACAGCACTTTAAAGCTTGTTATTTTGCAAACGGAGCTTAAAATGAAAATGGTGAACAGAATTTCAATATCATTTTAAAAGACCTATTTAATGGTACAATAAGAAAATAATATTGCTCTGATCTTGAAAAAAAAATTATTTCAAAACTTTTGATAAGTTAAGATCTCATTGAAGAGACTGAGATCGAATTGAGGTTCATCACGCAAAATTCTTTCCTCGTCAGAAAACTCCTCATATTACATATTGATATGTATTAAAACTACGGTGCATCCCTGTTAAAACTTCTTCAATAAAACATTGAAACCTTTGCAAAAGCTATAGAATCAAGTGCCTACTCTTTTCTACAAAGTGGCTATATCACATCCACTCCTTTTTTTAATAGATCAGAAGACACACTCATTACACCTTAATGCAATTTTGAATTAAAGTTCATATGACTTGGAAGTTTGACATTTAACCCCTAATCACACTTCACTTTTGATAAAATCTGAAAATGCTGTGATGATAGTAATCAAATTCAAAATTTGGTATTCTATAGTATATAATTTTAACTCTACAATAATTTTTTGTGTAATGTAAATGCTTCATCTCCAATAGGAAAATAAGTCATTGTAGGAATTTTTGGGAATTATTGTAGGGGAATTAATTTGGGTAATTTGGGAGTCATTGTAGGAATTTAGGACGGTTCCAGGTAAATATTTCTCTTCTTCAGCTACAATAGATTTCCACAATTTTTTCCATAACTTCCTATAATTACATATTCAAAACAATACTTTGGATCAGCTATTGCTATTAATGCCAAAAAATATTATTGTAAAACATCAAGCTGATGCCACAAGACTTAATCGGCCGAATGGGTTTTCCATCCACTGAACCATTGTGGTGCAGAAAATTGCGCTTTTTTCAAAATGGGATGCGATTGTTTCCCAGTGGGAGTAGGTAGATATTACAATTGTATAATTGACCAAATTTTAAAAGATACATTTGCAATCTAACTTATGTATGTCAGAAATGGATCTATATAAAAAAATAAAAAATGAAATAAAAACGACCCAAAAGTCTATGGAAAGGAGCACCTAAAATAAGAACAATAGAAAAAATTAGACAAAATCAGCGTAATAAACGCATTAATCCCGAAGTTATTAAACATTCATCGATTTTAATGTCATGACAAATATAAAGAGGCGTAATTGCATAAGTTGATAAAAAATGCTATGCAATAGCTTTACCGCGGCAGTCCCCGAGTGCCACACTTATTTTTTTTGTCATTTAAATTATGTCGTAACCAGCACCTATAACTAAAACGTGGTTTAGTTTAAGTTTTCTTTCAAATAACAGTAAAAATTCATTTTCACTAAAATGCAATGATTACATGGAGTATTATTTTTATAGTTATGTAATTTGAAAATATAATAAATTCTTCAAAACATTACAAGAGTTAATACATAGGTGCCAGAATTACTTTCCAACTATGAAAGATTCAACTTAAGCAATAAACATCTTTGCAACACCGCAAGAACCAATAATTATGGTTTGCGTTGTTAGTGTATAAAATTTATTTTAATTTTTGAAATATCATCTTTCAATATTATATAAAGGACAACACTTACCGACTTTCGGTGCAAGGCAAGGAGAAAAACAATAATTCAGGCATTTTTTCATTCTTGAATCGCATCCAATCACCATACACCACATTTTCACTTAAAAAACGCAAAATAACAAAAAGATCTTAACATATAACAACACAATGGCTACAACACTCTTATTATTTAATTAACTTACAAGACTTGGACTATTAAATATGTTTATACACAGTAAAGCGTTACTGACAATTGAGACTATGAGCTCATTCAGCTCCCTCAGCATTGTGCAGTTTGTGTCTGAATTTTGTAGGTGTAGTTGCATAGGTGCTTTATCCATTGCGACATCCAGAGGTTGCTGTATACATTTATATTCATCACCACTCGGATGCATAGACGCTATCGTCAATTCGAGAGCCATGTGACCACTCCCGGGTGGAGATTAATTTCATACAGCTAAATCATATAGAATTTTATTAAAAATACCAATATGTGCAATGAGTGTGAGTGTTAGGTTGATGCTATAACTTGTATTTGCAATGGTTCTGAAGTTATAGAAATACATTGTGGCCTTAATTCATATCAATACATATTGTACTAAGGAGTTCACCCTCAAGGAAAGAATGCTGTGTTGTCAACAGCAGATTGTTTTATTAGAAACTTTATCATCATCCAAAGAATCATTATATAGGCAGGAATATATAATTCAATATAAATCAATAATTATAAATGTTATTAATGTGTAAATTAAACTAATAATTTGATAAGTCAGTATCAAAAATATCTTGCTGTTTAAATTTATTCATATTTTTGTGGGTTATAAGCAAAAGTAGTCCTTCAACGAAGATTTTTTATCTATTTCTCATACTAGAATCGCACCTCTGCTAGGGTATCAGAAACTCCTTTTCTTAAAGCACTTTATTCAATGACTAAATTATGCAATACGTAAATAAAAATTATCATGATTATTTAACAATGTACTAAAGTACTAAATTTATGTATTAAATTTTGTTGCAAATTTTTTCATTCCATAGAAGTATTCTTATTATAGTATTAAGATAGATGCGGGTACTTAGGTAACCAATTAGTTACCCGTAATCACAAAACAATGTTTGACACATCCTCAGAAAAACTATTTAAATCTATATTTAAATAGACAATCTTCCGAATAAATCGCTACATTTGTATACTTTATCGTGTACCCCTTTACTAAAGGCCTAACAAATAGAATATATTTTGTTCTACATAGAACAGAATGCATAATATTGCAACCTATCAAATTACACATTAAATAAATAATTACACTCTTGACGATTCTAGAAGCCTCGAATTCAGTATAAAAGCATGTCTCTACGTGTATCAAACGTCAGTTTTATCCAAAACATCGAAGTGATAACTCTGGACATCTATCAAGAAATATAATCAGCTACTTTGTCTTTATCATTTAGTGATTAATCTCCCTTCGTTCACCATCATATAGTCTCAACTAAGTATCAAAACCTATCATATGTCTTCATCTAACAGTAGTACTTCTGCGAAACTAAGATTAGTAAAAGAAGTGGGATGTGGTAGTATTATGTTGGAAGTGAAACTTTTTTGAGTTTGCTCTTGTGTGTATTTGTGCAAATTTGTATACGTGATTAATTGATGTATGTGTATATTTGATTTTTGCAAGTTACCCTGACTCGCATAAAGTGTACATATAAAAAATAATGTGAGTAAGTAATATATTAAATTTTTCCATAGTGCTTGTTTAACAGAGATCTTTAAAGCAAGCATTACAGGCAATAGAAATATTTATTGCCAGTTAGTACATGTATTCACCAGAGCTAAATTTTTTTCGTGTTGTATAAATTAAGCATATAGTGTAGAAGTTGAGTATATCATATAGCACAATGTATGGTTTAAACGTTATATTATCATCATTCGATGTAAGCTAAGGCTTTTCTCTATTGAACACACCCATGAGTACATCGCAAATATTAAAAGCAGATCTTAGCGTTGATAGCAGGCAACAGTATTTAATTAATTTTTTTTTATAAACACATGATGTACTTTTAACTATATAGGTTATAATTAAACCTAGCATATTTGTAGGAAAGTAGAACCATTTTGCTTTCCTAGTACCCCTTTTCACTGACTTTTTCTGTATAAATTAGCAGGGTCAAAAGATGATGTTGGGATCACATTAGTAAGGGAATGTCATTAGAAGTTATATTTTTAGACTCAGTGCGATGTCCATTTTCTTTAAAGTTATTGTAACCCAATATGTTCTTAATTGATTTTTTACTTCATTTACAAGATCACTTTTTAGTTTCTCTAATCGCATGTATGAAAAAAAAGATTGAGCACAAAAATGAATCATTCAATTAAATCATAATTTATAAGAAAATGCATATTTCAATGTTGTTTTCAATTAATTGATTATAATTGTTACGTGAACAAACAGTTCTAAAAATATGATTTTTGTAGAGGCCTGTATTTAGTAAATCATTGGTGTTAAAATATCAAGTTAAATTTTTTTTTTATACACAAAAATCTGATGGCTATAAGAGATTGCTTTCGTACCAATAAGTTCGCCGTATGTATCAACGGTATACCTTAAAGCACGTAAACAAATAAATAAAAATAATGTATTTTTAATCTTCAGCGTGAAGTGACTATTTACTCATTTTATTCCCATCTTTTATAAATGTCAGATAACATTGTATTCCTGTTAGGGCTTTGATTTGGTATACAATATGTAAGAGACAAAGCATCAATTATGAGCAATCTGTAGAACCTTTCCATACACGATTTGTGGTCACCCTTTAGATAGAATAGTTATATAGGCTATGAATTAAAACTAAGGAAAAAGAGGAAGCAGGATGGTTTATACCACGGCAGATAATAATGTTCATTGATTATCTATCATAAACATTTTGTGATGATTTGTTTTTTAATTATTATCAACTAATCTACTCACTGTTTCCTTTTCATACAAATTATTTCAAAGAAAAACATAGTTGTTATATTCAAGAGAACTTTAAATTATTCTTCTTTTGTATAGTTACAATTTTCAATTATGGTAAGTTATCCTTGCTTACAACAATGATTTACTTTAATTGAAGATTGACATCTTTGTTTACCTTGTACCTTGGTAAGTACCTTGAAAAGCATAAAGGAGCATTATATCATGCTTTAGAAATATATTTAATGAAGTTAAGAACAGGCAATACAGAATAAAGAATAGCAGCATTATTAAATTTTCCAAGAAGAACCGTAGAGGTACCATTTTGTATTCATCTGAGCACTATTAAATAAAAAAATTCTAAGACTATTTAATTGGATGCTTCCTTTAGAGGTTATAAACTTTTGAAACCGCACCCACAGACTGATGTGATTTACGCAATCCATTAATGTTTCCTGAAAACTCCTTTGTTAACTTCTTTTCCCTCCTAGATGCTAACACAATACTCTAATGATTTTTCACTTTTATCAATTATATATTATATATTATCAATATTAAACTGTCTCATTGGAATACTGTCCACTATGTCTAGGATGAGACATATGACTGTATTAAAAGTATGTATTAGTATAAATCAAATTATCCATTAATGACTAATTTTTAATTTTTTGTTCATTTATAAGGGTTCTTGACACAATATATTAATGTAGCTTAACTCCATGAAACATTCTTTCCCTTTATAAAAGAATGCTTTGAACCATGAAGATAACTTTAATGCAATGTTGAGGTATATACTAATGATCAGTTTACTATTCTTTTAAAAACTAAATTATTTAAATACATTTTTTATAATCAATTACTCCCGAAGTTACAAAATATTAAGTAAATAAAAAATATTTATCGCCAGAATATTGTTTTCCATCACCAATAATTGTGTGCTAATAAGAAGACAAATTCAAAGCAAATACTAGAAAAATATATTTATATATAGTCACACTTAGATAAGCGAGAGTGTAAGGGCCCTAAATCTTTTTGTCACTTATGGAGGTTTTACACTTAACCAACTTTCTCACTAATAGAGGTACAGGAGAGCTTTTTCTCCCTTATAGAGGTATAAAAAAATATAGGAAAAAATGATAAATATATGTATAAATATATTTTTTATTTCAATTTGACACAGATTCTTCTTTACAAAAACAAAGCAATTACATACGTATCGTTATACTGATATTTTACTTAAAGAAATCCGTTAATTTCTTCTGTGTTTCTATTTTCACATTTTGTACAAATTCTTTTAAGTTCATATGTTTTATCGAGTCCCGCCAAAGATTCAAAAAACCGGTAGAGTATCTCTAGTGCATTTACACTTTCTTGGTTCTTTTAGAATGTTCTTTATTTCTGTATCCAAAGTCTTGTTTGGCTGAGAGCCTTCATCTTCGTTGTCATTTCTGTATGTGAACATGCTGATGTAATTCTCAATTTTTTACAAATACATATGTTGGTACAGACGTGAGACAATAATAAGTAACAAAACTGATTGTTGCTTTTTGTTACTTAGACGAACAATATTTGTTAGTTTCATGAAATTTTGTCATAAATAATAGGTAATAAATATGTTTGACTTGTAAAAAGTTACTTAGGTAAATCACATGTGCATTAGTTCCACAAAATTTTGACATAAATAACAGAGGATTATAGAGGTATAGCGCAAGTGGTTAATCAAATATAGAGATACAGGCATGAAAAATGACTTTCTCATACTGAGGTTTTGTTTTCTCACTTGTAGAGGTTTTTGAGTTAAAATGAAGGGACATGGCAATTATAAAGTTATGAAAATGAAGACAATTAAAAAAAATTAATGATTGAAACATTTTGTTTGATTTTTACCTTTTTTACTTAAATTTCAAATATTAAACTGTCCCATTAGAAAAGTGGATAAAGGCTCTGGCTGTCTGTCAAAATATATCATTTGCTTATGTTGTAAGATCACCTGTGTTCTGTACAATCATGAGCAAGTTTATATTAAGATGTTGATATTATTCTATATCACATGATTTTGATAGTTATTATATGACAACTTACTGTGTAATTCTTGTTGGACTTTGCCTTTGGTATAAAGTATATAGGATACAACCACTAAATGAAGAGCAACTTTTAGGATATCGCCATGTATGTGCAAACACAGCAAGACAGTATATTATGCCAATATGCGTGGAGCGTATGATAACACCACATTTTTCTACATTGATGGATTTGTCGCAGTGGTATGAGCAGTTGGTCAGTATGCACACGGATTTAGATCCAGTTTTTTTTATTTGAGCTATTTTAAAAATATAGTCCACTCCAGGATTATATTAGGCAAAATCAGCAACCCCTTCATTTGTTTTACAGCTTAATTTTATGGGGTGATGTAGACTGTATTTCGGTTCAACGGCATCATTTTAAATATTTTATTTAAATAAATTCTTTGACATAGGATTATGTTTCATAACTACCACCATAAATAGCCAAAGAATAGAAAAGTATTATGAGTATTTTTGAAATTTTTTGATAATCTTGAAAAAAGTGTAGATTTTAAAAATGTTCTTATTTTTTTAAAAATTCTATTAATTTATAAAATATTAATTTTTATAGTTTTTAAAATAACTTTTACGTCATTTCCATTGTGGTTTTTTGTGCAGTGGATCTTGAATATTGAATAAAATTTTTAAGTTATTAAAATTACAGAAATCAGTTTCAGAATTTTTTCTTAGTTTAATAAAATAATAGGTTGTTTTAGAACTCGCTAATAAACTTGGTTTCCACCAAATTTCATAATTATCCATAGCCTAATCTTGATGTTGGATCAATTAATGTGAGTTAAGGTATGGAATACCCAGATATTTTGTAAATAATGAAAAACTTCTATACTATGCATTTTTTGTATAATCTTGTTTTTCTTCAGATTGCTTGTTTATTAGGACCTCTACTCATAACTTTTAGTTGAACCACTGACACATGGGACTTCTGTATAAACTATGTGTAGAGTATTAAATTTTCTTAAAAAAATCCCCAGAAGGCATGTGTTGAATATTAATTGTTTGATCATGAGACACTGTCAAATTTGGAAGCCTTTCATACACACCGCTTATCTCATTTGTTGGAAAATTTTGAAAGATTTTGTAAAATCAATGGACCTTACTGGAAAAAATATATCTAAAAGTACGTTACGCTCTGTTGTTATTTAGTCAAAACCTATATTTGACGCATCTTTGCTTGTCTTCTGTATTTACAATTGTTTCAAACATGTACAAAATTTTGTATTAAACTATTAGTCTATTATTCTTATATTCAATTACGTATTAGTTTTTCTTTGAAATAACAATAAATATTCCATTGAAAGACAAATTTACTGTGTAGTTAGTGCTTGCAACTAACTATCTAAGCTGATCCAGTGCCTGCAGAACACAAAAACTCCAAATGTGTCAAGTGACTCACGGTCATTTAACAACTCCCAGGGAATTTTTTAAATAAAATTTAACGCTCTACATATTTTTTTATATATAATTTTGCTCTCTTGGATAATTTTTCCATTGCTCCATCGAAAAGCAAATAAGGTGAGAAATGTCATTTTTTCATTTAAACAAATGTTCATGTAATAATCAATATATATAAAAATTAAACTTGAATTAATTTAATTTTAATTTCAATTGTAGCACTTTAATGTCTGCATGACATTTGCCCAGTATCAGTAGGTCTCGTGTATATACTACCATCTGCCATGCGTAATTTTCGAGTGATTTTGAAACATCTTAGAAAAAATTGAAAATTAAAATATTTTTAATCCTATACTCAAATTTTCCACTGTTTCATTAGCATTGGACCGATAGCTTTGCACGCTATTCCAAAATAATGTTACCAGCAATTATCAGATAGCTTTGCCTTCAACACCAATGTGATATCGAGGTATTTTTCCAATGAAAACTATTGGAAAAATGACCAGACAGCAAAGTATTTTAAACACCTTTTTTATTCAATGAGTTGGTTAAAAAGGTATAAAACTCTTTAAAATTAATATTTGGTTTAGAACAATATTTCTGTTTCTAGCACCATCTTTAAATGTAGAATTAGATGTTGCATTCTTCTTGACTTATACTTCGCTTCATAATTCAACACTTTTCGACATAAACACTTTTACATTTAACCCTTCTAATGCTCAAGGGCCCCACATGAGGCCGGAACACAAATTTACACACATTGCCCAAGGTCCCGATATCAGGCCCAATACAGACACTCATACTCGTCAACTTCTTGAATGACAAAACAGGAGAATTATTAATGGATGTTTATGATTATGTAATTGGATGTATGTAGTACCATATTAGTTGCGTGTGTAAGTGGTAAAAATATATTATTGAAATCATTTGTCTGTCATTTCTAACATGCGCATTTGTTTCTGGGTAGTAGTAAATGGAATAATAAGCGAGTTAAGTTTTTGCAATACATATTGTATTATATATGAAAATAATCTGCATTTATTAATATTACATTCAATTCATTTTTTATGAAGCATCCATCAATTTACTCGATTTATATACGTTGAATTCAAGTATGTCAAGATTGCAGCGCGATATATTTATTTCTAGAGTCAGTTTATTATATATTTTGCAATAAAGTAATAAAAAAATGTTTCTAACCAAAAATTGGAAAACATTTAATGCTTACACTCTATTCAGTAAAGTGTGTGTTTGCAGTGGCTTATTGTATTTAAAATAATTAGTTTATTTGATTTCATTTTGCAATAAACATGGTGTTATTGTATTTAGTACTTAGTATATATATTCTCAATATTTTCACAATAATATAAAAACATGTTTAAGTCATAAAAAAATATAAAACAAAATGTTTTGTTTTGGTTGAAAGTTTGGTCACGGGCATATTTTATAACTTGAAAAGGACATAATTTGATAAAAATGAGATATATTTTTGTAAGTATTCGTCTTTAAAATTTCATTACCTAAAATTGTATATATAATATGTTAGATATTATTTATAAGTCACAACAAATCGATGACAAACTGAGAATTATTTCGTCAACGTATATATATTACGTCAGTCACAAAGAAATGTGAAAGAGAAGAAAGAAACAGCCGCATCTCTTGCTTTGCCTCCTCGAAAAGTGCAGCAACTATATGTCATTTATTATAAATCGGTGTTTTTAGTGAAATCATTTACTTGAATACTATTATTATTCAACTTTCTGCTACCTGCACCAAATATTAGAAATTATCATAATGCCAATATTATAATTGGACTCTACTATGAGACAAAATTAATTTCATTAAATGTTACCAAAGACATTGTAGCCTCAGTGTTTCACAACCCTGTGCGTAACACCGATATGTAAACAAACTTGTTGACAAAGATGTTAGAACTTATTATTATATATGATTTCTCAAGACTCTTGAATAATATTTGTTCATAAGAATCATTATGTGTATTTTATATATTCGTCTATGTTATATTTATTGACAATCGATGAATTGACTGGTTTTGAAATTGATTTTAATTTTACTGCTTGTTTTTTGTTATTACCATTATTAAAGTTTTTCCTTAGAAAAAAAATTGTTAATTAATAGAATAATGTAAATAGATAGAAAACAATACGATTTTACAAGAAAAAAAAAATTTCTTTCAACATAATTAAAATGTGCCATGGACCACAGTTTATAATTATTTTTAGAATACTTGCACTTATCAGATGAACGTAGTATTTTCTTATTCTTAAATACGATTTGGACATTATGTATGTATAAATGGAAACATACAATAAAAGTAATAAATACTATTTCATACAGTTTTAGAGAATACTATAAATACTAAAAATTCCATACTTTTTCTTGAATAACCCATTATATTATTCTTCAGAATGTACGAAATTCAACAATGGAAGTTGCAAACTTAAGACATAATAAACGTTACAATTATTTTTTTCCATGCACAGTCAACAACATATAGATTTAACGTGTCTCTGTTTTTTCACAATGTTTGAGTTTTTTTCCATTACTTGTATGTAATTTAAATTTATACAGCTTATATTTTTTTTGGAAATTTATTCGAGATTATTTTAAACAAACGATTTGTTTTTTGTCAGCCATAGTTCACATACAAGTATGTAAAATTTAAAATATATTTTTCATATTGTAATACTATTAACAGACAAGATATAAAGCTAGCTGAATTAAGTCAGAAAGAGCCAATAACATACAAAGCTGACCAAATTAAGTCAGAAAGAGCCGACATGACATGACGCTGGCCAAATGGCACATCGTGACATGCCATCAGAACATTTTGACTCCCATCCAAATGCATCATTAAATGTTTCACATTAAAATTTTTTGTTACCTCTCGATACACTTGTAAATAAAAAAAATTGTATTTGAATGATGTCGTTTTTTGTAAAAATATTTTAAAACTGCAGAGTAGGTCTAAAAAAAAACCTTGTGACGAAAAAAATAATGCATACAACAAACAATTAATCGAAACTTCTAAATAGGAAAAGATGTCAATTTTTTGGTTCACTAAATTGAAAAAGTTATTATGAATTTAGTTTCCACACAAAAAAATAAGACAATTATAATGTGCAATTTGTAACTTAAACGCAATATTTAACAAGATACTAAAAATATTTAATAAACTCAGTGACGTCATGAGCCAGCTGTTTTGTACGGGGTGGTTTCGTGGGTATCGTAATTCGTCAGGTTTTAAGTCGTCATAACTTTGTAATGAAAAGTCCTAGGTACGATATATTTATTTTAACCCCTTTTAATGTTAATACTTATTTGATTTTATCAATAAAAAAATGTAGTCAAATACCTATTATTTCAATATTTAGGAAATTTCATAACCTTTTCAAAAGGTATGTTTGTAGATAGTTTTCACTGAAATAAGTTCCACAATAAGTTGATAATTAAATTTCGGCAGTGCAGCTGCCGCAAATTTCACTTGTGGCACGTTTTGTGTGAATTCTCTAATTAACACCGGGCCCAAGTCGGGTTACATGATTATAATAAAAAAACTATTTTTAAAAGAAACAAACATTTTATTGAGGTAAAACATATAATTTTGGTTTAAAATCACAAAGCATTTAAAATATGACAGTATTCATGATATATGAAAGCCATATTATGCGTTAATACTACTATCTCATCTAAGATGAAAATTTTTTAATATTAATCGGTACTAGATTGTTCCATATTTATAAGTGTGAATTAAATTACTTAATTCAACTACAATACTGAAAGTTACAATATGAAGCAACAATAGCTATTTAGAATTATATTTCAAACACCAAGTGTTACAATAGGGTATGAAGTAGGTATTAAGTAATTTCAATAAGTCATGGTTTAGAATGTGCAATGTAAAGTAAGTGAATCATAGCATTTTTAATAACACTTTTTTATACTATAAATGATTGAATATAATTACACATGGCAACATTAACATTTATTATCGACAAATTATTATCATCAACAAAGTAGTGCAAGACTCAGCTATACATGATGGCAATTCCACGTATGACAATTAAATACTCAATCTAAATGTATCAAATATAGCTCGATAAATTTGTATATTGTCTTCAATGTATCTAATCTCGCATATGTGAATTTCGTTGTACTTATTCACATCTTACCATTACTATCGTATTCATTGCAATTATAGCATCATTTTGTGCGACAAGTACATAGACAATGAAACTAGAAGTCGATGGGTGATGGAATTTTGAAGCCTTGAAAAATTACTTGGAAGAAAAATAACTGTTTTATAATCTATACATATGTGTCCACAAAGTGGTCTGGAATAAAAAAGATGTAAATTATAATCATTAAAAATCTTTTCATAACATTACTGACATTTTTTGTTTTTTTTTTCATAAAGTTCTTCATCATGTTTTACCATTCTAGTCTACTTTATGTGCATGTGTGTATTGATTATGAAACTGGTTGATTTTGGATAATTTTTCAATACTCTAGAATTATCATCACCCATTACCATCATCAAGTATTACTATATATACTTGTTACGTCTCTGCTGTGGTGCTATAAAAATTTTGGTATTTTTTTATCTTCAATAAAGATATATTAAAATGTCATAAGGTTTCACTGCTCTATTTTGATTTATTCCGTTCTGAGGCATAATGAAATATTTGCCATTTTTTCATGCCAAGAAAGTAGAAAGCTTCATTAAAAGAATTCAATTTTAATGAAAATATTGAATTTGTCAAGATGAAACTAATAATTTCCACAAATGTTAGTCCTTTTTGCATAGCAATCAAAATTAACAGTCTGGCCCATCTTCAAGAAAAATGAGTTACTTCTGATAAGGTTATTTTATTGGGTGAGCACCTTTTTACCATATATTATAAAGACTTAAGCTGATAAAGAATTAATACTCAAGTCCTGTGAGTTTAGGGTCAAGATAAATGTGTCAATGTTGTATGTATATTGGTTAAAGGCTATCTAATTTACAGCAAATGGGAACAGAGAGCTCAAACACGTAAATCGCCACTGATAAGTACTAAGATTTTGCAAAATTCAATTAGTGTCAATAAAAAAGAATTGTTTAGCAATAAATCACTCAATTTGTGTGTCATAAGTGTAATATTACTATTTAAATTTCTTGGAATTAAAATGTTTATATATATATATATATATATATATATATATATACATATATATGCACCAATAACAACTCATAATTTTCACTGGTGTTAAATATTAATCACTGATATGTGAAATTGTCTCATACAAAACTACCACTGTATTTGTAGACTTAAACATCAATATCAAAGTTTTTTAACTCAAAACATTGTGAAGAAAATTTATAATCATGAACTGAACAATTTGTTTCAAATCATACTGTATCTCAATACTTTGACTAACACTAAAATAAATAAACAATACTGTATTGGTTTTGTCTATCAAGATCTACTGTAAGTATATATGGTAACACTATATTTTTCGAAGTACAGAGTGTTCTATATAAGTTATCCCTAACATTAAAACATAGTGTACTACACAATGACAGTAATTCTATAGCGATAGAGTTAATTTTTAAACAGATATTGCACAAAGTTAAGCAAATTTTTGTCATATTCCAATACTTTATTACATTAAAAAACAACATTTTAAGAGCACCGCCTTTTGAGATACAAGAATGTGTGAAAGGGAACATTGAATGAACGAGATTAAGTAGGTCTTATGCAATGCAAAACGTAAGTCTTAAAACTTATGAACATGTACAAGACTTTGTATGATAATAAATTAAACAAGTAGAGAAAAATTAAGTGGTTTAGCACACTTCATCATTGCTATGCTGCTTCGGTGGGAGATGGAGTGATAGATCTTGGGGCACTCACTTGTATGATGAACAACTAAGAGAAATTGTAAATGTATGTTAATATATTATATGTTAATATGCCACCAACAAGACCTTAAGTCATTAATGGGGTGTGCTAAAGTAAAACAAACCACTTAACGTCAAAGAAGCTTTTATAAAATATTTCACTAGCCCCTCTGTATGCTAGTTCAAACTAGCCCCTCCATATGCTAGTTCAAACCAATCAATCACATTAGCACAACAAATGGAACAACGCTTTCATAAACGAAATATAAATAAAAAAACAAAAAGCACCAATATTCAATAATAAAAAAATTCTCATTATATGACATTGCTGAGAGCAAAAAATAATTGATAACGGATCTAAAAATAGTTTAAAATATTTATAAATTAGGAACTGGGTTTGGTAATCACTGGTTAAGCAATGTCATTGTCGACTGTTATGATAGAATATGTAAAAGATTATTCTCATTTATGATATAATAAAATATAAAAAAAATTCAGCTCATTTCTTATTCAATGTATTGCTTTTTAAAATTATATGAATTTGTTTAATTTTTATGTTGGAATCTACTAGAATGTACCAATATGGGGATTAAATTGCTTACAGAAAACCATTTCGTGAGAAATAACTATCAATGAAGCCACTTACATCTGCATTATTACTTAACTTTATAGCATTTCAGAATCGTTAATTAGTTCATGATATGAAAAAAATATTTGATCAGTATCAACAATGAATTTACTTCCAGTAGCTGTCCTTTCATAAATAACGTATTTTAACGTAACGTAAATTATGATGCAAAATAGATACGATAAAAGTTTCAAAAATAGTTTCATAAATAATTTCACAAAGAAATTTAAGAAAAAAGTATTCATTAAACGATGCTACTTACGGCAAAAACAGCAACCTCTGTATGAGTTAAGTGTGGGTCGTCTTACTGCTTTTACCACTATAATTATTGAAATGTGCAAATTATGGAAATAAGTAGAGTGCAAAATAAAAGCATCTAAAAGAAAATATCACATTCCATGTAACACCTTTTGCTACGATAATATTGGACTCTAGTGTCCGAGAAATTTTTCACCACCACAATAGCATCAATTACAATTTAGTACAATTAATCACAATTAATGAGGAAAATGCAATTCTTAGTATTAACAAAGTATATTATTACTTCGCCTGGCGAGATTAATACGTCAACGTTTGTCGGCTGCATGAGTGAATTGCAAAATAAAATTGAACATATAAATCTATTATCAAAACGATAAGTCGTCAGCATCCACGAATTCAAAATCGGAGTCCTCGTTGGCTATTTTTTGATAGCCTGCGGGTTTAGGCACCGTTTGTCCCGGGCTGCCAGGAAGAAGAGCTCCAAGCGCGCCGCCCAACGTGCTGAGAGCGCCGATCGCATCTGTCGTCCAGGTACGGTCCGGGGACTGCGGCACCACCGTGACCGAAGATTGAAGCTGCAAATTATTTTCCTCAGCTTTTTTCGGCAGAACTGAAAATATTAAAGCTTTTTTACACTGAAACTGTACAAAATAAAGTTGTATAATATAGAACTTTGAAGTTACTGACTTTTACGTATAAATTCATCTTCACTCGATTCAGACGATTCTTCCACTTCTG
This sequence comes from Druceiella hillmani, assembly GCA_039881145.1. Lineage (NCBI taxonomy): Eukaryota > Metazoa > Arthropoda > Insecta > Lepidoptera > Hepialidae > Druceiella > Druceiella hillmani. The sequence goes on from JAYKKI010000003.1 coordinate 45,724,411, forward strand.
GTATAGTCTCTTTAGGAAGCCACGAGTCTGAAAATTATGAATAAATATTCAACAGTAAGTTTTGCGTCAATAAAAAACAGGAGCAAAAACAAAGCGTTTTGTTCACACACTTCTTACCAAGTAAATAACTTAATAGGCAAATACTATGTTTGACTTGTGACGGAATTAAAATTACATGTTTTATATTGAAAGAAGAATGAGAAAGGAGGGTAACTAAATATTGATAATTGAAGTCAAGTACTGTAACCGATGCTTGGCCACTATTTTTTAAATACGGTTTAATATATTATGTAGTGCAATCCTCAGAAAGTCTATAAACATAATGGAGCATGCTAATCTCACTGCCTAACAACTAGGAGGATATCAAAATATAGACCAACACCACAATCACAGTCATATTTTATTTATAAATTAAATAAACAACAATATATATTATAAGACACTGTATTCAATACTAGTGTGTCTTATTTTTTTAGATTAGTTTATGAGGACAATCTTGATTGTATTCTTTAGACTGTACTTGTTATATCATATTGAGTCTGTATAATGACGACTACACCTTTTACGATAACTTTGAGTAAATTTGTTGCACCAATATTCACAATACAAACTGTCAAAAAAATAACGAAAACAAATGACAGCTATCTTACATTGAGCATACCCAATTTTATTTATCGTTTGGCACGTTTTTTCTATTATTAAAATTCTCTCCAAAAAAAATTCCATCTACACAAATTTAGGGTAAGTTATACTAAATAAAAATATAATTCATCAAGAAGGAGACACTAGTTATAAATAACAGATTATTGTCATAAAATGGAATATTAGACACCACAAATTGCACGTGATAATTTTTTTCAGATATTTAATTCTAACTGGAAATTTTGCCTTTATAATGTGGGGTAAATAAGGCGCAGGTATAAACCGGATCGTTGGCGTGGCGACGCTTGCAGTGGCGACGAGTCGCCACGCTATACTAAGGTGTATATATAGTCTATATGTGGTAGAGTATACGGTATGGTGATGTGTCGCCATGAGCAACCGACTACGCGACCCCCTCCTCACTCAGTTCAACGCTGTTGTTTACTACGCTACACATAACCTGTGCTTTATTATTTTTGTATTAATTGTAAATAAATGTTTATTAAATAAAGTCACCATTTTCTGTAAGAAATTCGTAATACTTTATTTTTTCATTATGCTACATTTAGTTCCTGTAATAATCTTGTCTTTTGTGCATATTACTTGTACGAACACGATGTTTCACATCAACTAGGCGTCCCGTGACGGCTCATTTCTTTTATTTCAGATATTCAATTCTACCTAGAGTGTTTGCCTTCATAATGTGAGGTAAATAATAATAAATAAAAATATGATTTTTGACAATTTAAAAATAACCGATACCACTGGTGAGCACAATGACTATTTCCCCACTTCCAGTATTCAAAGCATATAATAATACGAGGGCTGTTCAGAAAAAAAGGTGATTTTATTTTTCTCAAAAAATATTCATTTATTCATCAATATTTATTTTGTCCCTTTTAAAGTAATCACCCTCAGATATAATACATTTGCCCCAGCACTTTTTCCAATCCTTAAATCACTTCTGATATGCGCTTTTTGGTATGGCGTCAAGTTCTTCCAGCGATGCGGTCTTAATCTCTTCAATCGTGGCAAAACGTCGTGATTTCATGGGTCTTTTCAATTTTGGAAAGAAAAAATAGTCGCAGAGGGTAAAATTTGGTGAATACGGTGGCTGAGGCATGGTTACGGTGTGGTTTTTGGCTAAAAAATTAAAAAGCAGGAAAGACAAGTGAGCTGGCGCATTATCATGGTGCAATATCCATGACCGGTTTTTCCCCAATTCCGAGCGTTTTCTTCGTATTGCTTCACGCAAATGGCGCATGACTTGAAGATAATACTCCTTATTGTACAATCTTTTGGCTAGAACTCACGACCTAGTTTTTAAACTACAACAATGTTATACTACTCAATAGCTTTATAAATGAGGAAAAAATGTGTTTCAAAAATATGCCAGACCTTATTTTCCCAGATAGAACCAGGTACACTTAAGAAATTTTACTCACCACCTACAGTATCTAAACTTGTTGGCTGGTCTATCTTGCTGAGTTCGCACATAGCTTGTGTTGTCATTTCAGGAATAAAACCTTCCAATTCTTCATCTGAATCTGGAATAAAGATAATTTATTGAAAATCCCTAACATGCATAATAAAATTCCAATGTTTATATTTTTTTTTTGGTAATGTAATAGCATATTTCCTTTTTTTGACTGTTACAATTTCATTAAGTTCCTTTCCTAGTATCTCTAAATTTGTAAGTTAAACTCAAGAATAACAGTTCAACTTGAGAATTAAAAAATTTTACAGACACTAATAACAGCAATATTATGACTACAAAGGAAGTTCTTAGTTGACTACCTAGCTTTTATGCCAATCTTACTCAAAACTGTTTATGTGATGGAAATAACATAATTCTATCATATTAAAGAAAATGATATGTAATAGTGACCAAAAACGACCATATAAAAAAATGCTGAGTTCTCATCATAAAATCAATGATTTGTCAATTTCGTTTTCTGTATCAAGTTGGTAATTAAAAATGTTATATTGTGCAAAGTATAGTTTTCAATCCAATACTGAGGTTTGGAAAGTTTTATGCGCTTAGGAGGTAATTCCTAAATATAACTTTTGCGCTTAAATTGATTACCTACTAAGTATAAAAACTTACCAAGTTCAAACTTTGGTATTATGACAGAGCACATTTAATACTTTGGGAGTTTAATATTTTTAATTACCAAATTGATACAAAAAATGAATGTTACCAAGTTTTGATTTCAAATCTTTTTATCGTTGACTGAATAATCCAACGAGAATAGAGGGATTTCAAGCTTTTTTTAAAATCTGAATTTTTCGAATTTATTAATATGGAATGGACATGTCGGTATTCTTCCATGCTAACTTTGTTTATGCTTCTTGCAGCTAGGACTGGAATAGACTGTAGTCTCACTGGAATAGACTGTAATTCGGCACAGGATGCATTATTATATAGCTTCAGGTGATAGATTGTTGAGTAGACTGTTTTAGATTAATAGGGTGGATAAAAAATTATAAGATATTGCATATTTATAATTCAAGTTAGATTAAAACAAGTTAGAACAAAGTTATCAATTTGATGCACATCCATAAAAATTGTTACACAGTAACCATAAACATAATTTTGTTCTGTATTTTCAAGTCTCCAGGACTTCATCATTTTTTATTTTATCTGTTATATATTATGTCTTAGTTATGTCTCAAATTTTAAGATTGTAGATACACTGGAAGTGGTAGGTAGGTTTTGAATGTCCGTGAGTGACAAAACAACAATATTTGGACATTCATATCTCAACATCCAATAAAGCTAGGTACATGAAATTTGGAATTCTCTGTAATATTGTCTATCTTGTTAAACCACCATGTCAGCTCTGAATTTCAATTATTACTCCGATATTACTTTAATTTTTTTAAAATAGCATAAAATATGAACTTAATATTTTATAAACAATTAACAAACAAAACATTTTATAAACAAAACATTTTATAAACAAATAACAAACAAAATTAATAGATCTGACACTTTCAATCGACAAAGCATGCAAGACAGATAGCTTTATGTGACACAGTGTAAGAAATTAAAATAATCAACTTTTTATGTTTCTTACAATAAATAAGTCAACTAAAAAATGTATACTGAGTTTAATTATTGTGTTTTCCCGCACATATATCCAAGTAATGTCTAAGACTTATTGTCATATCGGATTAAACTTAAAACAATTTTTTGCATACCAGTGTGGCGATGAAGTGATTCAGTCATTTTTACGAGATGTGGAATCAATTTTGGAAGGACTAAAATTGCCATTGCCAGGAAATATAACAATGTTGCACCAGACACCATTCTGCCAAGACAAGCCATGCTTCCCAACAAAGTGCTAGTTACCATAAAGAACTGAAAAAAGAAATGGACACAATTGATTCCTCTACTTGGAGAAAAAAAAGTACATTTAAATCTGAATTTTGGTTATATGATTCTCAGGTTATACCTGAGAAACATATAACCGATAAATTTTAAATTACATATTATGTCTTATATTTTTATTTTATACTATATTTCTATACTGTTATGAAACATTATATAAGGTTATTATTTTTAATGCTAATGAAAAAAAAGCTATGAAACAATTTTAGTCCTAGCATTTACAATGTCTTGATGCTATATTAAAATAATAAAACATATTGAATAATGATATATTGAATGTTATACGCCAAAGTGACATAAGACATTTTATCATTAAGGGTGCAATATATTACTGATTATAATATATTGCACCCTTAATGATAAAATGTTTTGTCACTCTGACGTATAACGTTAAATGACGTATGAAAGTTTTGAAACTGCATAAAAGTTACCTTATCTATATTATTAATAAAATTGTAGCAGAGTGAATTCTGTACATGAAAAATATTTTAAAAAGAGTGATCGATTTAGCGTAAAGAACGATACTAGAAGCCAGAGAACCTGTTTTAGAATTTGTGACTCCTTGTCTGTATGTTAATTTGTTCCTCAATAACGTGAAATATACTGGACGGATGTTGATGAAACTTGGTATGGTAATAGTTTATACCCAAGAGTAATACGAGAGAAAAAAAAATGTAATAACTCTTCTTATTTCAAACTTCACGTGAGTGGAGTGGGGCACAGCTAGTATTAAATATTTCTTATAGTTAATGATGATAGGTATCTAGAATTGTTTTAAATCTTTTAAACACATGGTTGCAAAATTAGGGAGAGAGGACATATTTCGCAGTTACTCTAAAGCTAACAGAGCTTAAAAATGAAAAAGTACATAATATAGAACCTCCATTTCCCTTAATTAGTCGTATCCAATGATAATTTATAGAAAAAAGTGTCACCCCCCACATTACATTTATGGGGAAGTACATTAAACATTCTTTTAAAAATTCCTTCATATTAATTGAGATCTCCATATGAAACATTTGCTTGAAAAATATCACTTGTAAAAGTCTAAGATTATAGAAATTACGAGGCTTGCGTTTTTCATGAGTTAAGCAATTAATGATAGCCACAAAAATAAAGAATAATTGTTAACCATAGAAATATCGATTAATTACTTCATTCCCTATTTTATGATATATAATTGTCTATATGTTTAACTCATTTCAACCGAAATGTTTAAAAAATGCACATGCTTTAGGGTTTAATATTAAGTATATAAATATTATTTAAACATTTTTAATAAATATTAAACATGATATTTTGTAGTTTTCTTTATAAATTACTATCATCATATCACAAAGGTTTATTATACCTTTATTGTTTGTAGCACAAAAATAAATATTTTTACAAAATGAAATACAGAACAACAATATAAGCCACACTGTATTCTCAATTTATTAGATTGTTATATAAAGCAATTCTTTATTTCTGTACACAACCTGTTACATGCTGTAAAAACAATTTTAATTTGTTGTAAATTGAAGTTTTTGCACTTAAAACTTCTTCAGGTGCAGAAGTGAACAAAAGTGACCCTTCACGCTCAAGCCGGTGAGGCTGAATCAGGTAAACTCGGCTTCCTTCGACATCGGCCATGTGAACTACTTTTTTAGGTGCACCATGAGTACTTTTGAATATTTTATTAGAGAGTTGTTTAATATGTATATGTTATTATATTTTAAAATAATAATCTCGCATTTTTCCTGATTCACAGAACTAATATCTGTCATATAACATCAATGTATTTATTATGATATATAATTATAAAATTAGAATCTTTCACTTCTATTGTGTGATCATAAGCATAAGCCTTCTCTATGGTAAATTATTTCACATTTATAAACAATGAATGATTTAATTTATCATAAAATAATTTCTGTGCTGTAAAAAAATATGAAATTGTAGCAATAACTGTAGAAAACAATGGAATAATAATTTTTATTTAATCAAAGATTTATATAAGATTTCATTTATTATGTCACTATATCTTAAAAAAATACAATATATATTAAACAGTTTTTTTTAGCTTTTGCACAAAGATTGGCAAAACTATAGAAAGTTATAAGACAAATACCTATAATTAGACTTACTAGCGTGACCCGTGCGAAGTCTTCGCATTATAAATTATTCAACTCAATTTAATAAATCAAAATTGATTGCAGGTATTCAATTCATTTCTAATTTTGCACACTGCTTATTACGTTTTTATTCCATTATGAAGCTCAGATGACAGATCAAACAAATATTTTACTAAAATTGACATATAGAGACGCAAGTATCAAAAGCATTGAGCTAAAGCGCCACTTTATTTATACGTGAGTGGATTTGAAATTAAACAAAAATTTTACCGACCGTCAATCATATTGACGTTGAGCCCTTAGATGCCAGCATTGCTGTTTTGTGTATATAATTTTAATAATTAATTAATTTGCAAAAACAATAGCAATAATAAATTTTTTAGTTGTGGATGCCGGTAGAGCAAGCAATTATCTATAAAATGATATATAATTTATGTGGATTAGTTGTGAGGTTTTTTCTAAAAAGGGAGAGTAACATCTTAACCTTAGCGTATTAATATATATGATGATGATGATGATGATTTTATTATTTTGGTCTAAAGTTATCTAGATTATTTAAAGATTTTTGAAAAATTTGAGTGCAATTCCTCTATATTTCACTTATTAATAAGGGATATTTATTACACTACTATTACTATTTGTAACACACAAAATATATATAAATTAAAATAATGCAAAATAAAAAGCCATAGATCTCCCATAGAAAAAGGATTTTTCACTTTAATACGCATTTCATATAAACTAGATTTTCTTAAAACATATCAGACAATGAATAAGCTATAGTGTAACATTAAGGTCGTAGATATACAAATGTTTTGTTTGTATAACCACATGTGGGCATACAAAGCTGCTTCATTCAATTCAGACAGTATAAATATAATAAATTTTTTAGGATATGAGGGGTTAAAAAACAAAGGATATGCGTCATTTCCATGTGCCAAACATGAATGTCATTTTCCAACGTAGTTAGATTATCAAAACAACAGCAACTAGGTTGCAAAAATAAATAAGTAATAGTAGCATTTTAAAGACAGAGAAACTCAGATTTGGCAAATTACCAAAATCAGATACGTATAGACTTTGCAGTCGACATTGATAATTTCCGAAGAAACGGTATTAAAGTTAAATATTAAACATTCATGATAGTTTAATAATGAAATCATGTACATATTTTTTTAATTTAGAAATTTTTTTTTCTAATATTAACTAAAAAGTTACTCATTATAAACCCAGTAAAGCGATACTACAATTTCACAATTAAATTCAAATAAAATATATTATTACAATTGTTTTTGTGTTAGTATGTGACGTCATCACAACAGACTTATCACATAAGAAAAGCAAATAATAAGGACTGACATTGTATCTTTCGTGACATTGTCATTATAGTGATTATCACATGAAATTGACAGATTTTACCGTGACGTAAGCGACAATTTAGTGCATAAACAGCAAATCATAAAACCGTGTCACCTACATTTTTGATAATCTTATCTGTACTTCTGACGTAATTTGATTGTTATTACTATGTACTTCATACACTGACATTTTTAATTTAATACTATCTTTTCAACAATTTTCACTTTAGAGTTTGTTTTTAAACTAACCTTTGAAGGATTTTCTTCTCTCAGTAACAAAAGTCTTTCACCCTTGGTACTCAGCCACTGCCGGGCTTCGACCAAGAAGGTACTTAACTTTTCTCCCTTAGATTGAGGCACAACTGTGCGACGAGGAGATGTTTCCTTTCTTGACAACCAACCAGCTATTCCTTCTAAAATGACCGCAATTACAGCCATTGTAAATGCTAGGCCTAATATCCGCACATGCAAATAGGACACCAAGCTAAAAGAAAAAAATATTCAAGTGAACTCTCAATTGTTTTCTTACTATTTATGTAACCACTTCTTATAAAATTGTACTATTTACTAAACAAACAATAAAAGACAATTTTTATTTCTTGTGAATCTGAACTTTCATGTAAGCTGTCTTTTGATGGAGTTATGAAATTTATGACGTTGTATTTTCATAATTACCTGTGTTTATAACACATTCACTTTACAAGTAAATATTTCCCCTATTCATAAGGCTTGTTGCTATATTTTATTTTGATTTTGGTTATAAAAATCCAAGTGTCATGTATACATATATTGCACTCTTAAGGCATTTAACTTTAGTTTTACTTGGAATTATTAATAATAAATTAACACTAAATAAAAATATATTTTACTTTAAAAAAAAATTATTCGTGATGGAATGTAGAATAAGTGTAAGAGTGACACAAATAAGCGAGTACTTAGGATTTGCGGGGCTGATTATATTCACAAACCCATTTCAGCAAAAGCTACAACTCGTCACGCTCTGCAGAAATATAAGTTTTGCGCACTCATCAAAAAGACGATGCGCACAATATAATACGTAACAATACTTTACTTTCCACGTGTCGATATTGGTTGTAGTTTAGAAAAATTATACTTACAAAAATAAAATGTTAACGGCACCCATAACGCATAATGATAATGTAGAATTTCGCCATAAAACAATATCTTCCAATGTTCCTAAATAAGGTTGCACCATCCACGACAATCTTTCTTCCATAGTTTTTGGTGGTTTAAATTTTTGCCACTTGAAAATACGATCAAAAATTTTAGTAAAAAAAGCCATTTCTTAATTAATTACAGAATACACATAACAATATTTTTCACTTATAAACTGCAATTTCGCTTATACCAAGTGTAAGCAAAAAACAACTGATTTTCTGTAACAATTTTCTCGATGACGCGTGCTAACAATAGTATAGTATTTTCTATTATCAAACACACAGCGCGCAATCACGCAACACGCGATCGAACGATCTTTGTTTGGTATACAATTTTAGTATATGATCTGTAGATTTTTGTTGACAATGTTTTGCTACGCAATACTCTGGAACCTTGAATTTCTCTATGGAATCTGTAGAGAAAACAAAAAAATAATGAATGACAGGAACAATTTGATTTTATTACCATAAATATTTATGACGTCATATGTTTTGACCAAATTATATGTATAAACATAGGTATATATAAAAAAATTATAAAAGCATTTAAGGAATTTTCTTTTATTTTGTAAACATTTATCATTTTACAAACTAATTTCTAAAAATGAAAATTACGTGCATGTAAAATAAATAATTATCCTCAACAAAATCATTTCATATTTATAAAATAAAACACTAATTTTTATTGTTTATACATAAATACCTATTATTACCAACATAAAAAAACCTCTTACTGGCTAGAGAATAAATTCAATGTCTTGCGAAAGAAGAACTCCTGTCAAATGTCAAGTAAAGTGCACAAATAAAGTATAATTTGCCATGGCTAAGGTTTATTTTTATTGGTCAAGTAATTTGTGTTTACGATCTTCCATTTGTCCTGCCGTTGTTGTGTATAAATTAATTTCATAAATATTAATAATGCGCTTTATTCTCATTGGTCAATCAAACTGTATTGCTAATTTAAATTTGTAATATTTCCACTTACTGTATTCTTTCTTTACATAATGTTATAGTCTTTTGCCTATAATTTTACGGTGCATATCTGCATCGCCCGTAATTAGTTTAATGATATTAAATTTATGAAAACAATTTGAACAAATTAGAATGGCTATGTCGCCAAACGAAAAGTCTGTTAAAGAAAGGGCGACGTCTGTTAGTGATGGGAAAAGACCTTATATGTACAAAAATTATTCGAACAAAGTGTTGGGGAATTTAAATTGTTTAAGGAAAGATGAACGATTTTGTGACGTTGACCTTATATCTGGAGATGTTACAGTTAAGGTAACTATATAAATTGGTATCATAAAATATATTACTGCTAACATGTAATAACATTTTTTTTAAATTAAACTATTTAAGCTTAGTTGCTCAAAATATGGGTAAATGCTATTTGTACTTCTCATCCGTGTTTTAAGAAATACTTTAGACCATATAAAATTCCATTGAAAATTTATTGATAGTACATTTAATTAATGTGCTTTTTAATATTCCATTAGTCTTTATAAAAATTCTACTTGGTACATTCGTTGACAAAAACGGTGATAAACTAAGTATACACACATGTTAACAGTGATTAAAAAATTTAAGTCAGCAAATTTATACCTGTATGATGAACCCTGAACTAAAAGGCTGATAAAATTTGATGATGCAAGTTCGTAGGCAGAAATTAAGTCTAATGCAGTATTACCAAGTCAATAATCATCTAATAGACTTTAATGCTCTTATTTATTTTCTACTCTTAATGTGCTGGTGGCTTTATTTTATCATGTTTGTCTTATTGTCGATAACAATTCTGTGTATACCATTTTCTGGGGGTGGTGGGGAAGAGAGGACTGAACAAAGAGGAGGCCTGAAGGACAGGAGTCACACATGTTAGAAAAATTGCTGGTTACTTAATTGTTTAGTCATACTTCACAGATGTAATGAAAGGTGCATTATCTACAGCGTGTTTAGGACATTTTCTTTATTGTTATCCATTTGTTGTTTATTTTAAAAGTTATTAACTTTTATGAAGTGAAAAAAAGACAATCATATACTTAAGTGCTCCACATTCACAAGTATAGAAGAAATGAAAGAAAGTGTATTGACAAGAATACAATTGCAAATTAATACAAACAAAACTAAAGAATGGGCTTTTACACTATTGCAGAAGAAGTGAAGCAATAAGTTGAGAATATTTATATTATTCTTCTACTCCCATAGTATCACATACACAAGTGATTTAACTATAATTCCTTTAGTCTTGAATTATTTCTAGTCGCTTATCAATATCATTCATGTTGATCAAATACAATGGATGAACAACTCTTATCACTTTTATCTGATCACAAACTATAGAAAGTAATCTTTTTCTTTCATTGAAAAATTTATGTTTAATCATAATAAAAACAATATTGTACTTAAAAGTAGAGTAATAATTGGACACTTGTTTTTGCAAGTGTAAAATTAAATTCGAAAACAGAAACATTTCCCTTGTTTCAGTTTAATATTTCTGTGTCTGAAAACAGATCCACGAAGGTACTTATAGAAGAGCAAGAGCATTTAGATGCTCAAAGTCATAATCGAAAGATTATAATTGGTTGCATTGATTGATCCGGATGGATAATCTCGAAAAAAAGTTAGTTTGGGCCATAAAGAAAAAATGTTTAACTTCACTCTAGAACAATGTCAAAACAAATGTGCAGAAGAGAATCTGAAATAACTCATCCTGAAATGATGGTGAAGAATCAAAAGAAAAAAAAGATGAAGAGAATCGTTTAAAAATGGAACCTCCCTTACTCTATGTCAAAAACTGACAAATCAATCTTCACAGTTTCCTATGTTGTCGAAGACTTGTCCGTGACTATGGCGTTTGGGATAAATCAGCAGCTATGATTACTTCAGCAGTATTACGTGACAACGTCTGAAACATTGAAATAGTAGATGAATCAAAATCGCATTGAGAATAAAAAAGTACATGATGAAATTATGCAAAAATAATAAATGCAACTTTGTCACTTACTCACTAAAAATTTTAATAAAAGTGAGTAGTGCTCATAGAGCGTGAATCTGGTTCTTTGGTAATAGACACACTAAAGAGCCAGTTTCAGTTTATATTGATTACACAGTGCCAGTTAAGGCAAAAGTATTGAACAATCCACCTATACTCTTCTAATTCATGGCGAGTTATACTTGAAGATTTGGTCGCTATTGGTTTGATGATTCAGTCTCACTAACAACTAGAATAACTAACCAAGCTAATGGTGAGATTAGACTGTTTGAAGAAAGAATTTAATGGTCCTTATAGATGATTATTTACATTTAAATGAATTACTACCCAATGAAAGAAAATATGTAAGGGAACTAGTTGCACAAATAATACTCAAAGCACAAAATTAACTGTATATATGAAAAAAACATGTCTTTGAACTACCACATATCAGTTTTGATGCTACATCTTATATTGATCCACCATTTCTTCGAAGCATCACCAACGATGAAAAAAATAAAATAATTATACCATATGGTGATTCGAACTTTCTCTTTTTGAAACTACCATAACATACATAGGCAGTAGACCGTTCTGTATAAGTTGCGAGAGAAGCATCTTTTTCTTTGTGGGGTGAAAAGTAAAGAAAAGGTTATTTGAGAAATAAATAAGATTTAGAAAAATATTTTATTAAAAATAAAAAAGATTTTATATCTAAGAGAGTAGGTTTTTAGAATATAAAAACATTTTTGGTTACTTCAGTTTAATATTTACTACTCAATAATAATTTAAAGTTGAATTTTTTTAATTTTTAGTTAATGTTTCATGTTATTTAACAAAGTACTTAAATAACATTCATTTTTAAAATTTTCACACATTAACACACTTACTAGTTGCCAAATCTGAACATTATTTAATAACTATTTACAATAATAAAACCGTAATAAAAGTCAATAAGGTTCTATTCTAACAATGGATGTACATAATTAACAATTCAATAACTTAAAAATTTCAATAAGGGAAAAATTAAACTATAGAGTACTAGACGTAAATTTTAATTGGATACTTTTCTTGTTTTAACCCAAAATTTTGAAATAGATACAGGCTGAAGATGTCACTGAATTTCATTTTCTAGAGTTAATTACAATTTGTCGAGAACATAGACAACAATTTACAGCTATTACACAGTAGTTAAATGATTTTTATTTTTCCTCTTATAAAAGTGATCCAGCATAGTGTACATTACTAAGATTCTCTGGTGACAGTTTTTTAAAATAAATTATTATGTGGAATGAGAAATGAATACTATATGATAATAGAAAAAGTAATAAACCATGACTATCATTAAATTAGATAGCTATACCCAGTCTTAAGTAGTTTGACCACTTGAAAGGTATTGATTATGAGTGAAATATGGGATAAATTACCAATTCTGATCTCTGCTGTAAACACTTAGATCACTTGAATGAGAACTTAATAGAATAAATAAGAGTTATTTTTCATACTGATATTGTTGTTTTAATATGTTCAATATAACAACATCCAACCTATTGAAGCAAGAACCGTTAAAAAATTTCCCAGCTTGGTTGAGAGGTAATATTAAACCCTCCCATCTCACCATACATAAGCCTCTGACTCTCATCTATCATCTATTGTATCCTCTGACTATCATTTATTTATTCACTTCTAGTGACCGAAATAAACAGTTTTTTACGAATTGTTTGAACAATTTTTTCTGGGAAGAGTGCCCAATCATGACGGAAACTTTTTTAATACCAGAATATAAAAAGTTTACGGTTACCCTAATACTTGATTTACACAGGGTGCAGAAGTGTTTTAAAACTGCAAGCATAAGTAGTTTTGTATTAATGAAGTAATGGAATGCAAAAATACACAAGTTTTATAAAAGAAAATTCTTATTCAAATTTTGTTCAAAATATTATGTTTTCAAACGATTCAGATCAATTTTAATTTCAAAGAAGTCTTTGCAAATATAGTTAAGTTTTCTTCAAAACTAAATGAAATAAAATATCAAATATAACGTGATATTTCAGTTTGTCCTATTCTTAAATTATGAATACTAATCGTGTTGTGCGGATGAGATATGCTTTATATTTTATTAGTTATAGTTCTTTAGGTTATACAGAGTTACGAATATGTAAAGGTCTAGTACTCTATAGTTTATATTTTTTCCCTTATTGAAATTATTAAGTTATTGAATTATTATTATTGAATTTTATTATGGTTAAATTTATGGTTTAATTATTGTAAATAGTTATTAAACAATGTTCAGATTTGGCAACTAGTAAGTGTGTTATTGTGTGAAAATTTAAAAAATTAATGTCATTAAATTATCATAAATAATAATAATAAAAGCTTGTCTTATTGCTTTTATTATTAACAAATATAACAATTATAACGAATTTTAAAGATAAAATTTTTTCATAATGAAATAAAACTGACTAAAATAAATTGAATATAACAAAAATTGTTTGTCTTTTTATTGGATTTTGCTTCATTTCTTATATTAAGGAATATCTAATTTAACATTTTTTTTAATTATAATTTAGCCTGAAGTAGCATGTTTTGTAGAAAGCAAATTAGGGAAGTGGACTGTCAGAGTTGCATTAATGACTAATAACATTTTGTTAGAGTAGAAAACATTTCGATATATAGAAAGTATGTAAATATGCTGGATATACATTTAGGCCCACAGGGTGGTGTTAGCTGCGAGCTGTGTTTATTTTGATGCTATGTTTGGTGCCGGACTTGCTGAAACAAGATGTGCACAAGTTTCTCTTCCAGCTGTACCACCCGATGTTTTGTCTATGATTGTGGACTTTATCTATACAGGTAAAAATATTATGTAGGAAGTTATAGGCTGACTGCTTATATTGCCTGGTTTACATTCAGCCCCTGCTGCTGCTGCTCGCGCTACAGGTAGGCTGCCGGAAGTATCTCCCTAAACCTGCCGGAAGTATTTCCCTAAACCTACGGCAGGATCTAGGGCAGTTAGTGTGCTGTTCCCACAGTCATTTCGCATTCGATAATGAAAGACATTAAATAATCTCCTTAGTTTATACAATTACGTGAACTATCTAAATATTTATGTAATATTAAGAAACGGAGAAATCTACATCGTAGAACATGTTGGATGATATCAAGCCATCATATTAGAATGCTGCAAATAAGTGATATAAGCGACGGAGACAAATATAAACACTCACTGCCGCTGGCGCTGCTCGTCCTTTGACTTCCGCACAAAAAACCGGCAATGGGTAGCACGAGCAGCAGTGGCAGGATCATGAATAGTGACGTATTTACATATTCGCACTGCCCACTTCCCCGCCTCCTGCTGCGGAAGTGAGCTGGATGTAAACCAGGCTTATAAATATATTGAAATTAGTAGAAATTGAGGAATATTTATAATTCATAATGTTAAATTCTGTTTTATTAAATTTAATATACTGATATTTAGAAATCTAAGTACATACTGCTATAAGGGCAGTCTCTTAAAGCCAAAATACAATAGGACAAATCAGAGGAAAATTGGATTGATTGTGAAGACTGATACATGCAATAACAACAAATAAACAATTTTAAATACTAAACAAAAATCAGAAGATATTTATACCTAGAAATGACTCAAATACCATAAAGGTCTATTAAAAGAAATAGCTCTCATTTCAAGATTTTATTAAGGTAATATTAAAATATTTAATAATATTTTAGTATCTTTATTTAATAAAACCTTTAAGAATATTTCATTTTAAATTTAAGGATACCAGACAAATATCAAGCGGCAGAAGATCTTGTTTTTTCCGTAATAAAAAAGTTACTTTGCTTTTCAGTTCACAGGCTATATAGATGTAGTTTGGAAAAAATTAAAAAGTTGCGGTCAAAAATGAACGTAGTATATTAGTTTTTGGCGATAAAATTTAATGAAATTTAAATTATTTCACTTCGTTATTCCTGGTTGAATATAACTCATGCTTATTAACAAGAAAAATACATCAAACTATGCGTCTCTCCAGATTCATGAGTGGTTATACTGATAACTTATTTGTTTTGTAAATTAGAAACATTTTTTAATACTGCTGCTAATAGAGTCGAAGAACATACTTTATTTAACATACTGCTATGGCATGATAATTACATTTTGATGCAGTAAGATCAGCCTTTAATTTCAATGAAAATAAAAAGGCATTTATAGCCACGGTCATTTTATTTCAGTATGGTAAATATCTAAAATAATATTTGAAGGTTAGAAATTACATAGATAAATTTAAATTTAAAAGTTTGTTGCTAGTTATAATAATAACCTATTTATTCACAATTAAATGAAACTACGTGATGTAGTATTATTTCTACTTTCTTTAAGTTCTTTACCACGACCTAGGTTTCGTTGTATTTACATTACTATATATATATACTTATGTATTTACATACATTATTTACATTTTTATTATAGTATACAACATCTTTAGGTGGGCTATTAGCAAAGAAGCTTTGCTCATGTTGTAATACAATGAAACCTAGAATGTGGTAAAGAACTTAAAGAAAAATAATATTACTTTTGTGAATAATTAATTTCTACAAAATTAACGCTAAAGATATTCAATAACCTATTTATTACTTGCGTTTTCTGTCATTTATTTTAAATTTTTATCTGCAATTGTACTATTGTCATTTTTCTAAAACAACACAATTTATATTTCAGGTGAAATTATGATTGATCGAGTTTCAGTCCAGCCACTCATGGTTGCGGCAGATATGTTGCAACTACGCGAGCTTGTAGCTGGTTGTGGGGAGTTTTTACGAAGAGAATTACATCCTTCAAATGCAATAGGCATTTTTAGGTACAAACTTCATATACTTATTCTTTTCAGAAACACTTTTTACCAAAGGTCTATTTAGTTTTATTTTCTTTTTATCCTTTGTTTTATAATACTATTAGTTTATGGATTTATTTCTTCAGATTTGCAGAGGACCACAATTGTACTGAATTGGCGAAAGATGCTTTGGAGCATGCTCAGGCACACTGGTCAGCAGTGGCTGATGGTGAAGAGCTACTGGATTTGCCACTCCAGCTCTTAATTAAGTTACTTTCGTCGGAGCAACTGAGAGTTGAGAGTGAATCACAGGTAAGCTTTAATCAATAAAACAAATATAAAGGTTAAGAGGTTAATTCTTCCTTATTCATACTTAGATGTTAATTAAACTTTAATTTTTATGCAACTTTTAGGCATGTAAACAATTTTTTATTATCACTACTCACAGAATACATTCGTGAAAAATATTGAAAAACAGCAAAGTTTCGTATTGTTTTACAAAACACTTTCGCTATAGTGTAGGCTACGGTCTAATTCATTGTATCATCAGAGTTTGTCTGAAATGAAAAGTTAATAATATCTATCAGGTAAGATAAAAAATTGGAAATTTTTTTGTACAAATGTGAAAATTTATTTTTTCCTTAAAAATCGCAGTAAAATTTTGAATAACTAAAAGGTATAACATACCGAAAATATGCATGCTACATTGGAGATCATATTATTAATAAGATGTATTAAAAAAATGAACAAAATTGTTCACAAAGTTATCGAAATAGTCAATGAATATCAAAAAATTTGTTTGGCGAAAAATTCAAATCAAAAAATTATATTTTTTAAATTTCAAGGTGGATTAACTAAGCCAAAAACCAAATTTATTAGAGTGGAATTAATTGAAACTAAAGATTTTTTTCATAATTTTGTTATTTTAGTTGTAGGAATAGATAAATTTAGAAGAAGAGGTAAATCTTGCCATTTTAATTTTTTTTTCAATTGTACAGAAATAATGGTTTAGTACAAAATTAAAGCTTATAAAATGCTGTGTAAGAAAGATTCTGTATTTCATCAGATTATTATTTCTCCCCTAGTAACGGGTCTTCTAAAATTTCAGAAAAATATGTGACTTTGAAATTATATATTGACATATTTTCTAAATGAGTCATTTATAGATCAAATCTAATTCACAAGTCATAATTAATATTTTTGCAGTCAATATTCAAATAGAATTGTTCAAAAGCTAGTTTACCTTCAATTGTATGTTATATATATTTTCATTAATTTTACAACTAATGAAATTGCACAAAGTTTTAGCAACATATCAAATTGAAACCTTAAGAGCTTAAAAGGAACGAAACTATATTGCCTTGAGTTCTCACTCACACTTGGCTATTACATAGTGATGCGCACATAACGAATTTGATTTTTCACAATATTTCAGCCTCAATTAATTGTTTACCATTTTCAAACAATTACTAATGTTTACTTTTCTTTCTGTTGAAAATTAAATATGTGCGTAATATGCTTAAACAGGTGAGGAGGCATACATGGTTCAATGACTGAATAGAAATCTTTTGTGTCATTTCCAATTCTCAATCGATTCACAGATTTAAATAATCAGTGATTCAGTTAACTGACATCTAGATTATTGGCACTTTCCTGTACAAACTGCGAATTGCTTGTAAGACTGGAAATGAGAATAAGAAAAGAGATGACATGTCGGTAGTGGTTTTTCAGTTTTGCCAGATATGAAGAAAACTTCAAACATGTTTATTATCTTAACAATTCATATTATATAAATTTTTAAGCACCGATTATGGTGTTGTATATGTGTTACATATAAATATATCGAATGTCTACTTTAAATGAAAATTTAGATAGTCCTTTACATACAAATATATGTTTCATTATTAGTCCCCCAACCCCGCAAAAACGGAGGGGTGTTATAATTTTAAAGCCTCTGTCTGTCTGTGTTTGTATGTCTGTCTGTCTGTGGCATCATAGCTCCCAAATGGATGGACAGACTTCGATGTGTCTTTTTTTTAAACTTGTTTAATCCAGATAATTGTTAGCTATGTTTGATCAAAATCTGTTCACCCATTTTAAGGTAATCGGGTCATAAAACAGTCGGAGTGTAGTAAACTTAATAACAGATGGGACGATTTCAATACTCTTTTTTATTTGAAAGCTGGCTTAATTGCAATGATTCATAGTTATGTTTGATCAACTCTGTTCAGCCAATTCAAGGTCATCATGTCATAATACAGTGAGGGTGTAGAAAACTTAGTAGCTGCCAAACAAATGGACAGATTTCAGTGTGGTTTATTTTGTTTTTTGAAACTGGTTTTAACAATATAGTTCTGAACTGTATATAAAAAGGAGGAATGTTATAAGGTAGCCTTTGTCTGTCTGTGGCATTATAGCTTTCAAACGGTTAGATAGATTTCCATGCAGTTTTTTTTGTTTTGAAAGCTGGTTTAATCAAAATGGTTCTTAGATATGTTTGATAAAAATCTGTTCAGCCATTTCAAGGCCATCGAGTCATAAGGCAGTCAGGGTTGAGAAAACTTAGTAACTCTTGGGAGTTGACGAATGGACAGATTTCAATGCGTTTTTGTTTGAAACCTGGTTTAATCGAGATAATTTTTAGCTATCACATATATCAAAATTTTTTCAGCCATTTCAATGTCATCGAATCATCACACGGTCAGGGTCTAGGATATTTAGTAGCTCCTAAAAAGAAAAGAACAGATTTGAACAGATGAAAGGACAGATTTCATACGGCTTGTGCGAGTTTAAGTTTTAAAAGTTTGAAATATGAATTCAATTAAAAACCTCCGACAAAGAATCCCAAAAATAATGTTACTGAAAATTATGATATTAAAAATCCGCTTCTTATTCTTTGCAATTTAGCCATAGCTCACATCTGCATAATTTATCATGAGAATCATTCAAATAACTTTCTTTTGCGCGACTTAATGCCACATAAGCTTGGCCTTTTACAAAGGTGCTTTTGCCAAATAAACGAAAGCTTTTTCCACTGTTTTGGTACCCTGGAGATTGTGGACTGTAACAGCGCAGCTTAAAATAATAGGAAACATTATTCTTACTGTGTTACCGTATTCTCTAATATGTTGATACGTTATATTCTGCGGTTCTATAGCTATTCATCGCTATGATGAATAGCTATAGAACATCCATATTGATTTATCATTGAATTCTATATCTTTTTTCGGAGTTTTCCTTCTTCCAACTGGTCTCTGCGAAACCCATTTCATTCTACTTTCCTAATTATGCCCATACTACCGTTAACTAAACCATCTGAAATTCTCAAACTCATCCCCATTATACTCTAGATCTTGATTTTAATCGAACTGGTAGTTTGGATCTTACAGGACAGAATTAGGGTTAGGCTTTTGGTCATAAGAGGCACATTTTCTGATTCGTTGTGAGCATGTAAATGTATCAATTTTCATTGCTTTGGCCAATAATTCTGTCATTATAGTCCATCATTCTGTCATCATACCATTCTGTCATTATAGTCCTTACAATACAGCTGAAAAATACATATAGCTTCTCTGTCAGCAAAATCACCAGACAAAGGCACACAATTTCTTTCGAGCAAAATCTTATACTGCTCCTCATTCACCTATTCGAAGATAATTTAGAGGTCTATAAATTGCCCATCATTTTGTTTTCGCACATTGGTTTTTAATTCACTAAGCCCAAAATAATGACATAAATGCGGCTCGCCTTGGAATATGATCAGTTGTTTGAAACACCTGCTGCCCTTAACGGAACACGACTGCATTATGTGTGTAAAATCTCTTAACGGGCAAGACTGCATTATGTGTGTAAAATCTCTTAACGGGACACGACTGCATTATGTGTGTAAAATCTCTTAACGGGACATGACTGCATTATGTGTGTAAAATCTCTTAACGGGACACGACTGCATTATGTGTGTAAAATCTCTTAACGGGACACGACTGCATTATGTGTGTAAAATCTCTTAACGGGACACGACTACATTTGTGTGTAAAATCTCTTAACGGGACACAACTGCATTATGTGTGTAAAATCTCTTAACGGGACACGACTGCATTATGTGTGTAAAATCTCTTAACGGGACACAACTGCATTATGTGTGTAAAATCTCTTAACGGACACGACTGCATTATGTGTGTAAAATCTCTTAACGGGACACGACTACATTTGTGTGTAAAATCTCTTAACGGGACACAACTGCATTATGTGTGTAAAATCTCTTAACGGGACACGACTGCATTATGTGTGTAAAATCTCTTGATAGTTTTATAATTTCTGCAATCGAAAATGAATTGTATGTAATCATTGATATTTCATCTAAGATAATGGTATCCATCTTTTTATACACAGTTGCTCTATCTTGAGGTTAATTTTCTTATCCAATTAATTAACAGTCATTATCAATAAAAGCGCTTAGCTCAGGAATATGTTCGTCTATTGCATATAAAATGGAAGAATTATTAACAATATTGTCAGTGTTGAAATTCATTATGTGCTCCTGTAGTTCTTATACTCATATTCTTATAATTTTCTGCCTCGTTTCTTAGGCTTAATGAATTTTCAGCTGATGTGTATCACTACGATTATCTAAACGGCACGCATGATGGTCGGAAACTTTACAATACGAAGTTGATAGCTTCGTTTGCATAGGCAAAAAATAATATAGGAAACATTCCTACATTGCCTAACCGCCGGAATGCGCACTTCACTTTTTCGTAAAATTCGCAACATGTCGCTATAATAACATATAACTACGAAAATATTGATTTTTGCAATGAATTGTTTCAACGTAGATGGAGAAGAAATATGGTGTTTTTATTAATGTAAAAAATAATGAAGAAGACGAAAAAGAAATTTTTCCCATCTGAAAAAAAAAGTCTTATAAAGGAAAACTCTTTATGAAATGCTATTTTTATTATTACCACAAAAAAAGTATAAACAACAATTAGTATAAAATAATAATTTATCATAATAACAGTTTACCCCATCATAATTTTTTTGGTAAACCATCTCAATTCTGTCAGCAATAATACAACCCGGAAAAAGCCCGTATTACAAAATACAATGCTCAAAATTAAAATATTTTCGTAAAAATTTTCTGTTCTTTATACATTTTAGGATGTAGAAAAATAATGCTATATTGATTATATTTTTAAAATTTTGGAATCCCGTTGTTAGTATACTATGGCATTATTCATATAAAATGAAATAACTATTCTGTGTTGGTAATAAAACTGTTTATTAAAATATTCAAAATACATCTTAATCAAAATATTATAGTGAATCAATAATAATACTACTATATATCATATTGAAATGTAAAGAATTTAGCGACGGGGAAAAATAAAATGGCGGCGCTTTTTGTTTTGTGTTTATTTACGAATGTCAAATGGGTGTTTCCAATGGTATAAGTTGTTACATACATTCGAATACATGATCGATTAAAAATATAACAAAATAACACATTCAAAGAACAATAAATTGGCAGGCCCTAAATTCCATTTTTTTTCAATAATTCTTTGCCATGCTGAATTTAAAATCCCAAAAGTATTGAGGTTAACACAATTGTATTATATTCAATGTTGAGGTTAAATCATGCATGTACACATGAATGATTCAACTTCAAAATTGCTCTGTACTTCCTGGACACATAAATACTCCATATCAGCCTCAGCCATGTCTGGAACCCTTTGAGTTTGCATGCTAATATTATATGCTATAGTAAATATAGTAGTCATCGAAAAGTAAAACAGAATCTATAATATGTGGAGACCATGTCACTAATTCTTTTATTTTGGTAAATGCAATAGCTATTGTAGTATTTGCAGTACATTGTTTAGCACGAAAAAATCACACAATTTTGCCAGGATCTTGATGAAAAAAGCATCTTATTATACGTTGACTACTACCTATATCCTTGTAACAATCGATAAACTTGTTTCAGTCTTTGTGTAATATTATGGTAATTTTTAAAGTTCACTGTAACATTTTTATACAAAGGATTGTTGGTAGTAAGTCAATTCAATGCAGCAATTTTTGTGCATTCATAGAAAAATATTTGGAGTGACTCCAGTTTTTCACAAATAATTACTAGACTGCTCAGCCATCTTATTTTTGGCTAAGAGCACACAGAACAGTTTGACTATGACCGCATTGTCGTAAAGGACCACTCAGTTTGACTATTTTTACAAATAGAATTATTCTACTTAATACATGTTGTGATTACATCATATTGCGTAATCAGCTCATTCGATAATAAGACTCTTGATAAATCAGGGACTGCAACTGAACAA
The DNA here is from genome assembly GCA_039881145.1 of Druceiella hillmani. NCBI lineage: Eukaryota > Metazoa > Arthropoda > Insecta > Lepidoptera > Hepialidae > Druceiella > Druceiella hillmani. The sequence continues at coordinate 45,747,232 of JAYKKI010000003.1, forward strand.
GTTTGTGTAAAGTAAGTTTCTTACATATCAAACCAACAGTGTCCGCAAATACATGGATAACATTTTCAAAATCTTTATAAATCCAATTCTCTACTGTTGATGGTTAGATCTTTGTAATTGCAATAGGGTATTTCGTTCTTCTATTCTTTCCATACATTGAATCTGACTTCTATACAAATTTGTGCCTTCTGCAACTTTTTGTCATTAAGAAATATGCTCTTCATTCATAGTCTCATTCAACCCTGAAGTAGCTGTAGCTATTAATTATCTGGCAAACCTTGAAGCCCTTTGCTATGGAGTCTTAATTGATTTTGAAATAGCCATAGCAATATAATTTTTGTACACCATCAAACTTGTTGCTCTGGAATCTCATTTGATCTTAACAGAGCCATAGCTGCTGCATTTTTTATATACCATGAAGCCTGTTGCTCTGGAGTCTCACATAACCTTGACCAAGCCATAGCTGCTGCTACCACTTTTATACATCGTATAGCCTGTTGTTCTAGAGTCTGATTTGATCTTGACAGAGCCATAGTTGCTGCTTTTTTTGTACACAATGAAGGTCATTACTCTGGAGTCTCATTTGGCCTTGACCGAGCCATAGCTGCCGCAACTTTTGTACACGTGAAGCCCGTTGCTCTGGAGTCTCATTCTATCTTGACAGAGTCATAACTGCTGCATATTTTGTACACCATGAAGCCTGTTGCTCTGGAGTCTCATTTGACGTTGACTGAGCCATAGCTGCTGCATTTTTTACACACTATGAAGAGCGTTAATTTGGAGTCTCATTTGACCTAGACAGGTGTAGTTGCTGCATTTTTTGTACACCATGAAGTCCGTTGTTCTGAAGTCTCATTGATCTTGACAGATCCACAGTGAAACCCGTTGCTCTAGAGTCTTATTTGATCTTGACAGATCCATAGCTGCCATATTTTTTCTACACTGTGAAGCCCGTTGCCCTGGAGTCTCAATTGATTGACCTTGACAGAGACTCTGATCTAGACAGCACTGTAGCTTCCACAACTTCTGTACATCTGTACACCAGACTGGTTGCTGTGGAGTCTCATTTGTTCTTGACAGAATCTTAGATCTAGCATCTTTACGTTGACATAAACAGCATTCACCAATAGCTTTTTTCTATCTCTTCAAAGCCTTATTTGCCATGTTCTTTTAAGCCGCCCAGAAGCAATTTAGCTTTTTGAGCAGCTTGTAATTTCAAAAACTAGTCTCTTTCAGGTGCAGTTACCTACGCCTTTTGGGTTCATTTTTTTGCTTTTTTAGTCTGTATTCTGAGCTCCTTTTTGACAATATTTTATTAAAATATATGTACAAAAAATAATACCCTTTAGTTTATTGAAGGAAAATAATAAAAAGTAAATGGCATAGAGTACATAAGATACCGTAACTACTTGTATTATGCACCTATTTAGTTCAATTTTGATCTATATATGTACCAACTTCTTAAATTTGTTTTGTATGCTGTTATGCCCATTAAGTTACCTATTTACTACTAATAATAAAAAACAAAATGATGTGTAATTAGATAATTATATACTTTTAATACGCATAATGTGTATTTTTTTAATACATACCTATTTTGTACAGCAATCATAAAAATAAAAAAATTGCATATGTACAAGTATTGACATAAAATACTGAAATGTACAGCAATCTTAAATTTATACTATAATTTTTTATAAATACATATGTACTTACCTATGTAGCTCAATAAAATATTTATAAAACCTTTAAATGATAATACAAACGATTTTCTATAATAAATACATACCTAAAGTAAATACACACCTATAATAAACATACCGAAATAAAATACTAACCAATTTTTTAATAACGTTTTTTTTTCAATAAACGATAATTATACTGAAGTAAGTATGCAGCCTCCTAATATTGAAAATCTGAAGCAGAAGAAATTTAAAAAAATTATATTCTGTGAGACGACCGACAATGATGTCTGCCCACGTACGTGTAGCTCACTTGCACATGTTCCTGTTCTTTCTCTTTCATACCACGTGCCTGTATATGTTGGCCCCCGGTACCCATCACACCACTACCGCGGCGCAGCTTTCATTCATTCATATGCTGAATGTATTAATAACAGAACTTATTGAAGATAAAAACTAACTAACTTCCGAAGTAGTGGTTTTTAGATTTTTGACGAGTTATAAATGATTTAAAAAATCTTACATAAAAACTATTGACTTTGAAAGCGCTATTTGAACGTGATTACCTACATAGTAGGAGCAAAAAAATTTTAAGCAGATAGCTATTTTGATTGAAGTAAAATTCAAATATTTAAATATAAAAAGATGAAAAGAAAAATTAAATTAAAAATTTATAAAACCCTCGACACAAAAAATTAACCCTTAAAAAGTTTGAAATAACAGATTTGTTAATTTTTAAATGATTTTGATCCTTAAAGATGTTGCATCAGCGACTGCTAAAGAGGTAAGTTAACCTATTACGAAATATGCTTATCTTTTATACTGTATTGTCTCGCAGCAAAGCATAGATGTCCCTATTCACTTAAATAGTTAATCTGTTACTAAACTTTCGATACTGGTAATTACTTTCGTTAAATAAACTTACAATACCTACCGTACTATTCAAAATCGGTTACCTACACAAATATCTGAAATTACCTACCTTGGCGGTCTCTGTGGCGAAGCGACTTTTAGACTTTTTAAGATTCATTTTTCGTGTGGTTTAATTTAATTTTTATTTTTCAGTGAAGTACAGAGATAAAATTGACAGATGACAATGATTACAATTACAAAATTCCTTCTAGGCAAGTCAAATATTTGACACTTCTAATTTTATGACAACATTTGTAGGTGATTTTCTAATCAAGAAGAAGCTAAAGCCAAATATAACATTCTTACTTCGAAGTTCTGAAATGAAATTGATTTTTAATGACGTCTTAACTGTATATATAACAGAGTATAATTTCCATTTAATAAATGTTGCACTGATTTCTTCAAATCCCTTATTAATATTGTAACATCCAGCACAGCTCATATACTCAATACGTCAGTTATAACGACCACATCTTTCATTTGGAAAAAGAGGAAACTTGAATATAAATCCATTGTTAGTACTTAGTTTATGTCTCATCGTATCTCATGATACATGCCCAATCAGTGAGATTTTTAATTAAGCAGCTTCTTGTCAACACATCAGACCAAAAAGAAAGTTTACTCTTTAGAAAGATACCGATTATTTATATTTAGTAATAATTATTGATATAATAAAGTGAAAACAAATAGTTCGAGGTGATATCAAACACTTACTCCGTTCGAAAACAATAGAAGAAATGTTGTGAAGTATGTACAAATAACCAGTTTTTCATAAATTATTGGAATTGTTCAAATATAAAACACAAAATACATCAAGAATTTGGAGGTTAGAAACAATCAATCATTAATATCTGACGTAAACACAACTGACATTGGTTGACATAACTGTCAGTGTCGCCAACAAAGAAAAATATTTCTACCTAATACGTATTCGTTGCTATCTTATACGTTATGTTTCGCTACACAAAAAAACTTTACAAGATGGATGGACAATTTCAACTTTTGTTCGAAAAGATGAAGATCGAGATGGAAGTCAAATCTAACACTATAATGGCAAAAATTTACAAGAAACTAGTTCCTTTAGTGGAGGAGAACGGAAATCTAAGGGCAAAGGTAGAAAAATTAGAGAATGAGTTGGAGTACCTTAAAAGAGGACAGCGAGAAAATAATATTATTATATTTGGCTTAGAGGAGACAGAAACATCTAAACTAGTCTTAATACAAAAATTAAACGAACATCTCAAATTCTTATAGCTTAATTTTGTTTATTACATTTTACAATAATTATTTAGAATAATCTGTCAACTTTGATTGAATTTATTACTATTTGTATTTTCTTATATACAAAAGCGGTAATGTGTTAAGAGTTAACTGTACCCTGTAAACACGTGTGCTTAACGAAAACAGCAGTAATAATTCTACCCAATAACAGCAATAAAATTGTATCTATTCCTTATTAGAATTGTCAGCATTCATAAAGATAATTTCGAAGTCTATGTGAGCCTATTGGTAATAATAAGTGAATATAAACAATAAACAACTTTTGCTGCCTAAACAATGTCTTCTCTTCATAATAGAGAATGATGGGTTCATTACTAAGGTGGATCAGTGTATGGGTTAGTCCAACTAAGATCAAGCAATGTTTATGTAATAGTTTTCCATTATAAAAAGTCATTATAAAGAGTTTACACTATATTTTAGCAGTTTAGGTGAAATTATTCAAAATATCACAACATACTGTGGAATGATCTAAATTATGTGTATGTGGTTATAAAGAAGCTGTTAGAACTTCTAGTATCTGTTCTCAGTGGTAAATTCTAGCAGCCCAATTATTAGTCAATCTACTCACTATTAGTCAATCTTACTGCCCCATTGACTGGCACTAAAATGGTTTTTTACTCGTATATACTGCCAAAGAAATCTTTTGTTTTTGATATCATTTACCCTTGTCTCGAAAAAAAACTGTATGTCTTCCAAAAATTACCCAATTTTAATAATTTTTTGGGTGTTTTCTTAATAAAAACTTATACAAGAATAATAAAATACAAAGAAAATTATGGAAATATATATTGTGAACAAAAATTATAACAAAAACTGAAATCAAGGTCACATTATATTTTCGCAGTCCGGTACATCCTCCGTATCAGCAAAGTAATTATTATCGTCATTATTATCATTATCACTCAAAATTTGCATTACGCCAAATTGTGAGCTCACCACAATGTCACCCCCTCTATCACTTTCTTCACAACTTGTAAAATGATCATTTTCACTTGAAGTATTTTCATATTCCGACATTATGGGTTAAAAATTTTCTTTTCCTGGATACTTTTTATATTGTAATTACTAATAATATTATAATTTGAACTTTATGTAACACGTAGAAAGATAAAAAATTAGCGATGCATGCGAGCGACCTCCCCTACCTCGCGCTAAATAGCAACTGATTTCGCGAGCGCCTTTATCGGCACTCAAACGGTTAAACAAGTTTCTTATCCCTTTTTCTAAAACTCGGTGTATTGATTAATCAATATCTTATTTGGATAACTTCAAGTAAATAATGTGCCCCCTAAAACATCTCCAATGGTTTATTCCCCATAAAATAAAGTCAACTTCTGTTCAACATTTTTATTACTGTTATTGGCTTTAGTGATTATTTAATTTGAAATGGGTTCTTTCATTACCTTTTTCACCTGAGAAAGATTAATGATATTTTAAGTTAATGGTTTAGATGGGGAAAGGGGGGAGACTTTTGCCATCTACTGTCAGAGTAGAGCAATCTTCCTATTCTTTTGCTTCCTTATAATATTTTAAACATTCACACAGTCCGTTTCGCTACAAGTTTTGTAACCTTGCGAAATCTACATAATTTTAAAGTTCTAAAACAGTATTCATCCTTCTATGGATAGCATTCTCTGCCTTTATCGCCAAGTTATGTCATAACCTGGATCTGAGCACCAAGAACTCACCATGTGGATTCAAATGTAGTCTCAAAAAAGTATACCTCACCTAATTCCATTTACCCTTAATCCTTTTCCTTTTTACCCTCCTGTCATATCTAATTCATGTAATCTTTTTATTCAGATTTTTAAGAAAGTTTTATTAATTTGAATAGTTTCTGCTGTATTTTTGGTGCCACTTCATAACTGATTGTTTAAATAATTTTTATTTTAATTGACTGGAACAAATTACTATTCAGTTCAGTTCGTTTAGTAAAAAAAAGTGTCGTCTCATTCAAAGTCAATTTTTTTCAATCTTCATGACGTTTCTAGTATACCGCCTTTAGTTCACTCGATGACTTGTTGTCAATGGTCAATAAATGCATAGACATATTCTCCAAATGAAAAAAAATTAATCAGAACTATTTCATATCATTTATTTTTTTTAAATTCTATATTAGACTTTCTGTAATTATTTTATTCTTAATTGCACTCTTATCCATAATGTAAGTAACATTATGGTCATGATTAATATAGGTCTTATTTGCTGCACTGCGCTGGTTAGAACACGATCCTGCATCACGAAGACGTCACTGCTTCCAGGTGTTGCAGCAGGTGCGCTTGCCCCTGCTTGGGCCACAGATACTCGACGATGCTGTGCTGAGGGTGCAAGATCCATCTGTTATCGTAGCATTGAGAACAATTAAGAAAGATATGGTGAGTAAATATCTGGAAATGAATTATTAAATGGAAATGAATGATTTCAGTATATAGCTAGAAAATTAAAGTTGTAACATTTTTTAATTTTAATATAAGCTTGGAGATGAAATTTTCTCGAACCTAGTTGTGTGAGGATTAACCAAATTCTTATAGTATGTATAATACAACTCATAAAAAATAGGAATAGACAATTAAATAAATTCAATCTAACTTTTTCAGTTATACAATCTTAAGACTAATTTGGTTAACATCATTGCTCTGGTTTGTTTATTATATGATTTCCTCTTTTTTTTCGTTAACTTTAGCCTTTAGTTCCAATGCGCAATAATAAAAACATGAAACTTTCATGTATATATATTATATGTGTATGCAAAGAAAAAATATAAAAGGACCACATACTGAAAGTGGTATGCTCTCGGGCTTAATCATAATTTCAAGGTACAAGCTGATGAAGAGTGAAAAAATTTTTTATTAATCTTAAAAATTGACAGAGTTATAAAAGTTTAAATTTAACCTTTTAATATTGCACATTACATTCTATGAGAGAAAAAGAGACAGGGATATACCCAACTCTATCCGTATCTTCAAATTTAGAAGCCTACAACTGGCTTATTTTTCAATCAATTTTTGAATTTTTTTCAAGACTAGTTTTTAATTAACTTATATTTCACAATATTGTACGAAACATTTCTTTTACAAAACACATTTAAAAAGTTTTTTGGATTACAAATTTACAGAAGAGTGGACGGGGTGTATTGGTGCCCCTGCAGGCGGAGCCACGTACACGCGCTCGCCGCTGCCTCTATCTAGCTGGTGGCTCCTGCCGAGAGACCAGCCCTGACTGGCACCGAGCTACTGACACAATTTTCTCTTCCTGTCTCAAGTTTGATATGTTGAAAGGGTATTGTTCACTTTTCATACGTCGCTTTTTATTTATTTCATATCTGATTGACATCAAATAATGTTACTGTAATCAAAGTGTGAAGAAATGATTTTGTAGTTTTTTTTTAAGTAGTACTAGGTACGAATAACCATTTCATCTCCATAGAAAGCAATCATGATTGCACTATCCATATGGCACTGTAAACTTGTAACTATTGTTAGATTTGTTAAGTGAGGAGATAACCGAAATTCCATTAATGAAAATTTGGAAAATTATTAAAATGTTAATTTTATTGATTACTCGCAACTTTGTTTACTGTAACTTTGTCTATGTATATTCCTAATATATAAGCAATCGGATGCATTGTTATGAATAATATCTAACAAAAGGAAAAGAAAAATCGATCATTTCAAAACGAAATCAAATGCGATGAATTTTTGAATAAAATGCATAGCAATAAAATGTAATGAATTTTAGAATCAAATGCATAGCAATCAAATGCGATGAATTTTTGAATCAAATGCAATGAATTTTTGAATCAAATGCATAGCAATTAAATGCAGTGAATTCTTGTTTCAAATGTATAGCAATCAAATGCAATGAATTTTTGAATCAAATGCATAGCAATTAAATGCAGTGAATTCTTGTGTCAAATGTATAGCAATCAAATGCAATAAATTTTTGAATCAAGTGTCCGAAGAATCAGCATCAATAATGTACTGATTTGTTCAAATATTAAGTTTTGTTTGATAATGAAAATAATGAAGTCGTTCGTTAATAGAAAATCCACATTGATAAATCAGTGAGTCCATAATTTGGAATGAATATAAATTAAATGAAAATTTCTTAAAAAAAGTGTTTTAGAATTGAATGAAAATTTCTTGAAAAAGTGACAACACTGAGTCTTATATTTAATAACAGAGAATGGACAGAGGTGGCCCCTATGAGTCTCGCACGTATTCAACCCGGTGTTGCTGCGCTTGGTGGTAAAATGTATGTGGTGGGTGGCGAGCAGGGTAGTCAAATACTTGCAAATGGTGAAGTCTACGACCCTCAAGTAAGTTCACTTTAATATTGTATAAATAGTGTCGGTAATATTGTACAAGAAATTGTTATTATTTTACTAATAAATTAATTTCAGTTTAGTATGAACAAAAAAGTGTATCATAAATAAAATTGTGTGCCCGTTACAGATAAGCTGACAGTGCCGAAATTGAGTAAAAGTATGTTCCACGATCCTAATTCTTTCGTATGTAAAGTAAACGTATCATGCAGTGCCCAGACATTACGAAATGGTAACGTTGTATTACTAACGACTATTACATCGTTCAATGTATGTTGTTTGACGATTGAACCGATCATCCTTTGCCAACTTGACCAATGTAATGAGATTTTAAATAATTAATACATGTCTTTGCACACAATTTTATATTCTCGAAAAAAAAACAACAGCAGCCAAAAAAATTTCTTGTTTTCTTAACAATTTGTGTATTGTATATTTACTGTATGAGTACTATGTTACACTTAATCTATCAAAATGACAACTTGACAAGTGCTATATAAAATTTTATACTTGCTTTCTGTCTGGAGGTAACGAAACAACTATTATAAGATAAGCGTTTACTGATGAGTTTGTTACTTAGTTAAACTTTGAGAGTTTGAAGGTTAATCATGAACGCAAAGAGAAGAAAATATTTTTAATCTTTTAATCTTAAAGCTAACCTAAGAAAATTACATTAAGTATAACATAGAGACTACAGTATTCGGTATTACATGCTCATCTTACTTGTAGATTTACTATTTGCATATAGAATGAATAGAAAAATTACTATTCCAGTAAATTTTAAGCGCTATCAATTATATGTTGGTGTAAAATAAACTTTAACGACATTTTGAGGTGCAACTTTTAACACTATATGGTGTTTTTATGTGGTTTTTTACATTATGATTACATTTTGCTTGACTTGAAAAGAGTTCTATTAATTTTAATACAAAAATTATTTGGAATAAACTCTTTGTTGTTTTGCACAGTATTATTCATTTTGTCCATTTCTAAAGGCAAATACTCTCTGATTCATTGACATCATGACAATGCAAATGTGTGCAAAGTATTGTAAGCTCTTCTTTTGGTGTATTTTACCAAATAAACGTTGATATGCCTAGACACATCACAATGTAACCGAGTATTTAAGTTGTTACATCACTAAACGTAATTTGTTGATCAATCTTCCTGATTATTGTTTTGGTTTGATGTGTGGTAGTAAAGCTTTAGTTGAAAATTTCACAAAGGCATGACTATTTCATGATATTTGTGGGTGCATTGCAATCTGTCAAATTATATAATTAGCCTTCAACGTATATAGTGGATTTATCCAGTTGGGTGATGGTTGTATTTCATGTTACTTGAATTAAAAACTGAAAATCTGCCTAGTAGAGGTGGTTATTTAGCATCCCTAGATGTTTAAAATTATAAAACACTCAAATATCCTCTATAATTATACTATTACATCATGCAAAATATATATGGTATATATATAGTTATACATGAACATGAATAATATATATAGTTATAAAGACAAATTCAAATTAATACAGTAAGTTAAGAATTGACAAGATATCTACAAGGTATCTAAAAAGGTTTCCATGACTAGGGTTATATTATTTTACTACGCTATATTTATGACTAGGGCTATATATTTTTTTAAATGCTACAATCAAAATAGTTTTCTTGAATTTTACAAATTTTCCTAAACTTCAAATGTCTTTAGAATTTTTTCTAGTGACATAGATGCTTTGATCTTTTTATTTCATTGGTTACACATCACACAAATGAAAAAAATAAAAAATATTGACATATCAGTTTTCACTGGGACACTATTACCAATTAATCGTCTAATTTTCGATTATTTTAAAGTAAATTTTAAAATAGCAATAAAAAAAAATATTCCAACTTTGGCTAACACATCTATGGCTCAAAATGTTTAAATGGTCTAAGCTATCGGCTGCTTTCAATTTTATTTATTTATTTATTTATTTATTAACTTTTATGTATAGTACATATGGCGGACTAACAATTTTGTACCCAGCTTCCAAAAAACCTGTATATGCAATATGTTCACAGAGTTTGTCACTTAATTATATTATAAGGGTTAGCCAACAAAGCTTCTAGGAATTATAAATGAGTAAAGAAACTAACGAAGGCCATTGTTTTATTATTATAAATAACTTGTAAAAATAATAAAAAATGGCGACGTAAAAGTTGAAATTCTTCCATCAGTGACAGGTACCACCATGCACACGGGCCAACAGTCACCTGTGACCTTTAGTACATACACTGTCTGAATATGAAGAATTTTATTATATAATTTTTTTCAATTTTGCTTTTCATCATTAATGTATGTCAAAATACATAATTATCTATGTGCAAAAAAAAAAAGTTTTAAGCATCATAAAGCGTGTCCATAACCTTTGTATGTTTTTAACATATTCTGTTTTTAAAACTTTTTATTTGTGAATATAACTAAACCAAAAAAATTCTCCATTAAAGTAACATATATTTAAAAATGAAGAAAAGTTAAATTAGATCAAAGACAAAGCCTTAAATTAATTAATTAATTTTATTATAATAAGATTTAAAATAAAAAATTTATAAAATTAACATGAATTAGTATTGCATAAACAATTTGAAATAATTTAAAGAGTTATTTATTAAAAATATCTTTAATTTGTTGTTGTATCTTATGTATCAGAATTGAATGAGTAAATATTTTAAATATAAATATTATTAAAAAGATTTGCTTAAGTAATTTAGTTGACATAATGAAAACATATATGAAAGTTTTATGCATTTTATACCATACACTATTATTTACAATAGCAATATATGTATACCTACGAAAATTATTTGATTGGGCGAAATAAAATATTAATATGGTTCAAACTTTATCTCGCATAAAGTATTACTTTGGGTATCGATTAATCTGTACGTGAATATTAGTTGTTCATGTATACTAAAAATAATCACATTGAAACTAAAATCAATATGGTGATTTTAAATTGTTCCCCACAATCCCCTGACATAAACTCGATAGAAAATATCTGGTTGGACATGATACTTCGCAAACAACGTCTAGAGAATAATATTAATTCTAAAACATGTATCTCGTACCTTTCGCAACACTGGGAAGTTTTTTTGGCATTTCAATAAAATAAAACATTGTAGATGATATGTTCTAATGCTATAATAATTGATAACAATAGTGACTGGATAACAGTGTTCGGTAAAATGTAATTGATTAGGCATACAACAATAAAATTCTCTTCTTCATTTGTGATTAATAATTGAACAAATTTATCACAATTGCGAATTGTTGCAATTGTGATTAATATGTTTATAATCACAATATTATAATTAAATGTTCTCAATAAGAATGTATAATGCAAATAACTATTTGCAGTTATATTTTTTAATTTTTGCTTTTTGGCATAAATGAAACTTTCTCATCATAAACAACACATTTAATAATTTTCTTAATATTTAAGTGTAATTTACACAATGTGTAATAAACAATAAGATATCTTTTGCATAGTAGTCTTTACAAATAAAAAAACTTTTAATACCATTTTCTCTAAATGGTGATTTTGTTACATAACATCCCCTTCGTCCACTCACGTCTTCACTTAATAACAATTGAATATGCCTAAGAGTGTTGGGTGTATCAACGTAAGGGACTGAGTGAAAAAACTGAAGGTTGAATAGGTTGTTATTTATGTTATTGTGGGAATTAAATAAGATGATTATGTGGATGTTTCAAATATATAAGTTAAGTTGTCAATACGAGGCTTCGATGTGATTTAAAAGAGATAAAGGTTTTGTTTTTAAAATCTGATCACATGACTATGATTAATTAGGGTGCTTTTTATTCTTCCTTTTTAAGATTATGGTTTATTACCATAAAGGAAAAATACAAAATGCAGAATTCTGACGTAACTGAATATGGATGGTATGATCATATTTTTTCAATACTTTGACTGTCCCAAATCACGAACAAACTAGTCTATGAAAATAATACAAACAATGTACCAAAATAAACCGACCAACCCAAAAGACAAAACATTAAGGAATGAAATAATTGAAATTTTAAATTGTATTTAACTATTATTATAATTTTAATTGGAATTAATTGTAATTGCAGAGCGCAATTAAAGTTAATTATCATTTGATAATTAACTTTAATTATTGTGTATTATAATGAGCATTTGATTTTTTAATTAATTGATTAATGTTCAGCACTGCTGGATGGTTATTATAAAACTTTTTTTTATAGTATATTATAATGTACTATAAAAAAAGATTTATATTCTTTAAAGTTTTCTTTTTAAAACATAATTTTTTTATGGAAGTTCTGGTTTGTCTATACGCTTATACACCAGTTCGTTGATTTCTTCATTGTTTTATCATTGCCACTGTAATGTTCATATGTACATTTATAAAATAGTAATATTATTTCTCTTACACAGTCCAACTCATGGAGTGCGATTGCAGCCATGAATGAAGCACGCTGTGAATTTGGTCTAGCCACATGGAGAGGCACCTTGTATGCGCTAGGAGGCTGGGTGGGAGCTGATATGGGCTCCACTGTAGAGGTCTACGATCCCACAACTGACGCTTGGACCTTTGAAGGCAGGATGCCCCAATCGAGATTCAGTATGGGTGTCGTGAGTTATGATGGTAAGTGTGCGAAAATAACCCTGTCAGTTGGCTAATAAGTAATGAGCGTTTTTAAAAATGTATCTAATATTTTTGAGAAAATTTGAAAATACGCTATGGTGGTGGCGTGCAGTATTTTTTAGATAACCCAAGATACTAAGAGAGGCACATGTAAAAAAATATATATTTATATACATAAATATGCACGAGGACAATGTGAAAATTTCTCCGCCTAGCGTTACGTTATGTTGACACACTTCTTGCATAATGCCAAATGTCAAATAGTTTGTTTATATGGCTGTTTAAAGTAAGCATGTTGTGTGTCATAATATTCTTCATTTTGGATGGTTTAACACTAATAGAGACTCATCCAAAGTTGGTGCAAGTGTATAAGGAGACTGACCTTCATTATCAACTGTAAAAAATTGGCAGCTGAGTTAATTAACATCGGTTAATAATGATCCACGTGAAGGACGGCCAAAAACTGCATCTATCAAAGAGAATATCGAAGATACAGATATAGTTCTAGATGATCAACAATTAAAGGTGTATAACATAGCTAAGGCTCTTAGGCACTTCAGAAGAAAGGGTATGGCACATTTCAATGAAGACCTCAGTATGAAAAAGCTTTGTGTAAGTCAGGTGCCACATTTGTTAAATAGTTATCACAAATAAATGGGGAATCTCAGCAATGTTTGTACCATTTTAAGAAGTATACAATTGATTTTCTGTGCTACAGTTCGAGCAGTGGGTATAAGTCGATGGTTCTACACCGAAGAAAGAAAGACAATTCGGCTCGAAAAGTTATGGCTAGAGTTTTTTAGAATTCTAAAGAGATTCTTTTAATTGTCTGCCTGCCAAAGGTTCAAACAATTAATGAGGAATACTACTTATATTTTATTAACTAGCTAGTTGAAAAAATTAGAGAAAAAAGCCCTGATGTGTAAAAAAATCCTCTTTCACCAGGATAATTCACAAAGGTGTTTTGAAAATGGAAAAATTGAGGGATTTGAAGTATGAGTTATCGGAACATCCTCCCTATTCTCCAGATTTTGGCTTCTTCTGAGTTTCGTTCGTTCCCAAAACTTAAGAAGTTTGTGACAAGGAAACATTTTGGGTCAAATGAAGAGGTGATAGCAGCAGTAAATGGATATTTTGAAGACCTTCTAGAATCGCACTTCAGGTTTGGAATCCAGTTATTGGAGAAACGTTGGACAAAATTGTATTGAGCTAAAGGAAGACAACATTGAGAAATAAATGTATTTTCAAAGTAAATAACTGATTTTTTCACTACTAGGCTGAAAACTACATCTTGCTCGCGTATGTAATTATCTGAAGAATATTTTTATTTTATTTGCAAAAGTTTTCCTATCAAAGTTCTTACCAATTAATGGTAGTTGTTTTAAATTATGGACCAAACAAACACATTGAGGATCACTACATCGAATGAATCCCATTGGACAGAAAAAAGGCTGCTGGGTAATATAATAAATAATACAGACAAGAAAAATTGTAACGCCAAATATACAAGATAGTTGTAGAGCTAAAATATACAGGATAGTTTTTTCCAGGATACATTTTTTTCGAGAGAGTTGTTTTCCAGCACACATTTTACTGGTGTCACAGAAAGATGACGCCAGTAGAATGTTTCCTAGAAAAAAACTGTCTTGAAGGATGAAAGCAGAAGTGCTTACTTTTACACAGTAAAGAATTTACAACCTTAAATTTATTGCTTTAATGGAAATATGCTACTTTTCTAAGAGGAAATCCGTTTCGAGTTCTGCATCCTAAACTGGAAGCTGAACACTTGTTTATGTGTTAATCTTGAAATGTTTATATTCAAATTAAACACATTAGGAGAGTCAGATTAAGCATACAGTTATAATGACATCTCTTACAACTGTATGTTTGGGTTATATTTTACTTGAGGAGAAATTGAAATATATCCTGGTAGTAATGAAGATACACTTGAGTATTTTCAGTAACAAGTAATCCTTAGCTGAAGATATATTCAATATGAAAAAACATGTTTCTAGAGTAAACGAGAATTTTAAGGTAGAATGAGAAGTTTGCGATAATTTAGATGAGACACAAATTATTGTACAAATAGATTTTGTTTAAAATTATAGAACTAAATATGCAAAAGAAATTCAGTCTACACATTTGGGCACATTTAAAGGGGAACTGGCTAATCGTACAGATGTCTTTTACTAGAAAAATGTTGATTCAGTAAGTAGTGAGGCAGCTACGCTTGCAACGGTGAGCGATAATTTCGACCACTCATGCATACTATATGGGGTGTCCACGTGAAGCCTGTACTAAGAGAAATTTTTAATATGAGAGAAGATATCCGAACCCTTCACATATCTTCCGACAGTCTTAAATTGTAGTATTGAAACCGATCTAACCTTTACTTGTCTATAAAAACTTTAATGAAATACTTTTTGCAAATAACTTTTGCAACTTGGACTTACAGTAGACCTGAACATGGTAAAGGACCTGTATTGTAGGTAGTATATGAAAAAAAACAGCCAATGACTATGTTTTAAAAAAAAGGCATCAAAACAGCTGTGATTTTGTCAATTTGTTCGAAAAGTTTCACTTAAAGGAATTTCGTGGAATTGTGACTATGAAAAAGATAACTCCTGAAAAATTAGATGCCATACCCAGCATGAACATTACAAAAATAATGTGAGAAAAGCATCCGATGTGTGGATATATTTGTATCAGCATGCAAAATTACTAAATATAATTAAATTAGAGGCATTTTCCATCGAAGACCAAGAACCAGAAATTCCAACAGATATAAACACAGAAGTATTTAAGGAATTGTTGCCTATGATGACGTCTACCAGAAAAAGTATCTATTGTGATCTAAATAGTTGCGAGTAGCTCAGACGATGAAGATTTGCAGAAGGTTTCGGATCGACTCCACAGCCATGAAAACAACATTCATGTTGGTACGCCTATGACCAGGATAAGGAAAATTTGCATCCAAATTTTTTTTGGTCTCAGGACATTTTTGCTTATCTCAATAAAAAAGCGTTATTTATAGGTGGGCTGCTATTACAGGTGCTTGATGTAAAAGTTCACATTGCCAGTGTAACTCTGCTAAAATAATTAAAATTGAACCTAAGTACGTTTGCTTTGTTGTTTACGAGCAAATAGTGAAAATTCTTCCAATACCTGAATTACAGAAAAAAGTTAGCCGTGAATTTCATTCCTTCTAATTAGATGTTAACATATTTGAGAAGTAATCAACAACGTGATCATTATTTGGAACACCTCTTATTTTATAATAATTAGATAATTTCATATTATTGTTTATATATAATAGTATGTTTTAAAATTACTAATAAGTACCTGCCTATTAAAAAGTGTCATAGTTTATTAGATTGTAAGTTTAAAGTTTATGTACTATATATCATTTATATCTAGATACTCCATTTTTTTATAAGATGTTATTCAATCTTATAAATTAAAGTCTTATAAAAAAAGTTATTAAAGTCTGTTACCTCCTTAATAAGATCTGATGTAATTGACCAAAGTTCTTGTTGCATTTCGATAAACGATGAAAATTGAATTTTAATGCAATTTTTTTATTTTTGTTCCTTTTTGATCACAATTGTCATTTAGAGAACACTGTCGACATACAGGGAACATGACTGTCATTTCTGCGAACATTGGAAAAAGACAAATTATTTTGAGTATTGGTTTCCATACTATAAATTAATTTTATATTTATAAATAAATATACTTTAAACACATAGTTTCTATGCATTAATTGTAGACTCATATTGTAAAAAATTAAATCAAAATTTCTTTAGTGAATTTATACTAAATGCAATATTAGGAAGAAGACTTTGCTAAACTCCATAAATATATTTTTTTATTGTATTGCTCTGACATTTTTCTAAACTTGAATTGTATGTTTTACATTTTTAAGAAAGTATGATAATGGTGAGATCTCCGCAATCCATTTTATAGATTTTTAAAAACCGCCCCGCTAATTATAATTATATGCCCTACTTTTGTAAGTTTTTCCCATGACTATAAAATACGTTATTTTTGCATGGTAATTTTGAATCTTACATCAAGACATATGATGCTATAATTAAGAACTAAGTAAAATTCTAATGCAATTCTTATTTTGAAATTTGAAATTGCTCATATGCTTTGGTTTTCACCCATATATGGTTGATAAACTAATTGAATAAGCAAGCTATGGCACCACATTTTTTTATAAAGATATTGTTTTTGTTAAATGTTTTTGTGAGTACACCAACACCTGATAACCAGTCCCTGCTGCTTTCGATATTTATATTTCTAATTGGTATTGCTATTTAAAAAGATGTAATTATGTGACTTGCATTCATTAAAACTCTGTAAATTTCTTAGAATTGTTTCTGGCTTTCACACCATTTCTTTTGAGGATATACATTGAGTTTAGACAAACAAGGATGAGAATAATGTTGCATATTTTGTTGATATTAATAAAGGTAGCTTAGGAAACTCTTTTAACGGTCAAAATTAAGCCATTTTTCCATTGCCTCATAAAGAGAAATGAAAAATGGTTATTTTATAAAACTAGCTGGAAAATTGCTAAGGAAAATATAAAATTTTGAGCTAATACTTATGGAAGAGATGAGAACCTTGTGTGTTTGATAAAAATTAGTTAATATTTATGGGAGAGGTGAGAATCTTGTATATTAACCATTTGAGTGCCGAAGAGCGCCATCGCGCTCGTGTTCGTACTAACGAAATTTGCCACGAGCGCAATGGCGCTCGCGATATCAGTTGCTGTTTAGCACGCGGTAGGGGAGGTCACTCGTAAGCATCGCTAATTTTTTATCTTTCTACATGTTACATAAAGGACAAATTATAATATTATTAGTAATTACAATATAAAAAGGATCCAGGAAAAGAAAATTTTTAACCCATAATGTCAGAATACGAAAATAATTCGAGTGAAAATGATCATTTTTCAAGTTGTGAAGAAAGTGATAGTGGGAGTGACATTGTGGTGCGCTCACAATTTGGCGTAATGCAAATTTTAAGTGATATTGATAATAGTGATGATAACAATTATTTTGCTGATACGGAGGATGTACCAGACTGCGAAAATGACGATGTGACCTTGATTTCAGTTTTTGTTATAATTTTTGTTCACAATATATATTTCCATAATTTTCTTTGTATTTTATTATCCTTGTATGTGTTTTTATTAAGAAAACACCAAAAAAATTATTAAAATTGGATAATTTTTGGAAGAGGTAAAGTTTTTTTTTGAGACAAGCATAAATGATATCAAAAACAAGATATCTTTGGCACTTTTAAATATATATGAGTAAAAAACAATAGCACTAAAGCAGTTAAGTAGAATATTTATTGTAAACATATGTTCTTATTAATCTGATCTCACTATAAGTAGGAGTTGCAGTATATCGTTTTAGCATGATAAACAGGAAATATATTATTTTTCAGTGATAAACCAAGATTGCATACGACAAAGACCGGCCAATGAAAACCGTGAGGTTAAATGGAAAGTTTTTCTTCAATTTCCATTTTTGACACTGCTTTTTTCATTTATTTAATTTTTTCGTAATACAGTAATTAACATATATAATCTCTCTCTCCGCACCAGGTCTCATTTATGTAGTAGGTGGTTGCACCCACTATGAGCGGCACGTCCGTGACTTGCTGGCCTACAACCCAGCAACTCGTGCTTGGCGTCGCCTCGCGCCCATGCGTGTGCCTCGCTCCCAGGCGGGCGCTGCCGTGCTCGGAGACCAACTATACGTGGCCGGTGGCAATAGCAAGCATCAAACTGTTCTTGCATCTGTTGAGAGATATAGTTTTGATGAGGTAAATGATTTAAGAGGGTGTCATATTTATCATTGAATTAATCACACTTATAAATCATACTTTAATAGTCTTCCTTCTCAGGAAAAATCTGAAAAAAAATTTATCAAAACGTTAATTCATTTCGTCCATTATCAGAGTATTGTATTATTTTTTCCAGTCACTTATTACCTTACACCTCTATTTTACATCTCTATAATTTTCAGTATACTATTTTGTTATTTGTATTTACTATAGTATTACAGTATCACCTAACTATAGTATTACAGTATCACCTAACTGATTGACATCTAACCTATACCTATCTTATTTACCATGCTCTAGGGGGCAATTTTTTAATATAGTTTCATACACAACATTGAAATGAAGTTAATGTATTGAAGATATATATTATTATCTTGGTGTATATATATTATTATCGTAATATATATTACTAGCGTGACCCGTGCGAAGTCTTCGCATTATTTATTCCATTATGAAGCTCAGATGACAGATCAAACAAATATTTTACTAAAATTGACATATAGAGGCGCAAGTATCAAAAGCATTGAGCTAAAGCGCCACTTTATTTATACGTGAGTGGATTTGAAATTAAACAAAAATTTTACCGACCGTCAATCATATTGACGTTGAGCCGTTAGATGGCAGCATTGCTGTTTTGTGTATATAATTTTAATAATTAATTTGCAAAAACAATAGCAATAATAAATTTTTTAGTTATGGATGCCGGTAGAGCAAGCAATTATCTATAAAATGATATATAATTTATGTGGATTAGTTGTGAGGTTTTTTCTAAAAAGGGAGAGTAACATCTTAACTTTAGCGTATTAATATATATGATGATGATTATCTAAGCTAGCTATATTTATATGTATACTTTAGCTGCATATGGAGTTTATCTCGTATAATGTTGCTCTTAAAATTCTATGACAAAAGGCTAGTATCTACAAGTGAAAGTTAAAAACTATAATAACTGTGTCATCAAAGAGAAAATAAAAAATGATAACGTCCTACAATTCAAGAAAAGCCGACGTGGATATTGTTGATGAGTTTTGCGCTACTTATGGCGTTTCCCAAAAGCATTGGTCATCTTTTATGAGATTTTGAATATAGCCATTATCAATGTAAAAGTCAAGTGAATCAAAACAAGAACACAAAATGAACCGAGATTATCTGTGTTTTTAGTTGTTAGTCTGCAAAAAGATTGGACAAATATTTCAATGTCAAAGAATCTCTTCTCAGATCAATGAACCTTCTAGTTTGTCAAATGTAGCTAATCTCTATGTAAGGTGTTGCAATCGTCTAAATAAAAAAGACAAACACGCATGCAACTGCTGTGGAAAGGTTATATGTATGGAGTATTCAATTTTCTTTGCAAAGATTCTCTTAATTTTTAGTGCTCTTTCCTAATATGTGTCCAAAGTATAATATTAAGTTGATTTCATTATTGTTCAAAGATCTTATCTTTTTTATTTTTTTACACTAAAATATCATCATAAGAGAGAAAGAATATTTCCAGTGTTTAATTTTTTGTTCTTAATTTTTAGCCACTTTGTTTTGTATAAAAACAAATACTGTCTTGAATGTTTTTTAATTAATATAAATAATTATCTACCTAACTTTAATTTCATATAAAATCATAACTTAATATTTTTTTTACAATATATAAATATTTACATGCAGTTTTATATATTGGTGTATACACAACCACATTCTCGCCGAGTTAATTAGTTATAATTATAGGTTATTTTAAGAATTATCATATTTTACCTCCAAAGCTTTCAATAAAACCTAATAATTTACATTCATTGGATTATAAGGATAAATGGTATCCAGTATCGAAGATGTCGATAGCACGTGCGGCACCTGCATTAGCGGCCGTGGATGGCATGCTGCTAGTTGTCGGCGGTGACATGTCTCACGAGGCCAGTTTTTACCGGGCTCGTTCCACCCTTCCTGATGCGGAGCTCTACGACCCACGTACTGATACATGGCGTTCTGCTCCCTCCTTGCCCGTTAGCCGTGCAGAGGCAGGTGCCGCTGTCGTATGACCCGCCGGACACTAATGTGCCGTTTTTACATGCATACTGCAGTGATACATTAATTTTTTATTGTCAAAGTGCTTCTGCTACAGTGTTCCGGGTGAATGATTCATGCTCGATCTATTCAATGTGCTGAAATAATGAATGCTTTTTGTGGTCGGCTCAAACAAGTCAGACCATGTTTAATTTTAATGGTTTATGTGCTTATGCTAATGTGATCTACGGTACTTTGCTGAGTGTACCTGTCTACTCAATACAAACTTACTCATTTTGGTATAATATGTTAATTTATATATTGAATGAAGAGCATGTCAACATTTATGGTAAAGGACCATTCTAGCTGGTGCTGAAAGGTGCCCGTGGCATTTGAAAAGTAATTAAAACACAAAGTAATATAGTACCAGGATGTTTTTTTACGGTGACTGCTTATAATCTTAATACAAATAGTTTTTCCTATTGAATAAATATTGTAATATCTATATAATAAGGATTATTTTTATGAATAAACATTTATTTAGTTAATTTGATAATGGTATTATTGTGTTTTAATTTTAATGAAATGTTATTGCTAAAAGTCATCATATAAAATATTTTACTTGGTAGTTTCTGAAAAAATTTCAAATGATACAAAAAAATCTAAAAAATAAAATTTATTTACAATTCAGTCAAAATATTCACTATTAACAAAAATTACCAAATATTGACAATAAAAAATTCATCTGACAACCATTTTAAACACAATATTGATTACAAACAAAGAACTCTACCTACGTGACAGATTTAACAGTAAACACAAATACTTTATATTAAGAAATACAAAGTGACATCAAACATATGTATAAAAATATAGCTTTAGAAATTAAAAATATCCAAACTTAGAATGTGCGTTCACCCACGGGAGGGCAAAAGACTAGTAAATTGTACGAGAGCGGGGTGGTCAGCCCAGCCCGCAGCAGCTACGAGATGTAGCAAGGTGAGTGGAAGGGCAGGCAGGACGGTGAGCAAAGTGCGCGCATTGCACCGACGTGACTGCACTAGCCGCAGTAGTGATGATGGGGAACTGTTCAGCGTTTCGTGGCAGTCCTTGAGTATTTCTGGACAAGCTGAGGAGAGAAGAGATACCTGTGGATAGAGATGTATATATATGTTAGAAGAAAATTTGTTTATAACAATATTTTTCTTTGAAAAATATTTCTAAAATCAACATCTTACAATTCACTATATATTTAAGTCAATACTCCAGCATTATAGACCTCAAATACTTAAACGGAAGACCCAGTTATATTTTTTTTAGTAGTGATAAATGTTAAAATTATAATTGGAATTATTTTCAAAATTTATTAAATCAAAAAACGATGTTCACCAATTACGCAAACTTATTACTGACAAGTATACAATATATGAAGGCTACTCGATAAGTCATGTCGTCTACCAATAATATATTATTTTTTCTCAAATTAATGTCTATCACTATTAGGATACTTTATTGACGCACGCAAACCAGTTTTCAAACCATTTTTCACACTTCCGATGTGGGAAAGCCTTGAAGGAAAGTGTTGATTTTTGAGCTCAATGAGTCATTGTATTGTTACGGTTCAACAATCAAGTGTGCAATTGACTTATTAGTGGCAATTTTTTTAACATACTGAAAAGTACCAGCGGGCTATTCTTTTATTTTATATTTGAAGATAAGACTTTTGCGTGACCTACATTTTATAAAAAGTGAACAGATATAACAAAATAATATTGAATTGAACTGTCCACAATTCTATTTTGGAAAAATGTTCACATAGAGAGATAGCACAAAATAACACCTAAAATAGTAAGAACATCGAAATTATTGAAATATCCTATAACTATTCTGACCATTCAATTGAATAAGAATAATCCCAGCATAGTAAAATATTATGAAATCGAAAACAACACAAAGTCCTGTATAGGAAAACAACACAAAGTCCTATATGAATAAACTAACACAAAGTCCTGTATGAATAAACTAACACAAAGTTCTGTATAGATAGTTCTCAAAGATTATAATCACTTCTACGCCACTAGATGTAATTTGTTAGAATTAAGAAAAATAAGCATTATTTTATGTTTAGTAGATTTTGCAGATAAACTATTGAGAAATTTCATGTTATTTTTTATCTGTTGTGGCTTCTATCTATTAAATTATAAAACATAATTTTTGCAACATTCATATAAAATGATCACCATTTGCCATATCACGTTACGTGTTATTATGAAGAAATTGTGAAAATTAAAATAAGGCCTGGCACATAAAAAAGTTGAAAAAACTTTTCTTTCATATGCAGATACTTCTTTCTCTGTAATATCTGAGACATGTTTATCAAGAAAAGTAAGAATAAAAAATTGTATGACTCATAAATATTGAGTTGTCTGTGAGTAAAGCCATTTTTTATTTGATAAAATTGACTCATTGACGTTGAGTCAGTGTCATTGGTTAATCATATAATGTTTGTTACAAGAATTTGTATTATCTTTAATAATAGTGTCGGTTATTTTTATTCTCACTTGCATGTAAAAGATATCATTAATATTTTTCCAAATAATGGAAGACTCTTAATAAGATGTCTTGGTAATTTCTCCAGTATAATACTGTAATAGTAGAAATAAATAAAAAATGCAAGATATAAAATCCAGTTACTGTGACTAGAAGTTAAGATGGTACGATCTTTTTCATTGTCTTATAATCTCCATATTATGAATGATAATGCATCTTGAATAGATATTTTACACAACTATAAATTTGGTTGGGTTAATAATAAACGATTCTCTATGTAATATTGTTTTATTTTGAGGAATCTGCTGAGGGTTCTTGTCTTTGTAGAATCTTGATGATTGGATACATGGATATGAAGAAAGTATGTAAATAAAAAAATTATAGATCACGCATATTTCATATTTCTTGATCTATTCTGATTTATGAAGGAACTAAGTAAATAAATCTAAATATCATGTGTCTTCATAATTCAAAATAGGCAAAAGAAAAGTGTCCAAAATGGAACTTTTCACAGACTATATTTTATATTCAGATATATTTAAGTCATTGGAGTACAGAGAATGAAACTAATATCTAGCCAACCCTATTGTCAACCTTGCTTGCATACACTAATCGCTCGCGTGAATACTCTTGATTAGCAGCCAGGAATCAAACCTGGGTACCCATTGTGCGCTGCGCCCGCAAAGGCCCTAAGCCTGTGATCAGACCAACACACCATGACGGCGACATCTTTTTTCATTAATTTATTTCTTAAAAATCTCATGCTCAAATTACAGGTTAGCCCAATGTGTTGTATATTTACAATTACTATAAAGACAAATGGTTTTAAAATATAGTACTCATGATAACAAATAAAACCGAAAACAGCAATTCACATTGATGTCAATCTAATTAATGATTAAACTTTAATTTCAAAGCAACCCTTTCAGGAATGCAAATATAGAGTATATTTACATTTCTGAAAGGGTAAATGTCAAGACTAGACATCTCATCCACCACAGCTGTTACCTAGATAACAACCTAAAGATTGATGCTAAGCAAATGATGGTATTTCCATTCATCTGAAAAGATAAATATGTGGAACAACTAATACTAGGTCAAGGAATTTAATGGATAGTTAGGACAGCAACGTAACTCCGAAGCTTTTGGGGAAAATTCAAAAATAACTTGCCTAGTTTATACATCACGGATATTTAAAATTTCCATACCCTATTCCATTCGATTGACTCAAAAATTACTCATTGCATGCTTACTATATGACTACTCTATTTCCACACCAAATATCATGTGATTTAGTCGAATAGTTTTTGAACACAAGTGATTTGTGTGACTGGAGTAAAAAAGTACAAAGAAAATCATAACTTCTAAACTAATAAGTTTCCCGGAACTAATGTTTTTTTTTTAAATTACTTGTCACAAAGTTCTCTACCTAAAAAAATTTTTTGGACCACTGTAAACGGGCCATCTGTATATGAAGACCATCATAAGTATAGATGGGCTTCACCCGAAAGGGATACACGCAACCGAACTGACCATACTGCCATCAGCTTCTAGTGATAATCACCGTCACTAGACATCAATCACTTGGTGGTTGTAAATATACAAATAAAAGTAGCCTCAATGCAGTCAGCCAACGACTCAGTAAATTAGAGAGAAGGTTCGAAGTTGGGTACTTATACTCATTTGAAGTTAGAAGTTGGGTACTTACACTAATTTGAAGTTAGAACTCCATAATTGTCTACCTGGGCTCAAAATAGACATAAAAATATAGACCATGAATTTATCTACATTAAACTGATCTGTAGCGAGACCTGTTCCACAGGTTGTGGGCACAGATCCAATTCATGCCAGAACTGGATTTAAGATTATACTTAGGACCTGATAAAATGGAAAGACTTTCATCTGAAACTGGTAGTTATTTGATGCAACCAAGGGCATAGACTGATATGTTCTTTACCATCCATAGCACAATGTAAATACAATTAAATGAAACTACATGATGTAGTATTATTTCTACTTTCTTTAACTGCTTTACCACAACCTAGGTTTCGTTGTATTACAATATTCAGGTGGGCTATTAGCAAAGATCGTTGCTAATAGCCCACCTGAAAATGTTGTAATACAACGAAACCTAGGTCGTGGTAAAGAACTCAAAAAAAGTAGAAATAATACTACACCATGTAGTTTCATTAAATTGTGAATAATGAATTTCTACAAAATTAACGCCAAATATATTCAACAATGTAAATATTAATATTTGTGTCAGCTTTATACTGCTATAAAAATATTTGGAGAAAAACAAATTTCAGGAAGACACTTCTTAGGTGTCAGTAAAGTGTATATCATAACACAATGTAAATATTTATTTTTTATGTCAGCTTTTTACTACTATAAAAATATTGGTCGAAAAACAAATTTCACTTCTCAGGTATCAGTAAAGTGTACATAGACATCTTAATAATTCTATGATCATAGAAAAACTTAAGGGAAAAGTATAATGTTATTAATTTATTGACAACAATATGGTTCCCAGCATTTATCTAATAACTGGTTAATTGCTTCAAAAACACAATATGCAGGCTTTTCTTAACAATGTGCATATTTACAATACAGTCAGAGTGCAAGTCGCACAGTCAGTTGAATGTACCCGAGAAAGGCATGTTGTCAAAGTAAACACACAAAAAGGGAGGGGAAATTAAGAAGAACAACACGTTAACTACTTAGTGTAAAAAATTAATTGCGGGCAACTCAGTACACGTGACAGAAATGAAACTTCTTTGGCGAAACCTTGATTTATAAGTAGTAAAATGGCAAAGAGAGAATATACTAAGTGTTTTATTAAATTCGATAGATTTTATTAAATTCATATAAGAAGATTTGAATATATATAATGGCAAAGAGAGAACATACTAAGTGTTTTATTAAATTCGACACTTCGACAGATTTTATTAAATTCATATAAAAAGATTTGAATACTAAACATTGTCATGTAAATTCCATGAAAAATCTATGTAAAAATCTAATAAAATCTTCATATAAATTTACATCGACAATTGTCAATTAAAAAAATAACTGCGATGCCAGTAACAGAATACAGCTAAATGCGGTTAAAGGAAATCAGGATGTATTGCTCCTATTGTTGATTATATTTACAACAAATATATGTGCGGGTTCTTGTGATGTCATAAATAAATTGAGTAAACATGTTGTTAGCCTTGTAATGGATGAAGTGCATGCAAAATGAGTAATAAATCATTCATAAATAGAAAAACATAATGACAAAATTTTCAGTTTACTTTTGAGACACATTATGTCACGGAACAGCTTATAGCAGTACTGAATGCCATTTTTGTTTGTTTTTGTGAACAATTTTGACAGTTTACTTTTGACACACATAACATACAAAGCAAGTAATAACAATATTAAGTGCCATTTTTGCTTGTTTTCATGCAAAATTTTGGCAGTTTACTTTGACACGCATGACGTACAAAATAGTTGACAGCCAGTAGTAAGCGCCATTTTTATTTGTTTTCGCGCACGCATACACCTCTTGTCTTATTCTATTGTGTTCATCCATCTCTTTCGGTTATTAGCTAAGTACCTATTTTCCATCCTTCTTGTGATAGGTTTATTACATTTTGACATTACAAAAACGTTGTGAACTTAAAAATTTTACTCTCATTGGAACGAGGATTCACTTCAAAAATACACCAAGCTATAAAACAAGAAAACATTGCAACAAGATAAAACGAAAACATTGCTCAGACTTTTAATTAAACAGCATGATGAAGGTCTAAATTAATATATATTTTTACAGGGCTAATTTCTCTCATTATTCTGAATAAAATATTTGTAAAAAACAATTTAAAATACAAAACCGTTTCCGAGATCATCATCACAGTTCGAAAATAAAAAAAATTCTCATTTTTTATTCTAATATTATATCAAGACATTTATTACATCAAATCCTGATACTTTAAAAAAAAATAAAATCTTAAAAACAATCAGAAGATATTTGTTTAAAGTTAAATATCATTTATAAGATAAGCTGATGATTCAGTGTTGACATATTTTTTTCATAATTTTCATTATAGTTGTGATTTGTCCCATTATTATGTGCAGGATAAACGAATATCAGACTAGTTGTCAATAGTGAAATTGGAATGGAAATAACATTTTTAGTAAAAAATTATTTTATTCCACTGCCTTTATCACCAGTCTTGCTCTTATTTAAATTGTATTTTACGTAGTCGGCCTTTAATTAATTTTAACTTTATAATTTTTAGTCATTTAACAGTATTTTGATAGCTAAAATGTGACTTATTACTTTTAGTTAATTTAAAAGGTTGTTTTTAAATTATTTTTATAAATTGTAAACAACAGAAATATCACAAAAATTGCACATAATTAGGTAAAGATTTAGATAGATCTAAATAATCATCATGAAATTATAACCCATTACCCACAATGATAGTCTATATGCACTCATACCTTA